>JAGDQO010000342.1:1200000-1673245 GCA_018342035.1 Solanum appendiculatum
TATATCTCATGACACTCGCAAAACCAATAGTTTTACCTGGAGGATTAACAATGGGAGAGAGGGCTATAAGGGCAGTCATTAGAGGCGGAGCCAATTTCTTCAGCAAATTCAACTCACATGCTAATTTATTCTCCCTTTGGTCAAATGGTTTGTCTCCTTCATACACATTTCTCCTCTGTAAATTAACAATCAAAACTACATACATATACCAAATTACACTGCATTTTTTTGCTCTTTAATTAATTAGGGTACCTTTGTTGGTTTTGCCAATGAACAGCTCTTGCCAAGGCAACTGGGTATCATAAACAACACTGCCATTTTCTTTTGGCTTTGTGAAGGCTTCTTTTTTTCTTCTATGACTGTTGGATTTTTGAAGATTATAGATAGAGTAAAGTTGTATATTTGGTATATAATGTTTTGGAAAGTTATATTTGGTTCCTAAATGTTTTTATTCATTTCAACTTCATTCTTAATGTTCTGAATTGATAAATCCAATTTTTTTAGTTGTAATATCTTTTTTTACATTTTACTTTTTTGGAGCAATTTTAGCTTGGTCTAAAACTTTGATTTTTAATGATATTTTTGACAAGTTAAATCTTATAAACTAAATTACACGGGGCGTGTTAAAATTTATTACTATTAATATAATATCAAAGAGAATATGTCACGACTTGAGCCTACAACATGGACATGTATGACACTCAGAATCGTTGTTGGTCCCAAACGAACTCCTGACTTGGCTTATACTATACTAAAAGTTATAACACATATGCGGAAGCTTTTAAAATATGAATAAGCACACAACTGGGCATCAACATGCCTGCTTTAGCTATGTGCTTCCCTTAAAGCTGAGCAAGTTGGCCTGGTGGTTGGAGCCGTATATTCCATGCCTGATGTCTCTGGATCGAACTTGGGCATAGACACAAGAACAAGCCTATAGTTGTATACTTTAGTTTGAAAGGAATTTGGTCATGACAACTGCAACAATTGCCCAATATGCTGCAACAATCCAAGTGCAATCCATTACATAACAAATGATAATACGTAATACCTACATAACTCTAATCAGCTACAAAAAAGACCCCTTAATTTATTGATTCAAATTATTCCTTTTTCTTACTAAAAATTATGTCTCTGGTTTATACCTACCTTCATCTAATTTGTTAATAACATAGTATGTCAGTTATGGTTTATACTACATCTGATATGCTAAGAGCTAACTTTCCTTTTACTTTGTCGTGCTGTCATGATATATATATATGTATGTTTTGTAAAACAATCTTGAAAGTTATAACTAGACTAACTTGTCTACATAGCCTCTACATACTGAAGATATGTTACCGGGATAAGACTCCAGGCTACCTGAATACTTTGATACCATTTGTGACGGCCTAGACCGCTAGTGATATTGTCCACTCTGGGTCTAGGCACGCACGATGTTAAAAAGCGTCACTAGTTGGTAATGTCTGCTTATTTATATATCCAAATTTCTCTTGTGTTTTGCCGATGTGAGACTTCTTATTTTAAGATGGGGTGCCACAGTCTAATATGAAAATAATAATTATTATTTAAGTCCCGATATATCTACGAATAAGTCCTTTTTCTAGAATACTCGACAAGTCTAGAATATTCCAAGGATCTTCTATGCAAATTTATGATATTCTATGATCTACTACGGGATATTTCTACATTTCTCTAGAATCTTCCACAAGTACTGACATCTTTCTCATGTAAGGTGTCAAAACGGGTCAGCCCAGCCCCACCTAGCCCCACCCAGCCCAAGTTCCGCGGGCCAAGGAATTTGAAGGGCTAGGCGCCCCCATTCATTTGAAAGGGCCTTGAAATAGCCAACCTAGCCCAACCTTAGAAGGGCTGCGGGCAAGCCTTTTTTTTTCATTTTCTTATAATTTTTTTTCTTTTCCATCTAAATTCAAACTTAAAATTTTAATTTTGTCAATATATTAAATTTTTAACATGTATAATATATTAAAATTTTAACATGTCTAACAAAATTATATGAAAGTATATAATAATTTCAATCATAACATACTTTATACATATTGATTAGTGGTGATTCAAATTACAATTCAAATCTTGTTATGAATTTGATATCTAGACCTTAAAGATATGTGACAAAAAAGGTACAACAATAATTATTTTTTCAAGTTCACCATGAATTTGATATCAAGACCTTAGAAACATATGACAAAAAAAGTATTGTTATGAATTTGATATAAAGACCATAGAGACATATGACAAAAAAAGTATTGTTACGAATTTGATATCAAAGCCTTAGAGACATATGGCAAAAAAGGCACAATAATAATTATTTCTTCAACCATGAATTTGATATCAAAAAAGGAAAAATAATAATCATAAATAAATGTGAATAAAGTAAGAAATTTGATGTTAAATTATAACATTTTAATTTATGAGTTTTATAAGCAAATAAGTGAAAAAGAAGAGGAAGCGGGAAAATGTTGCATTTGGAGTTTAAAAATTCAAAACGGGTCAAAGATGAGTTTTCTTAAGAAATATCTAAAATTACCCTTTGACCGTGATAATACATTTAACTTACCTTATTTATCCAAGCGTTGTTACCATTTTATGGAAGTCCTAATCCTTTATATTTCAATGAACATTTTTCCAGTTCCTCACCAATTCATTTCACTGTTCTCTAATAAAAATTCTTTATGAAAAATACAACCATCATCAATAAGAAGAATGACACCCCAAGACATCATAAAGGCTGATAGGTATTTTGTGCTAGAGATGCAGGACCTGCCATGAGGTGTTCCGTGTTCACTTAGATTCAAGGGCTCCCTAAGCACCTACGCAAACACATAACTTAGGGCACTTGGATGAGATGCGTGTCATATCATAAGTTTTTCTGTTAATCTGCTTACCTTCTTGCACTCTACCATCTCTTGGATAGTCTTAAGTCCATCCCAATAGTGTTCTCCTATCGGAGACACTTTTATCATCCCTGTTGAGGAATCTAGCAGTGTATAAAAGAAAGTAATAGGAATAAAATAAGAAATCTGATGTTAAATTCTAACATTTTAATTTATGACACTAATATGAAAATAAGAAGGAAAAAAAGAAAAGGAAGCGGGAAAATATTGCATTTAGGGTTTCAAAATTCGAAACAGATCAAAGCTGAGTTGTTTTATTTAAAGAAATATCCAAAATTACTCATTGACCATAATAAATATATTTATCTTTTTACCTTTTTTGCTTAAGTATTGTTACCACTTTTTTTCAAAATATTCTTACTCGTCTAAATTTATGTCATCTAATTCAAGAGTATTTTTCTTAAAATCATTTTTCCTAAATTTAATAACTTGATTTGATGACTAGTATTTACTAGATCTTATTATTTTCTATATTGTAGACATATGATTTTTGTCAGTCTCTCATTTATTTTTTTAACACTATTTTAGCATTACATTATGTGGTAGGAATTAATCTTAGTATTTAAACTTTCTTTTTCATTTTAATAGGTTTTATTTGAAAATGGAAAATCACACAAAAAGAAGAAGTTTCTTTAGGATATACATATATATTATTTTATTTATTTGAAAGAAGAAAAACTTCACAAAAATATTTTTCTTTTAAATTAGTATTTTGTTAATGATATTTTTTTTAGTTAGGATTAATTAACTAATTAACCAGTAGTATCTTTTTGTTATTTGTTTATTCTCTTTAAAAAATATAAAATAAAATAAAAAAGAGAGCCAATAATTTTTTGTTGCTTTCGCTTGGGGAAGATTCCATCACAATTTTTTGTCCCTTACTATACACTTACAATGTACACCCTCATAGTGACCTGACACACCCTACACATAATCACACTTTTCATATACATCCACCTTCATAATGACCTGACACACCCTGCACACAGTCACATTTTTCATATACACTCTCATGATGACCTGACACACCATACACATAGAAACATTTTTTATTCACACCCTCATGATGACTTGACACACCCTACACAATCACATTTATCTTCATACTCTTGCATACACACATATTTTTATCATAATCCTGCACACACACTTACATTTTTCTTCACTGACTTGAAAAAGACAAAAAGACTCTTCACTGTACCAAATACTCTCCCTTGAGCACCTGAGATAGAGGAAGAGCACGATACATCGCTCAAACTTTTCATTCAGCTCTTAATTGATCCTCTACTCCACTATGTATGTTCACCATATTCATCAAAGCATTAATTACCATAGTCCATGGCCATCGCTCAAACTTTTCATTCAGCTCTTAATTGATCCTCTACTCCACTATGTATGTTCACCATATTCATCAAAGCATTAATTACCATAGTCCATGGTCATCACTCAATCTTTTCAATCGAGATCCACCAATAACAAAATCCTATAAATCGAGCAATATCTCATGATTCTCTGTTACTAATAAGTTTAGTTGATTTCCTTTTCTGAATTTTAAGATTTCACTCTAGTTGTGTTGTATTGGAGTTCAGGTTCTTTTGGGGATCACATTAACCAAAATTTTTAAAAAGAATGATTATTCATTAGAATAAGATATGAAAAGAAATCTTCAAAAGAACAGGATTATCTTGGTTATCTCATTATAGATATGAGATTTAGTTTATAGCCCTTTACAATTATTTTTTTTAATGTTTTATGCCTCTTTTATTAGAGGTTTTCATTTTTTCATATAAGACATCTGAAAATGTTATTTTCAATTTGTAAGTGATTATAAAAGTTCATTTCCTTGTATTGATTTTTGAGATTACATCTATATATCCCGTATTTGATCGGAGGTATTAGCTAAGGTTAGTGTTATTTTCATATTAAAATCTTTTGGTTATATCATATATAAAAGGTGGGATTGGTGATGGAATCCCAAGTTTTAAAAATCAAATGACACCTAAGAAATTTTGAGGAGGGATATAAGGGTTAAAAAAACTAGGGTTTCCCCTCTCTATCCACCTCTTTCATAACTCTATAAGTTATCATGAATCTGATCATAGAATATATCTATTTAATCAAAAGATTGAAACTAAAGAAGGAAAAAGACATAAATTATTTAAGCGTTGAAAGGAATTACAAAAAAGGAGCAAATTAAAATAAGCACTATAATATTAATACTATAACTACTAGTATGGACAATAAGACAATACACTCTTACCTACTAGCATGGATACAATCCTTCCTACTACCTTTTTCCTACCCTAATTCATGTCCTCCAAACCTTACTATCTAAGGTCATGTCCTTTATAAGATGCATGCAACTACACCATGTCATGTCTATTCACCTCACTGCAATACTTATTCGATCTACCTCTACCCCTTCTTAATCAATCCAGTCAACCTCTCACACCTTTGCACTAGGGCGTAATAACAAGTCAATTCTTGTTATGAATTTGATATCAAGACCTTAGAGACCTATGACAAAAAAGGTACAATAATAATGATTTCTTCAAGTTCGCTAAGAATTTGATATCAAGACCTTAGAGACCTATGACAAAAAAAGTATTGTAATGAATTTGATATCAAGACCTTAGAGACATATGACAAAAAGGTAAAATAATAATAATTTCTTCAAGTTCACCATGAATTTGATATCAAGACCTTAGAGACATATGACAAAAAAGGTGCAATAATAATAATTTCTTCAAGTTCACCATGAATTTGATATCAAGACCTTAGAGACATATGACAAAAAAGGTATTGTTATGAATTTGATATCAAGACCTTAGAGACATATAATTAAAAAAAAAAGGTACAATAATAATTATTTTTTCAAGTTCACCATGAATTTGATATCAAAAAAGGAAAAATAATAATCATAATTAAATGTGAATAAAGCATGAACTTTGATGTTAAATTATAATATTTTAATTGACAAGTATAATAAGCAAATAAGAAAAAAAGAAGAGGAAGCGGGAAAATGTTGCATTTGGGGTTAAAAAATTCAAAACGGGTCAAAGATGAGTTATTTGGCCTTCCAATTGACGACACCCATGTACGGCCCGTCATCTGATCTACGGTCCGTACATGGCCACCGTAGATTAGGCCCTGAGAACTGAAATTCGACTAAGTCTAGAGGGCAACCTATGGTTCCTATCTATGGCTCGTCACTCATTCTACGATCCGTAGAATCCCTCCGTAGAACTCAACTTTAAACTTGGAAATTTCTCTAAGTCTGAACCTCTTCTACGGGTCCAGTCTACTGCCCGTAGATCAAACTACGACCCGTACCTCGTGGTCCGTGTAACCACTCCTGAAACTTGACATTCTTCAACCTCAACCCAGTTTCTACGATTGCCTTCCTACGGTCCGTAGAACTACCTGCGGTCCGTAGGTCGGTCCCGTAGACCAGTTCTGCAGCATTTTTTTGCATTTTCCCAATTCCAAGGTATGGGGTGTTACAATATCTCCCCCATGGGAACATTCATCCTCAAATAAACCCGTACTAAGCCTGTTCGGGGTGGGGACATTTAACAACCCAACATAGTACAATTTCAAGTAACACATTCCAGTTTAATTTAAATAATTCAAGAACTCAACATGCTAAACTGAAAAGGATACTTCGTTAAGAGTTAGTACCTTGTTCTGGGGCTGCATTGGTGGTAAAAAGATGTGGATATTTCTTTTTCATGTCCTCCTTGGCCTCCCAAGTAGCTTCCTCAACGAACTGATTTCTCCACAAGACTTTCACCGATGCAACTTCTTTGGTCCTCAATTTGCGAACCTGGTGATCAAGGATCTGAATGGGGATCTCCTCATAAGATAGGCTATACTTGATGCCAATATTATCAGTAGGCACAACAAGGGAAGGATCACTCAAGCATTTCCTCAACATAGAGATGTGAAATACTGGATGGACTGCCTCTAACTCTGATGGTAGCTCCAACTCATAGGCTACATTGCCAACTCTCTTTGATATCCTATAAGGACCAACGTAGCAGGGACTGAGCTTTCCTTTTCGGCCAAACCTCATCACACCCTTCATGGGTGAGGCCTTCAGATATACCCAATCATCAACCTCAAACTCCAAATCTCTTTTCCTAACATCTGTGTAGGATTTCTGACGACTCTGTGTTGTCTTCAACCTCTCTTGAATTAACTTCACCTTCTCCATAGCTTGATGAACCATATCTGGTCCTATCAATTCAGCTTCACCAACCTCGAACCAGCCAATGGGAGATCTACACCTCCTCCCATATAAAGCCTCATACGGAGCCATCTGTATGCTGGAATGGTAACTATTGTTGTATGCGAACTCGATAAGAGGCAAATGGTCATCCCAATTACCTTTAAAATCAAGAACACAGGCTCTTAACATGTCCTCCAAGGTCTGAATGCTGCGTTCTGCTTGACCATCCGTCTGAGGATGAAAATAAGTACTAAGGTTCACCTTTGTGCCCAAACCTTTCTAGAATGACTTCCAAAAGTGCACAGTAAATTGAGCACCCCTGTCTGAGATGATGGATAGTGGAACTCCATGCAGTTAAACTATCTCGCGAATGTATAGGTTTGCATACTCCTCTGCTGTATTGGTAGTCTTCACTGGTAAGAAGTGGGTTGATTTGGTCATCCGATCCACAATCACCCAAATGGAATCATGCTGCCTGCGAGATCGTGGTAAACCTGTGATGAAGTCCATATTGATCATCTCCCACTTCCATTCCAGAAGAGGTATATTCTGGGCTACACCACACGGTCTCTGATGCTCCGTCTTGACTTGCTGACAATTCGAGCACTTAGCAACAAATTCAGCAATGTACCTCTTCATGCTACTTCACCAATACTGCTGCCAACTAGAGATCATGACTTGGGTAGTCTCTCTCATAAATCTTAAGCTGTCTGGTGGCATATGTTATCACCTTACCCTTCTGCATCAATGCACAACCAAGCCCAACTCGGGACGTATCACAATAGACGACAAAACCCTCTGTACCCTCTGGTAGGGTCAACACTGGAGTTACAGTAAACCGAGTTTTCAACTCCTGAAAGCTTTTCTCACAAGCTGCGGACCATTGGAACTTAGCTATTTTCTGCGTTAGCTTAGTCAATGGAGATGAAATAGATGAAAACCCCTCGATAAACCTTCTGTAATAACCAGCCAACCGCAAGAAACTCCTTATGTTAGTTGAAGATATGGGCCTTGGCCAATTCTGCACTGCCTCGATCTTCTGAGTGTCAACTCGAATTCCTTCACCAAAAATAATGTAGCCTAGGAAAGCCACAAATTTGAGCCAAAACTCACACTTTGAGAACTTTGCATACAACTCTCGATCCTTAAGGGTTTGAAGGACTATTCTGAGATGACTAGTATGGTCCTCCTCATTCCTCGAGTAGATCAGTATGTCATCAATAAACATGATAACAAACATGTCCAGATATGTCTTAAATACTCTGTTCATCAGATCCATGAAGGCTTCAGGAGCGTTAGTCAAACCAAAGGACATAACAAGAAATTCATAATGACCATAACGGATCCTAAAAGCTGTTTTTGGGATGTCACTTTCTCTCACTCTCAATTGATGATAGCCAGATTTGAGGTCTATCTTAGAGAAACAAGTGGCACCCTGAAGTTGGTCGAAAAGATCATCAATTCTCAGAAGAGGATACTTATTCTTTATTGTAACCTTGTTCAACTGGCGGTAATCTATGCACATCCTAAAGGAACCATCTTTCTTCCTCACGAACAAGACCGGAACGCCCCAAGGTGAGACACTTGGTCGGATGAAACCATTATCAAGGAGATCTCTTAATTGCTCTTTCAACTCTTTTAACTCAGTTGGGGCCATTTTGTATGGCAGAATGGATATGGGTTGAGTATCTGGAGAATATCTATTTCGAAGTCTATCTCTCTCTCAGGAGGGACTCCGGAAAGATCATCTGGAAAGACCTCTGGAAACTCACTCACAACTGGAATTGACTGGATAGGCGATGCCTTAACACTAGAGTCATCAACTCGGACTAAGTGGTAAATACACCCCTTGAAAACTAACTTTCTGGCCTTAAGGTTTGAGATGAAACGACCCTTAGGCACTGTTGAACTGCTCATCCACTCTAGAACTAGCTCATTAGGAAATTGAAACTCGACTACTCGAGTTCTGCAATCAACTGAGGCATAACAAGCATGAAGCCAATCCATACCTTGAATAACATCAAAGTCCACCATATCTAACTCAACTAAGTCAGCCATGGTGTCCTTGTGATAGACGGAGATAATACAATCACGGTAGACTCGTTTGGCTAGAATAGACTCAACAACAGGTGTAGAAATACTAAAAGGCTCAAGAAGTTGTTAGGGGGAAATGCCAAACCTCATAGCTACGAAAGGAGTCACAAAAGAAAGACTCACACCTTGATCAATCAAGGCATATACATCAAATGTAAAAAATCGAAGCATACCAGTAACAATATCTGGCGAGTTCTCCTGATCCTGTCGAGTACCCATAGCATACAGGTGGTTTGTACCTCCACCTGTCCCTGAAGTAGCTCCCCTCTGGTTGCTCCTATCTGCTGGAGTTGCTGAAGAAGACTGGGCTCTATTACCCCCATTACCTTTCTTGTTCTGTGGACACTCTCTCATAAAGTGACCCAGCTGACCGCACTTGAAGCAGCCACTCGAGCCATCATGATACTCTCCTGGGTGGTCTCTACCACATCTGGTACATGTGGGGATCTAATTTGTCCTTGGTGCCACGCTACCCTGAGACTGAGTAGGTCGAGCTCTGGAATTCTGGGAGTTCTGGTTCTTGAATTCACCTTTGTTCCTTGGTGCAGGTGCACTAGCTGATAATGGTGCTGGTTCAGATGACCTCTGCTAGAAAGAGGACCGATTCCCATTCTCGGTCTTCTGGTGGTCGGACGCTGGTTGTCTTAGCCCTCTTGCTACGAAACTCTTCCCTATTCTTCAACTTATCTTCCTCAACTTGTTTCACATGGATCATGAGCCTAGCTATGTCCATGTCCCATATCAACATAGCCACCTTACCTTCCTTACTTGACAAGCGGGATAGCCCAGACACAAACAGGCTTATCCTACTCCTCATATCAGCCACCATCGCTGGAGCATAGCGGGATAGCTGAGTGAACTTGATGCTGTACTCCTGCACACTCATAGATCCTTGCTTCAAATTCAGGAATTCTCTTACCTTTGCCTCCCTTAGTTCGCGGGGGAAGAAACGCCCCAAGAAGGTCTCTTCAAACACTGCCCAACTCATAGGTGGTGCCCCCTCTTCCCTGTTCTTCTTCCATTGGTCATACCATACCTTAGCAACACCCTTGAGTTGGTAAGAAACTAGCTCCACACGCTCTGCATCAGCAATACGCATAACCTCAAACACCCTCTGCAGTTCCTACACAAAGTTCTCCTGATCCTCTGTGATATTCGACCCTGTGAACTCTGGGGGATTCACCCTCAAGGATTCGTGGACTCTGGTTGTATCAGCCACATCCTGACGACCCACTCTCTGTTGTCCAGCCTGATTCGCTACAACCTGAGTCAACATCTAAATATAATTTCTGAACTCAGCATTGGTGACATCTCCTTGCGGGGGTTGCACTTCTAGTGCATTGGGAACTTCTTGACCTGGAGGGTTCACATCCTCCTAGCAAGACGTCCTCGAACAGCTCTTCGTGGAGGCATGATCTAAAAAGATACGCGTAAGCATGAGTTAGAAGGAAGACTTTTATAGAGATGAACTCTATAGCACGAAGTGGAATAAGAAGAAAGTGAGAGGTTCCTAAATGTCTCAGCCTCCTAATTATAGATGTGGCGCACTTCACAGCGATAACTAGGACTCTACTGACACAGCTTCATAGACTCCCTAGGACTCTTGAACTCTGTGCTCTGATACCAAGTTTGTCACGCCCTGAGCCTGCACTCTAGACGTGGCCGGCACTTGAGAACCATTACTGATCCCCAAGCGAACCCTTGGCCTAGCTCACTACTCAGCGGAAAACTTAACACGAGCCTAAAAGGCTCCTATCATAGCATGAATAAACTCATAAGCTCAAATGAAAGATTAAAATAGTTAAATGCTGAAAATACTCAAACTTCAAATATTGAAACCATCAGAAAGACTCAAACATGGGAAAATACGAACAAGTACGGGGGAACCCATCAACTCTAGACCTATCTATGAAGCCTCTAAGTAACTCAGACGGGTGTCGGGACAGGCCCCACAACACCTCAACTAAACTAAAACAATTGAATAAAAAGACGGATCCTCCGGAAGTACTAGGAGGCTCACCACAACTGCTATCTGGAGTGCAAACGGTATCAACGAAACGCCTGTTAATGACCCTGAATACATGTATCTGCATCGTGAAAAATGCAGGTCAAATGACATCAGTACATTGAATGCACTGGTATGTAAAATGGCTGAGTAAAGAAATAACAGAAAAGATAGGGCTCAAGGAACACTCATCTCAATTCAACGCAAAAATAAACTCTGAAGTAACTCAAGTAAAGCTTTAAAATACAGATGTTATCTCAAGAATATAAGTAAATATCACAAATTAAGTTTTTACTCTTATTTGGGAGATTCTCTAACCAACAACCATCACTCTGAGCTAAATGATGATACAGTGTCTCGCCCACGCTGCCAGAACCGTTCTATACCTTGCCGGAGTATAGGACATCCTCAACTAAGTGGATCCATTAAGCTCTACCCGAAGGCATAAGGAAATCATCTAAAAAGTATGAATCCTTTACCCATGTTGGCATATATGGTTTATGGGGAGTTTGAGTTGTCTGAACTCATCCTCATATCGGTGCTCAATACTACTCCCAATAAATATACTCATGCTCAAGTAAGTAAAAAATATAACTCTTTCTCTGTTTTTGAGGTAAATTACTCAAAATATACTCTTTAAGGAACAGTGGCTCAACTCCTCTTTTCAAAACTCTCTTAGCTATTTTCTCAAAATCAAAGTCCTCTTTCTCACTCAGAAATGATAGTTGGGAAATCAAAGTTTCATTTACAAGTTACTCAAACTACCTCTTTAACTCTACTCACAACTCCCCTCTATTTTGCTCAGAAGAAACCAATTTAAATTAATGGTTCAGTTTAAAAGACTCTCAACATAATTCAGTAAATGCTCAATTCATAGGGTTTTTTTGCAGAAAATTAAATATGGACATCCAACTTAATAATTAGGGTTCATACCAGAATCCAAGTATAAACCATAGCAAGATAATTACTCAAAGATATAGATACAATTCTCAAGAATTTAACTAGAATTCAATAGAATAGGCAGACATTAGAATTCCTTAATAACTTGGAATGAAACCCTAAATTTCAAAATTCTGAATTTCTGATGAAATTTGGCGTGTGGACGCACTAGCCCAACACTGAGGAAAGCCTTACATACCTGGAAGATCAAAGATCTTGGCGAAATTGAAGAATCTTGGTTGACTTCTTGGAACCCTAGCTTTTTCTCCTCTTGAATCTCCTCTCTAATTTTTGTAAGTGTTTAGAATGTTTCTAAACTGGTTTCGGCTGTTTTAGCCCGTAATTAAGAGGAAAAAGTCGGGATTTGGGTTCAGAAGGGAGGGGAAAGGTCTAAAATACCCTTAATGAAAACTGTCGGCGCGACCTACGGTTCGTAAGTCGACCTACGGTCCGTTCTGTTCCTCCGTCGTTTGATTTAGAGAGTTTGCAACTTTGGCCTTCCAATTGACAACACCCATGTACGACCCTTCATCTGATCTACGGTCCGTACATGGCCACCGTAGATCAGTCCCTGAGAACTAAAATTCGACTAAGTCTGGAGGGCAACCTATGGTTCCTATTTATGGCTCGTCACTTATTCTACGGTCCATAGAATCCCTCCGTAGAACTCAA
The DNA here is from genome assembly GCA_018342035.1 of Solanum appendiculatum. NCBI lineage: Eukaryota > Viridiplantae > Streptophyta > Magnoliopsida > Solanales > Solanaceae > Solanum > Solanum appendiculatum. The sequence goes on from JAGDQO010000342.1 coordinate 1,212,857, forward strand.
CTTTAAACCTGGAAATTTCTCTAAGTCTTAACCTCTTCTACGGGTCCAGTCTACGGCCCGTAGATCAGACTACGACCCGTACGTCGTGGTCCGTGTAACCACTCCTGAAACTTGACATTCTCCAACCTCAACCCGGTTTTTACGATTGCCTTTCTAATGTTCGTAAGTCGGTCCCGTAGACCAGTTCTGCAGTAGTTTTCTGCATTTTCCCAATTCCAAGGTATGGGGTGTTACAAATACAACCACGATCAATAAGAAGAATGACTCACCAAGATATACATCATAAAGAGGCGGATAGGTATTTTGTGCTACAGATGCCGGACCTGCCGTGAGGTGTTCCGTGTTCATCTCGAGTCAAGGGCTCCCTGAGCACTTACACAAACACATAACTTAGGGAACTTGGATGAGAGGTGCGTCATATCATAAGTTTTTCTGTAAATCTGCTTTCCTTCTCGCACTCTACCATCTCTTGGATAGTCACAAGTCTATTCCAATATTGTTATCCTATTGAAGACACTTTTATCATCCCTGTTGAGGAATCTAGCGGTGTAGGGGCGAGTTCCAGGCCATCCGTGATTGATTTTAAACCCATCATAGAATGCCTTGGTGCCTCTCCTGTCTTGTGGTCATCCGCGGTATAGTTACAATCAACCACAACAACAACATGTTATGGTACAAATGACTCAACAACATCTTTGTAGTTGTATGTCGTATATTCTCAATCAACCTGTTGTTGCAGTTGATTGTGAATGTATGGCATACAACCACAAGGAGGTGTTGTGTCACTTGTTTTGTCACATACTGTTATGGTTAATTGTAACTATATATACCGCGGAAGACCACAAGGTTGCGAGAGACCAAGACATTCTATAATAGATCAAAAATCAACTGTGCATGGCCAGGATGTTTGCGAAGCCCCTTCACTATCAGATTCCTCAGATGGGGATAATAAAATCATCTTTGGCTAACACTATTGAGGTAGACTTGAGATTACCTAAGTGATGGAAAAGTGCGCGTAGGTAATCAGATGGATAGAAAAACTTGTGATTGCACACTACAACAAAAATGGTCTGTAGCGGCAATTATCACATTTTGAGTCTAAATTACCTCATCTTTAGAACAAGTCTTGTTTTTATTAGTTGGTGTTTAGACCTAAACTTAAAATTATTAATTTTCATAGAGGTTGATTCGAAGTTAAAATTTAATTTGGACATAATGAATTTCAAAAACTATTAAATCAGGTGTGGGTTTTTGGGTTTGGACAATAAAGCAGTGACTTTATGGAAGAAGTACGTTTCTTTATAAATATGGATTGGCAAAGCAAGCTTGAACTATTACTTTTGCAGTAGATATGAATTCTTTTTTTCTTTTTGCAAAATTTATAATTAGGTGTCAAGTAAAGTTGAAAATATACTTTTGAGGTGAAAATTTATAACTAATGGCAATAGCTTAATTGTCGTCAAAATATGTTTTTTAGTGGCAATTAGCACTCTTTGCAGATGTCCCTAATGCCGGTAAAGATTTTAGCTCTCTTTATTAATGTGCATATTTTTTGCCCTGAAAAGTTGTTTTTATTGTAATGTGGGGCATATCTGTAACACCACGAAAATTTCCAACCTAAGATCTAAACCATTCTTCGTGTGCGTATAGACCCAAACCCGATGATTTCTAATTTTATTATGGTGTTAAGGTCAATTTTTTAATGTGGGAAGAGATTTGGAGATGTAATAATGTCAGAGGAATTCTCTAGCACAAAATTGAGTTGAAAGCTTCCTTACCGATTGAGTTCGGTATAAGTTTTTGCTTGGATCAACTTCAAACAGTTATATCTCCTAGAATTTGAAGAATTACGTGGCCTATAACATATCCAATCAATGGGCTTTGAGTCTTCTTTCCAATGTCACTGACCGCTCGTTAATTCAATTTTAGAATACAAAGTTATGACTATTTCACCAAAAAGATAGAGAGCTGACTAACTTACCGGAAGCATGTGCGATTAACACTTCGTATTGTGTGTTTTGCACAATGCCATGTGCGAAGGGATATTCGTTCCACACATGTATTGACGAGAATCTCAATTTAAGTTCATTTTCATCTGAAAATTTCATTATTTTGATATCCTTTGAAACCTAGGGTTGATATTCTCTCTTCTCTTCATCCTCTATCTCTAAGGTAAGTTTCTCTAGAAAAAGGATCATTTAGACGAATAACAATATTTGTTTATTCAATTTTTAAGAATATATAACTAGTCACAAATTGTAAATGGAATACAAAATTTAATTCATAACTTTTTAAGGTTGTTTCTATGTGCATTTGGTTGTGTGCTTATTTAGCATTGTTTGCTCTATAGTTCCATTTGAATTGATGCTTTTAGGGAATAAGAATGGGAAATTAGTGAAATTCATTGTTATTTTTCTATGGAAAAAAAAAGAAGAAAAGAGAGATGATGATATGATTTCTAGCTGAATGTTAAGAATATATAAAGCTAAACTTTATTTCTGGAAAGAAAAATAATAATCATAAATATGTATAAAGCAAGAAATTTGATGATAGATTCTAATATTGTACCTTTTTATGAATCTAATAAGCAAATAAGAAATAAAAGAAAAGGAAGTGTAAAAATGTTGCATTTGGGGTTTCAGAATTCAAAACAGGTCAAAGTTGAGTTATTTTTTTAAAAAGAAATATCCAAAATTACCCATTGATCATAATAAATATATTTATCTTTTAACCTTATTTGTCCAAGCATTGTTACCAATTTTTTTCAAAACATTCTTATACGTCTAAATTTATGTCATCTAATTCAAGAGTATTTTAAAAAAAATTATTTTTCCTAAATTTAATAACCTGATTTGATGACTAGTATTTACTAGATCGATCTTATTACATTCAATATTGTCGACATATAATTTTTGTCTCTCTCTCATTAAATTTTTTTAACACTATTTTAGTATTACATTATATGGTTGGAATTAATCGTAGTATTTTAACTTTCTTTTTCATTTTGATAGGTTTTATTTAAAAATTGAAAATCACACAAAAAGAAGATGTTTCTTTAGGATATACTTTTTTTTATTTGAAAAGAAGAAAAACTTCAAAAAAATATTTTTCTTTTAAATTAGTATTTTATTAATAATATTTTATTTTTCTTAGTTAAGATTAATTAACTAATTAATAAGTAGTATTTTTTTTATATTTGTTTACTCTCTTTAAAAAACAAAAAATAAAATGAAAAAGAGAGCCAATAATTTTTTGTCACTTTCGCTCGGGGAAGATTCCATCTTATCCAGAGACAATTTTTTTTGTCCCTTACTATACACTCACAATATACACCCTCATAATGACCTGACACACCCTACCCACAACCACACTAATTTGCATATACACCCACCCTCATGATGACCTGACACACCCTCATGATGACCTGACATACCCTACACACAGTTACATTTTTCATATAAACCATAATGATGACATGACACATCCTACACACAATCACATTTGTCATCTACACCCTCATGATGACTTGACACACCATACACATGGGCACATATTTAATTTTATATGCACCTTATGATGATCCAACACACCCTACATACAATCACATTTTTCTTCTTACTCCTGCACACACACTCACATTTTTCTTCACTGACTGGAAAAAGACAAAAGGACTCTATTCATTATACAAAATACTCTCCCTTGAGCACTTGAGATAGAGGAAGAGCACGATACATCACTGAGACTTTTCATTCAGCTTTGAATCAAGCTCATCCTCTTCTCCACCATGTAAGTTCACCATAGTCATCAAAGCATTACCACAATCCATGGCCATCACTCATTTCCTTTTAATCGAGGTCCACCACTAACAAAATCCCATAAATCGAGCAATATCTCATGATTCTCTGTTACTAATAAATCACTCTAATTGAGTTGTAATGGAGTTCAGGTTCTTTTGGGGATCACAGTTACCAAAATTTTAAAAGAGAATGGTTATTCATTAGAATAAGATATGAAAATAAATCCTCTAAAGAACATGGATTATCTAGGTTATCTCATTATAGATATGAGATTTAGTTTATATCTCTTTACAAACTTTTTTTTTTAATGTTTTATGCCTTTTTTTATTAGAGGTTTTCATTTTTTTCACATAAGACATCTGAAAATGTTATTTTCAATTTGTAAGTAATTATAAAAGTTCATTTCCTCGTATTTATTTTTGAGATTACATCTATATATCCCGTATTTGATCGGAGGTATTAGCTAAGGTTTGTGTTATTTTCATATCAAAGTCTTGTGATTATCTCATATATAAAATGCGGAATTGGTGATGGAATCCCAAGTTTTGAAGATCAAATAACACTTAAGAAATTTTGAGGAGGGGTATAAACGTTAAAAAAAATTAGGGTTTCCCCTCTCTCTCCACCTCTTTCATATCTCCATAACTGATCATGAATCTAATCATAGAATATATTTATCTATCTAAGAAAAGGATTGAAACTAAAGAAGGAAAAAGACATAAATTCTTTAAGCAATGAAAGGAATTTACAAAGATGAAGCAAATTAAAATACATTTCTATCTTAATTAATGAGTAAATCTATTTCTTAGCACTATCAAGAAGAAGCAAAATGGATTTTTCCTCCTCTTTGGTTAGTAGACGACCCTTGAGTCTAGCTAGAGTCTCCCTTTTACGAAACATAAAATCTTGCTTAGGAGGGGTCGGTACTGGAGATGGACCCAACTGATGGGAATTTGGTGAATCAATAGTAGTTACTCCTGTAGAATAGATCTCTTGTTGTTGGTGAGTTGATGAGTCAATAGTAGTAGAACTTTGTGGTTGTTGATGATTAGGATATGGCACAAAAACTTTTCTGTGGTGGGTTCCTTTAACCCAACCGTCCTTGTAGTGAATCTTTGTATGGCCTGCTATGGCCTGACTTGAAGAAAAAAGTTGATTACAAATGATGCATTGGTGCTTCCATACCCCATCATGCTCATTTTGGTTTTGCATTTTTATTTCTTTTAGGGGGGAGGAGGAGGGGGGAGGGGGGGGGGGCTGAAGGAAGAGGTGTTTGATGCATTTAGTAGAAAATGACTCCTTATTTATACTGCTACCCAAGGGCTGACATGAAAATAATTATTATTATAGACGTCCCTGTATATTTACAAATTAGTCCTCTTTCTAGAATACTCAACAGGTCTAGAATCTATGATATTCTATGGTCTACCACGTGAAATTTCTACATGTCTCTAGAATCTTCTACAAGTGTTAGTATCTTTCTCATGTAGGTTGTCAAAATGGGTCAGCCCAGTCCCACCCAGCCCAAGCCTCATGGGCCAAGGAATTTGAAAGGCCAAGCCAGGCGGCCATTCATTTGAAAGGGCCTTGAAATGGCCAATCCAGCCCAACCCTAGAAGGTTACGGGCTAAGCCCTTTTTTTTCATTTTCTTTTAATTTTTTTTATCTTTTCAATCTAAATTAAAACTTAAAATTTTATCAATAGATTAAAATTTTAACATGTCTAACAAAATTATATAAAAGTACATAATAATTTCAATCATAACAAACTTTATACATATGGTAAGTGGTGATTCAAATTACAATTCAATTCTTATTATAAATTTGATATCAAGACCTTAGAGACATATGACAAAAAAAGTACAATAATAATTATTTCTTCAAGTTCACCTTGGATTTGATATCAAAAAAGGAAAAATAATAATTATTTCTTCAGGTTCACCATGAATTTTGTATCAAGACCTTAGAAACATATGACAAAAAAGATATTGTTATGAATTTGATATCAAGACCTTAGAGACATATGATAAAAAGGGTACAATAATAATTGTTTTTTCAAGCTCACCATGGATTTGATGTCAAAAAAGAAAAAATAATAATTATTTTTTCAGGTTTACCATGAATTTGATATCAAGACCTTAGAAACATATGACAATAAAGGTATTGTTATTGATTTGATATCAAGACCTTAGAGACATATGACAAAAAAGATACAATAATAATTATTTCATCAAGTTTACCATGGATTTGATATCAAAAATGGAAAAATAATAATTTTTTCTTTAGGTTCACCATGAATTTGATATCAAGACCTTAGAAACATATGACAAAAAAGGTATTGTTATGAATTTGATATCAAGACCTTAGAGACATATGACAAAAAATGTAATATTATGAATATGATATCAGGACCTTAGAGTCATATGATAAAAAAGGTATTGTTATGAATTTGCAATCAAAACCTTAGAGATATATGAAAAAAAAGTACAATAATAATTATTTCTTCAAGTTCACCATGAATTTGATATCAAAAAAGAAAAAATATTAATTATAAATAAATGTGACTAAAGTAAGAAATTTGATGCTAAATTATAACATTTTAATTTACGAGTCTAATAAGCAAATAAGTAAAAAAAGAAAATGAAGCGGGAAAATGTCGCATTTGGGGTTTAAAAATTTAAAATGAATCAAAGACGAGTTATTTTTCTTAAGAAATATTTAAAATTACCATTTGACCATGATAATACATTTACCGTTTTACCTTATTTATCCAAGCATTGTTACCATTTTACGGAAGTCCTGATCCTTTATATCTCGATGAAAACCTTTTTAGTTCCTCACCAATTCATTTCACTGTTCTCTAAAATAAATCCTTCGTGAAAAATACAACCACCATCAATAAGAAGAATATATGACTCCCCAAGACATCATAAAGAGGCCGGTAGGTATTTCGGTCTACAGATGTAGGACCTGTCGTGAGGTGTTCTGTTTTCACCTCGAGTCAAGGGCTCCCTAGGCACCTATGCAAACACATAACTTAGGTCACTTGGATGTGAGGTGCGTTATATCATAAGTTTTTCTGTCAATTGGCTTACCTTCCTGTACTCTATCATCTATTGGATAGTTGCAAGTCTATCCCAATAGATAAGTATCGGAGACAATTTTATCATCCCCGTTGAGGAATCTAGCAGTGTAAGGGTGAGTTCCAGGCCATTCGCGATTAATTTTTTAACCCATTATGGAAGCGTTGGTGCCTCCCCCATCTCGTGGTCATCCGCGGTATAGTGACAATCAACCACAACAACAGCATGTTATGATACGAATGACTCAACTACATTTTTGTAGTTGTATGTCATATATTCCCAATCAACATGTTGTTGCAGTTGATTGTGAATGCATGGCATACAACCTCAAGGAGGTTGTTGTGTCACTTGTTTTGTCACATTCTCTTATGGTTAATTGTAACTATACTGCGGAAGACCACAAGGTTGCGGAGGGACCAAGACATTCTATAATGGATCAAAAATCAACTGTGCACGGCCAGGAAGTTTGCGAGGCCCCTCTGCCACTATCGGATTCCTCGGATGGGGATGATAAAAGCATCTCTAGCTAACACTACTGAGGTAGACTGGAGATTACCTAAGTGATGGAAAAGTGCGGGGAGATAATTAGATGGATAGAAAAAATTGTGATTGACTACACCAAAAATGGTCTTTAGCGGCAATTATCACATTTTAAGTCTAAATTACCTTATCTTTAGAACAAGTCTTTTTTTAATTAATTGATGTTTAGACCTAAACTTAAAATTATTAATTTTCGTAGAGGTTGATTTGAAGTTAAAATTTAATTTTGACATAATGAATTTCAAAAACTATTAAATCAGGTGTGGCCGTTTGGGGAAAGAGTTGGTTTTTGGGTTTGCACAAGAAAGCGGTGGTTTTATGGAAGAAGTGCATTTTTTTTATAAATATGGATTGGTAAAGCAAGCTTGAACAATTTTTTTTTTTGGGTTAAAAATGGATATTTATATATAAATACTATATATGCATCCATACAAAGCAAGTGGCAACTAAATCTACTATCTGTAGGGATAGTAGTTACATTGCTACTCGTAGTAATGTAACTACTACGGGTAGCCATCTCAATGTTTGTTAATTTCCTTTTGATTGCAAGTTTCAATCCATAATAAATGGCTAGTAGTTCAGCTTGGATTGCGCTTATAGCTATGATTTTCATAGAAAACCCTATTACCCAATTACCTTTAGAGTCCCTTATTATGGTGGTGATTATGGTTACGTTGGAGTTCCCAATTTCTCATTCATTCTTTTTTCTCATTCACACCTGGCTTAAATCCAACAAGTCATACGTTTCATATGCAGAACGCTGAACGGAAAGGCTACCTCCCAGCTAATATTACGTAAGATGGGGGTATTCTTTAAGGTTTTTATGCCTTGGAGCCATTCCTGTTCTCCCGTGTCTTTAATTTTTGTAATGCTTTCGAGTAGCCCCAGCTTTTCCCAGTACTTTTTCACTATAAAACATTCTATATATAAAGATGTGTTTAATAGTTTTTATTGATCCACAAATCGTACAGTTAGGGCCAAGTTTTAAATATTAGAACATTTGAAGTTGAAAATATACTTTTGAGGCGAAATTTCATAATTAATATCAATAGCTTAATTGTCGTCAAAATATATTTTTTAGTGGCAATTAACACTCTTTGTGAATGTCCCTAATGCCGGTAAAGGCTTTAGCTCTCTTTGTTAATATGCATATTTATTGTCGCTAAAAGATGTTTTTATTGTAATGTAGAGCATACATGTAACACCCTGCAAATTCCAACCTAAGATCTAAACCATTTTTCGTGTGTCTATAGACCCAAACCTGATGATTTCTAATTGTATAGAGGTGTTAAGGTCAAGTTTTAAATATGGGAAGAGATTTGCGGAGATATAATAAGGTCAGAAAAATGCTCTAGCACAAAGTTGAGTTAAAAACTTCTTTACCAATTGAGTTCAGTATAAGTTTTTACTTGGATCAACTTCCAATAGTTATATCTACTAGAATTTGAAGAAATACGTGGCCTATAACCTATCCTATCAAACGTCTTCAAGTCTTCTTTCCAATGTCACCAACCGTTCGTTAATTCAATTTTGGAGCACAAGTTATGACCATTTTACTAAAAAGATAGCGAGCTGACTAACTTAATGGAAGCATTTTCGATTCACACTTCATATTGTGTATTTTGCACAATGTCAAGTGCGAAGGGATATTCATTCCACACATGTATCGATGAGAATATCAATTTAACTCCGTTTTCATCCGAAAATTTCATTATTTTGATATCCTTTGAAGCCTAGGGTTGATATCCTCTCTTCTCTTCATCCTACATCTCTAAGGTAAGTTTCTCTAATGAAATTCTAAGTATTTCAATCCTCATTATTAATGAAATTCTACACCATAACCTTAGAATTTTCAAGAAAAATTCAATCAAGATTCCAAGAACTAATTTCTTTAATTTTAATCTTATCTCTCTTAGCTAGTATACCCACATATCCAACCCACATCCTCATCTCCGCCATTTCATTTTCTGAGCGTGAGAGTTCTTAACTGACTCACACTCTAATAGCTGGTCTAACCACCACTTTGTACGTAGGAGAAAAAAAAGAGACAATTTTCCTAATTTTTGCCACAAGTACCAATTGAAAATACTCTTCTGAACATTGATTATGATATGAGAAGTATGAGCCAACTGAGTATCCTACAGAAGGAGAAGTGAGATATTGCACAACTATATAATATAAATGATGTCGATTCCTTGTTAGATAATACATTTATAAAATTCATTGTTACTTATCAAAAAAAAAAAAACTAAAGCCATACATCATTAGAGAGGAGTAAAACTGAAACACTCCTTTTTAAATATAAAGGATTAGGGACTTCTAATAAAATGAAAATAGTTATATGACTTGTTTAATTTTATCGTGGTTTCTTAAGCAAAAAATAAGACTTTTAAAATAAAAATATTGTTATTTAGCTATAATCCAATAAGATTATATTGAAAGCAATAAAATCTAGTAAATCCTAGTTATCAAATAAGGTTATTAAATCAAGGCAAAATGGTAAAAAAATTCTCCTGAATTAGATGACATAGTTCTATATTAATAATAATTTTTTATTCAACTTATAAGAATAATTACTCACAAGTCACAAATGGGATAAAAAATCCAATTTATAACTTTTTAAGGTTATTTTTTCATGCATTTGGTCATGTACTTGTTTAGCAATGATTGTTCCATGCTCTTAGGGGATCAATATAAGAAGATAGTAAAATTCAATGTTATTTTCCGATGGTAAAAAAAAAAGGAAAAGAGAGACGGTGATATGATTACTAGCTTGATGTACATATTATATAAGACTAAACTTCCTTTCAGAAAAAAAAATCCTAAATGTGAATAAAGCAAGAATGGTGTTGTTTCTGTGTGCATTTGGTCATATGCTTATTTAACATTTCTTATTCTATAGTTTCATTTTAATTGATGCTCTTAGAGGACAAGAAAAGGAAATTAGTGAAATTGATTTTAATTTTCTTCTGTAAAAAAAGAAAAAGAAAAGAGAGATGATGATATGATTAATAGCTTGATGCTAAGATTATATAAAGCTAAACTTCCTTTCAGAAAAAGAAAAATAATAATATTCATAAATATGAATAAAATAAGAAATCTGATGTTAGATTCTAACATTTTAATTTATGACACTAATACGAAAATAAGAAGGAAAAAAAGAAAAGGAAGCGGGAAAATATTGCATTTAGGGTTTCAAAATTCGAAACAGATCAAAACTGAGTTGTTTTATTTAAAGAAATATCCAAAATTACTCATTGACCATAATAATAAATATATTTATCTTTTTACCTTTTTTGCTTAAGTATTGTTATCAATTTTTTTCAAAATATTCTTACTCGTCTAAATTTATGTCATCTAATTCAAGAGTATATTTGTTAAAATCAATTTTCCTAAATTTAATAACTTGATTTGATGATTAGTATTTACTAGATCTTATTATTTTCTATATTGTAGACATATGATTTTTGTCCGTCTCTCATTTATTTTTTTTAACACTGTTTTAGCATTACATTATGTGGTAGGAATTAATCTTAGTATTTTAACTTTCTTTTTCATTTTAATAGGTTTTATTTGAAAATTGAAAATCACACAAAAAGAAGAAGTTTCTTTAGGATATACATATATATGTTATTTTATTTATTTGAAATAAGAAAAACTTCACAACTTTTTTTTTCTATTAAATTAGTATTTTGTTAATGATTTTTCTTAGTTAAGATTAATTAAATAATTAACCAGTAGTATCTTTTTGTTATTTGTTTACTCTCTTTAAAAAATAAAAAATAAAATAAAAAAGAGAGCCGATAATTTTTTGTTGCTTTCGCTTGGGAAAGATTCCATCACAATTATTTTTGTCCCTTACTATACACTTACAATATACATCCTCATAGTGACCTGACACACCCTACACACAATCACACTTTTCATATATATCCACCTTCATAATGACCTGACACACCCTGCACACAGTCACATTTGTTACATACACCCTCATGATCATGACCTGACACACCATACACATAGAAACATTTTTTATTCTCACCCTCATAATGACTTGACACACCCTACACAATCACATTTGTCTTCATACTCTTGCATACACACACATTTTTTATCATACTCCTGCACACACACTTACATTTTTCTTCACTGACTTGAAAAAGACAAAAAGACTCTTCACTATACCAAATACTCTCCCTTGAGCACCTGAGATAGAGGAAGAGCACTATACATCGCTCAAACTTTTCATTCAGCTCTTAATTGATCCTCTACTCCACTATGTATGTTCACCATAGTCATCAAAGCATTAATTACCATAGTCCATGGCCATCGCTCATTTCTTTTTAATTGAGGTCCACCACTAACAAAATCCTATAAATTGAGCAATATCTCATGATTCTCTGTTACTAATAGGTTTAGCTGATTTCCTTTTTTGAATTTTAAGATTTCACTCTAGTTGAGTTGTATTGGAGTTCAGGTTCTTTTGGGGATCACATTAACCAAAAATTTTAAAAAGAATGATTATTCATTAGAATAAGATATGAAAAGAAATCTTCTAAAGAACAGGAATTATCTTGGCTATCTCATTATAGATATGAGATTTAGTTTATAGCCCTTTACAAACTTTTTTTAAAAAAAGTTTTATGCCTTTTTATAATAGAGGTTTTCATTTTTTCATATAAGACATTTGAAAATGTTATTTTCAATTTGTAAGTGATTATAAAAGTTCATTTCCTTGTATTGATTTTTCAGATTACATCTATATATCCCGTATTTGATCGGAGGTATTAGCTAAGGTTAGTGTTATTTTCATATCAAAATCTTTTGATTATATCATATATAAAAGGTGGGATTGGTGATGGAATCCCAAGTTTTAAAAATCAAATGACACCTAATAAATTTTGAGGAGGGGTATAAGGGTTAAAAAAAACTAAGGTTTCCCCTCTCCATCCACCTCTTTCATAACTCTACAAGTGATCAAGAATCTGATCATAGAATATATCTATCTGAGCAAAAGATTGAAACTAAAGAAGGAAAAAGACATAAATTATTTAAGCGTTGAAAGGAATTACAAAAAAGGAGCAAGCTAAAATACATTTATATCTGAAATATTAATGAGTAAATGTATTTCTTAGCACTATAAGATTAATACTATAACTACTAGTATGGACAACAATACAATACACTTCTACCTACTAGCATGGACACAATCCTTCCAACTACCTTCTTCCTACCCTAATCCATGTCCTCCAAACCTTACTATCTAAGGTCATGTCCTTTATAAGCTGCATGCAACTACGCCATGTCATGTCTATTCACCTCACTACAATACCTATTCGATCTACCTCTACCTCTCCTTAATCAATCCAGTCAACCTCTCACACCTTTTCACTAGGGCAAAATAAGAAGTCAATTCTTGTTATGAATTTGATATCAAGACCTTAGAGACATATGACAAAAAAGGTACAACAATAATGATTTCTTCAAGTTCTCTAAGAATTTGATATCAAGACCTTAGAGACCTATGGGAAAAAAAGTATTGTAATGAATTTGATATCAAGACCTTAGAGACATATGACAAAAAGGTAAAATAATAATTATTTCTTCAAGTTCACCATGAATTTGATATCAAGACCTTAGAGACATATGACAAAAAAGGTACAATAATAATAATAATAATTTCTTCAAGTTCACCATGAATTTGATATCAAGACCTTGGAGACATGACAAAAAAGGTATTGTTATGAATTTGATATCAAGACCTTAGAGACATATAATTAAAAAAAGAAAAGGTACAATAATAATTATTTCTTCAAGTTCACCATGAATTTGATATCAAAAAAGGAAAAATAATAATCATAATTAAATGTGAATAAAGCAAGAAATTTGATGTTAAATTATAATATTTTAATTGACGAGTATAATAAGCACATTAGAAAAAAAGAAGAGAAAGTGGGAAAATGTTGCATTTGGGGTTAAAAAATTCAAAATGGGTCAAAGATGAGTTATTCTTCTTAAGAAATATCTAAAATTACCCTTTGACCGTGATAATACATTTAACTCTTTACCTTATTTATCCAAGCATTGTTACCATTTTATGGATCTCCTGATCCTTTATATGTCGATGAACATTTTTTTAGTTCCTCACCAATTCACTTCACTGTTCTCTAAAAAAAATCCTTTATGAAAAATACAGCCACCATCAATAAGAAAAATGACTTACCAAGACATCATAAAGAGGTCGGTAGGTATTTGTGCACAGATGCAGGACCTACCGTGAGGTGTTCTGTGTTCACCTCGAGTCAAGGGCTCCCTAAGCACCTACGCAAACACATAACTTAGGGCACTTGGATAAGAGGTGTGTCATGTCATAAGTTTTTCTATCAATCTACTTACCTTCCCACACTCTACCATCTCTTGGATAGTCACAAGTCTATCCCAATAGTGTTATCCTATCATAGACACTTTTATAATCATCCTTGTTGAGGAATCTAGCAGTGTAAGGGCGAGCTCCAGGCCATCCGCGATTGATTTTTAACCCATCATGGAATGCCTTGGTGCCTCCCTGATCTCGTGGCCATCCGGGGTATATTTACAATCAACCACAACAACATGTTATAGTACAAATGACTCAACTACATCTTTGTAGTTGTATGTCGTATATTCCCAATCAACCTGTTATTGCAGTTGATTGTGAATGTATGGGATACAACCACAAGGAGGTTGTTGTGTCATTTGTTCTATCACATGCTTTTATGGTTATTTGTAACTATACTGCGGAAGACCACAAGGTCACGGAGGGACCAAAGCATTCTATAATGGATCAAAAATCAACCGTGCACAATCAGGAAGTTGCGAGGCCCCTCTACTATTGGATTCCTGGGATGGGGATGATAAAATCATCTCTAGCTAATATTATTGAGGTAGACTTGAGATTACCTAAGTGATGGAAAAGTGTAGGGAGGTAATCAGATGGATAGAAAAACTTGTGATTGCACTATACTAAAATGTTCTTTAGAGACAATCATCACATTTTAAATCTAAATTACTTTATCTTTAGAACAAGTCTTGTTTTTATTAATTGGCGTTTAGACTTAAACTTAAAATTATTAATTTTTTAGAAGTTGATTTGAAGTTAAAATTTAATTTGGACATAATGAATTTCAAAAACTATTAAATAAGGCGTGTGGACTTTTGGAGAAAGAGTTGGGTTTTATGAAAGAAGTGCGTTTTTTTTTTAATATAAACATGGGGATTGGTAAAGCAAGCTTGAACAATTACTTTTGCAATAAATATGAGTTTTTTTTTCTTTTTGCAAAATTTGAAATTAGGTGTCAAGTTTAAAATATTAGAACATTTGAAGTTGAAAATATATTTTTGAGGTGAAATTTTATAATTAATGTCAGTAGCTTAATTGTTGTCAAATTTTATTTTTTTTAGTGGCAATAATTAGCACTCTTTGTAAATGTCTTTAATGTTGGTAAGTGTTCTATCTCTCTTTGTTAATGTGCATATTTATTGCCGCTAAAAGTTATTTTTATTGTAATGTGGGGCATACCTGTAACACCCTGCAAATTTATAACCTAAAGTTTAAACCATTCTTCGTGTGCGTATAGATCCAAACCCGATGATTTCTAATTGTATAGAGGTATTAAGGTCAATTTTTTAATGTGAGAAGAGATTTGGAGATGTAATAACATTATTAACACATTAACAATAATGTTAACAAATATTATAATTAGTTTTTCTAGTAACTCTTGTTTAAGTGAACGGATGGATTTATATTTCATGTGACAAGAATAAACTTAAAAAATTCAATTGAAAGAAAATCTTACTAAAATATGTTCAATCTGATTGGTATTTTCATTTGTATTTTTAAACCGATTTGATTTGATTCTTTTCTAGTAAAAATCAAATTAAACATAATAGTAAACTCCCCTAATCCTTAATAGAAATAGATGGCTATTTGTAGACGAATACCAAAATTTTTATTCAATTTAAAAGAATAACTATTCACAAGTTGCAAATGGGATACTAAAATTAATTTATATCTTTTTAAGGTTGTTTCTATGTGCATTTGGTCATGTGCTTATTTAGCATAGCTTGCTCTATAGTTCCATTTGAAATGATGCTCTTAGAGGATAAGAATAGGAAATTAGTGAAATTCAATGTTATTTTTCGATGTAAAAAAGAAAAAAGAAAAGAGAGATGATGATATGATTACTAGCTTGATGTTAAGATTATATAAAGCTAAACTTTTTTTCAGAAAAAAGAAAAATAATAATCATAAATATGAATAAAGCAAGAAATCTGGTGTTAGATTCTAACATTTTAATTTATGAATCTAATAAGCAAATAAGAAAAAAGAAGAAAAGGAAGCGGAAAAATGTTGTAATTGGGGTTTCAAAATTCAAAACATGTCAAAGCTGAGTTGTTTTTTTTGTAAAGAAATTTCCAAAATTACCCATTGACTATAACAAATATATTTATCTTTATACCTTATTTATCCAAGCATTGTTACCATTTTTTTTTAAAAAAATATTCTTACTCTTCTAAATTTAAGTCATCTAATTCAGGGGTATTTGTTTCCTATCATTTTTCCTAGATTTAATGACTAGTATTTACTAGATCTTTTTGCTTTCAATATTGTAGACTTATAATTTTTGTCCGTTTCTCAGTAATTTTTTTACACTATTTTAGCATTACATGTTATGCTTGGAATTAATCTTATTATTTTAACTTTGTTTTTCATTTTAATAGGTTTTATTTGAAAATTAAAAATCACACACACAAAAAGAAGACGTTTTTTTAGGATGTAATTTATTTTTTTGAAAGAAGAAAAAATTCACAAAAATATCTTTTTTTTAAAAAATTAGTATTTTGTTAATGATATTATATTTTTTCTTATTCAAGATTAATTAATTAATAGTATTTTCTTCATACTAGTTTACTCTCTTTAAAAAATAAAAAATAAATAATAAAGAGAGCCAATAATTTTTTGTCGCTTTTGCTTGGTGAAGATTCCTACTTATTCATGGACAATTTTTTTTTGTCCCTTACTATACACTCTCACAATATACACCCTCATGATGACCTGACACAGCCTACACACATTCACACTTTTCATATACACCCTCATGATGACCTGACACACCCTACACACAGTTACATTTTTCATATACACCCTCATGATGACCTGACACACCGTACACATAGTCACATTTTTTATATTCACCCTCATGATGACTTGACACACCTTACACACTATCACATTTTCTTCATACTCCTACACACACTCACATTTTTCTCATACTCTTGCATTCACACTCACAATTTTCTTCACGGACTTGGAAAAGAAAAAAAGTCTCTATTCACTATACCAAAAACTCTACCTTGAGCACCTGAGATAGAGGAAGAGCACGAGCACGATACATCGCTGAGATTTTTCGTTCAACTTTTAATCAAGCTCATCCTCTTCTCTACCATGTAAGTCTATCATAGGCATCAAAGCATTATCATAATCCTTGACCGTCGCTCATTTCCTTTCAATCGAGGTCCACCACTAACAAAATCCCATAAATCGAGCAGTATCTCATAATTTTGTGTTACTAATAGGTTTAGTTGATTTCCTTTTCTGAATTTTAAGATTTCACTCTAATTGAGTTGTATTGCAATTCAGGTATTATAGATATGAGATTTAGTTTATAGCCCTTTACAAACTTAGTTTTTAAGTTTTCTGCCTTTTTGTATTAGAGGTGTTCATTTTTTCACACAAGACATAAGAAAATGTTATTTTCAATTTGTAAGTGATTATAAAAGTTCATTTCCTCGTACTAAATTTTGAGATTACATCTATATATCCCGTAGTTGACCTGACGTATTAACTAAGGTTTGTATTATTTTCTTATCAAAATCTTGTGATTATCTCATATATAAAAGGTGGGATTGGTGATATATAGAATCCCAAGTTTTGAAAATCAAATGACACCTAAGAAAATTTGAGGAGGGGTATAAACGTTAAAAAAACTAGGGTTTCCCCTCTCTCTCCACCTCTTTCATATCTCCATAAGTGATCATAAATCTGATCATAGAATATATCTATCTAAGCAAAAGGCTGAAACTAAAGAAGGAAAAAGACATGAATTCTTTAAGCATTGAAAGGAATTACAAAGACGGAGCAAATTAAAATACATTTATATCTGAAATATTAATAAGTAAATCTATTTCTTAGCACTATCAAGAAGAAGCAACATGACTCTTTCCTCCTCTTTTGTGAGACGAGCCTTGAGTCTGGCTAGAGTCTTCATATCACGAAGCCTCAGATCTTGCTTAGGAGGGGTCGGTACTGGAGACGGATCCACTTGATGGGAATTTGGAGAATCAATGTCAGTTACTCTTGTAGAAAAGTTATGTTGTTGCAGGTGAGTTGATGAGTCAATAGTAGTAGAACTTTGTGGTTGTTGATAATTAGGAAAGGGGACAAAAACTTTTCTTTGGTGGGTTCCTTTAACCCAACCGTCCTTGTAGTGAATCTTTGTATGGCCTGCTATGGCCTGACTTGAAGAAAAAAGTTGATTACAAATGATGCATTGGTGCTTCCATACCCCATCATGCTCATTTTGGTTTTGCATTTTTATTTCTTTTGGGGAGGAGGAGGAGGAGGAAGAGGGGGGAGAGGGACTGAAGAAGGAGGAGGGTGCTTGCAAGGGAAATTGGCGTTGAAGATGAAATATTTGGTTGATGCCTTTAGTAGAAAATGACTCCTTATTTATACTGCTACCCAAGGGCTGATATGAAAATAATTATTATTATAGACGTCCCTGTATTTTTACAAATTAGTCCTCTTTCTAGAATACTCGAGCAGTATCTTTCTCATGTAGGTTGTCAAAATGGGTCAGCCCAGCCCCATGGGCCAAGGAATTTGAAAGGCCAGGCGAGGCGGCCATTCATTTGAAAGGGCCTTGAAATGGCCAATTCAGCCCAACCCTAGAAGGGTTACGGGCTAGCTTCTTTTTTTTTCATTTTCTTATAATTTATTTTCTTTTCAGTCTAAATTCAAACTTAAAATTTTGTCAATAGATTAAAATTTTAACATGTCTAACAAAATTATATGAAAGTACATAATAATTTCAATCATAACAGACTTTATACATATGATTAGTGGTGATTCAAATTACAATTCAATTCTTATTATGAATTTGATATCAAGACCTTAGAGACATATGACAAAAAAAGTACAATAATAATTATTTCTTCAAGTTCACCTTGGATTTGATATCAAAAAAGGAAAAATAATAATTATTTCTTCAGGTTCACCATGAATTTGATATCAATACCTTAGAAACATATGACAAAAATGATATTGTTATGAATTTGATATCAAGACCTTAGAGACATATGATAAAAAGGGTACAATAGTAATTATTTCTTCAAGTTCATCATGGATTTGATGTCAAAAAAGAAAAAATAATAATAATTTCTTCAGGTTTACCATGAATTTGATATCAAGACCTTACAAACATATGACAAAAAAGGTATTGTTATTAATTTGATATCAAGACCTTAGAGACATATGAAAAAAAGGTACAATAATAATTATTTCATCAAGTTTACCATGGATTTGATATCATAAAAGGAAA
Source organism: Solanum appendiculatum (assembly GCA_018342035.1). Classification (NCBI taxonomy): domain Eukaryota; kingdom Viridiplantae; phylum Streptophyta; class Magnoliopsida; order Solanales; family Solanaceae; genus Solanum; species Solanum appendiculatum. Next base: position 1,231,916 of record JAGDQO010000342.1, read on the forward strand.
AAAAAAAATTCTTTAGGTTCACCATGAATTTGATATCAAGACCTTAGAAACATATGTCAAAAAAGGTATTGTTATGAATTTGATATCAAGACCTTAGAGACATATGACAAAAAAAGTACATAAATAATTATTTCTTCAAGTTCACCATGAATTTGATATCAAAAAAGGAAAAATAATAATTATTTCTTCCGGTTCACCATGAATTTGATATCAAGACCTTAGAAACATATGACAGAAAGGGTATTGTAATGAACTTTTTCTAAATACCTTAGAGACATATGACAAAAAATATATTGTTATGAATATGATATCAAGACCTTAGAGACATATGATAAAAAAGTATTGTTATGAATTTGATATCAAAACCTTAGAGACATATGGAAAAAAAAAAGGTACAATAATAATTATTTCATCAAGTTCACCATGAATTTGATATCAAAAAAGGAAAAATAATAATCACAAATAAATGTGAATAAAGTAAGAAATTTGATGTTACATTTGACAAAAAAGGTATTGTTATGAATTTGATATCAAAACCTTAGAGACATATGAAACAAAAAAAGGTACAATAATAATTATTTCTTCAAGTTCACCATGAATTTGATATCAAAAAAGGAAAAATAATAATCATAAATAAATGTGACTAAAGTAAGAAATTTGATGTTAAATTATAACATTTTAATTTATGAGTCTAATAAGCAAATAAGTAAAAAAGAAGAGGAAGCGGGAAAATGTTGCATTTGGGGTTGTAAAATTTAAAATGGGTCAAAGATGAGTTATTTTTCTTAAGAAATATCTAAAATTACCCTTTGACCGTGATAATATATTTAACTTTTTACCTTATTTATCCAAGCATTGTTACCATTTTATGAAAGTCCTGATCCTTTATATTTCGATGAACATTTTTTTAGTTTCTCACCAATTCATTTCACTGTTCTCTAAAAAAATCCTTTATGAAAAATGTAGCCACCATCAATAAGAAGAATGACTCACCAAGATATCATAAAGAGGCCAATAGGTATTTGGTGCTACAGATGCAGGACTTGTCGTGAGGTGTTCTGTGTTCACCTCGAGTCAAGGGTTCCCTAGGCACCAACACAAACACATAACTTAGGGCACTTGGATGAGAGGTGCTTCATATCATAAGTTTTTCTGTCATTCTGCTTACCTTCCCCCACTCTACCATCTCTTGGATAGTCGCAAGTCTATCCCAATAGTATTATCCTATCAGAGACACTTTTATCATCTCTGTTGAGGAATCTAGCAGTGTAGGGGCGAGTTCCAAGCCATCCTCGATTGATTTTTAACCCATCATGGAATGCCTTGGTGCCTCCCCGGTCTCGTGGTCATCCGCGATATAGTTACAATCAACCACAACAACAACATGTTATGGTACAAATGACTCAACTACATCTTTGTAGTTGTATGTCGTATATTCCCAACCAACTTGTTGTTGCAGTTGATTGTGAATGTATGGCATACAACCACAAGGAGGTTATTGGGTCACTTGTTTTTTCACATGCTGTTATGGTTAATAGTAACTATACCCCGGAAGACCACAAAGTTGCGGAGGGACCAAGGCATTTTACAATGGATCAAAAATTAGTTGTGCGCGGCCAGGAAGTTTGCGAGGCCCCTCCACTATCGGATTCCTCAGATGGGGATGATAAAAGCATCTCTAGCTAACACTATTGAGATAGACTTGAGATTATCTAAGTGATGGAAAAGTGCGGGGAGATAATCAGATGGATAGAAAAACTTGTGATTGCAATACACCAAAAATGGTCTTTAGCGGCAATAATCACATTTTGAGTCTAAATTACCTTATCTTTAGAACAAGTCTTGTTTTTATTAATTGGTATTTAGACCTAAACTTAAAATTATTAATTTTCGTAGAGGTTGATTTGAAGTTAAAATCTAATTTGAACATAATGAATTTCAAAAAACTATTAAATCAGGTGTGGCTGTTTGGAGAAGAAGTGTGTTTCTTATAAATATGGATTGGTAAAGCAAGCTGGAACAATTACTTTTGCAATAAATATGAGTTTTTTTTTCCTTTCTGCAAAATTTAAAATTAAGTGTCAAGTTTCAAATATTAGAAAATTTGAAGTTGAAAATATACTTTTGAGGTGAAATTTTACAATGAATGTCTATAGTTTAATTGTCGCCAAAATATGTTTTTTTTTAGTGGCAATTAACACTCATTGTAAATGTTCCTAATGTCGGTAAAGGATTTAGCTCTCTTTGTTAATATGCATATTTATTGCCGCTAAAAGTTATTTTTGTTGTAATGTGGGGCATACCTGTAACACCCCGCAAATTTTGAACCTAAGATCTAAAGTCTAAACCATTCTCCGTGTGCGTATAGACCCAAACCTAATGATTTCTAATTGTATAGAGGTGTTAAGATCAATTCTTTAATGTGGGAAGAGATTTGGAGATGAGTTTAGGTCAAAGGAATGCTCTAGCATAAAGTTGAGTTGAAAGCTTCCTTACCGATTGAGTTCGGTATAAGTTTTTACTTCGATCAACTTCAAATAGTTATATCTCCTAGAATATGAAGAATTATGAGGCCTATAACTTATCTAATCAAAGATCTTTGAGTCTTCTTTTTAATGTCACTGACCACTCGTTAATTCTATTTTGGAATACAAAGTTATAATTATTTTACCAAAAAGATAGCAAGCTGATTAACTTACTGGAAGCATGTACAATTCACACTTTAAATTGTGTGTTTCACACAATGCCAAGTGCGAAGGGATATTCGTTCCACACATGTATCGATGAGAATCTCAATTTAAGTTTGTTTTCATCCGAAAATTTTATTATTTTGATATCCTTTGAAGCCTAGGGCTGATATTCTCTCTATTCTTCATCCTCCATCTCTAAGGTAAGTTTCTCCAATGAAATTCTAAGTATTTCAATTTTTCTTTTTCAGATTATTAATGAAATTCTACATCATAACCTTAGCATTTTCAAGAAAAATCAAGGTTCCAAGAACTGATTTCTTGGACCTTCTTCTTCAAGATAGTGTTCTTTGATTCTTGATCTTATGATCAAAATAATGATACTTCATATCATTAATTCATTAATGATCTTTGATTCACGGTTCATGTTTATTCTCCCACATGTTCTCTTCTTAGCCAAAGTTATTTGAAAAACTGTCATAATATTTCATAGGATTAATTACTTGGGTGAGTCCCTTAATAAATAATTACTACTTTTAAACACAATCTCTAATTATTACCATCTATAGCAATATATAAAATAGTATGTATTTTGGCTAATTTTATTCTACAAATCTTACCCAAAATAAACAATACACTGTTGAGACAGATAGTCATGACATCTATATAAGTAAAAATAAAATTATACATTTTTTCAATTCATAATTTATCAATTCCATACGTAATTTTCTAAGCAGTCCACCCGACCCCCACCTCTACTTCAAACATCTTATACTTTAATAATAAGAAATCTGCCATGAATTTAATTAAGTCATGAAAGGCATACTACAATAAATTTAGAATAGCAAAACATACATATATTTTTAATTAATATAGCAACCAAGGCCTCAGTAGCAATCACATATACATTAATTCAACAGAGGAGATAAAGGGAAGAACATTGTTTAACAGTACTCCTAGATGATCTAAAAAGGCAACAACATTATACTGTTCATATATTTAATAAAACACTTCACTACTAATTCGAACGATCTTCAGAACCATAACTAATAAGAAATAGCCCAGAAACTATTGCATATATGATTTAACCATATGATCACATATTTTTGGACTCATCATCCGATTCCTCAGTGGTGACATCAGTATCTATGTCAGTAGTTCCAATCGCGGCTGCTGCTTCTGAGTCTCTATTTGGGATCACCTCCGCCTCAGTGCTCTTCTTGCTAGATTGTTTTGCCTGTGACAAAATAATACTCCTATCAATCATCAAATTAGTTGCATTAGACAAAGATTTCCGGCTTCCTAAGCTGGAAAGAATGTGGTCATGTAAGAGGGATTAGGTGGAACAAAATTGATTAGTTATCGTGGAAACCCTAGAATTTGAGAAAGATTCTGCTCCTGAAGCATGAGTTTTTGTAGTTTGTCTCGATGAGATTGATATTCCAATCTTTCTAACAGGACCAAACATGTTGGTGGTACAAGAGGTAAAAAAGTTAACCACACATTAATTACTTGAACGCTACATATGAAAATATAATTCATGGTGGATTAACCAAAATTCATAAAGATGGTGGCAATTCACTAGAGGAAGATATAAAAAGGAATTCTTTAAGCGATTGTCTGGTTCAAGGGATTAATTGGGCTATCCCATTATAGATTTTGAGGTTAAACCTATCTTTGATTGGAAGTATTAGCTAAGATCAGTGTTATTTCTATACCAAAATCCTGGTATCGCTCATCTCATATAAAAAGTGGGATTGATATAATCCCTAGTTTTGAACCAAACGACACCTAAGAAAATTATAGGAGTGATGAAGGAAGGAAAAAGATCGAGCAAGTGCATATTTAAATTAATGAATGAACCTGTTCCATAGCACTATCAAGAAGACGCAAAATGACTTCTTGCTCCTCTCTGGTAAGACGAGCTCTGAGCCTAGCCAGTATCTTCAGATCACGAAGCCTCAAATGATGCCTAGGGATTCGCGGTTGTCTGCTCGATGAAGCTGGAGATGGAGGCTGCACGGCCAGGCTTCTGGAATTCTGCACACCACCTTTTGGCAATCGATGAGCATCTGCTAAGTCAGTGTCAGATGTTGCTGCAGAAAAAACCAGTTTCTCGGGAATTGAAGAGTCAGTAATAGAACCCTGCTGCTGCTGATACTCAGAAAATAGTACAAATACTTTGCTTTGTGGGGTTCCTTTAACCCAGCCATCCCTGAAATGACCCTTTGTATGGCCTGCTATGGCTTGGCTTGAAGGGAAATTTTTCTTACAATGGATGCATTGGTACATCCACATACCCTGCTGCCCATTTTGTCCCTGCATTGTAGTTACTTTCATGTTCATCATTTTAGGGAGAAGAGGAGGAGTATATATAGAGGAGCTATAACCAAGTTTTTTTTTTTAAAAACAGATTTGGCCTAAAAAGGAAAAAAAGTCATTGCATCTAAAAGATATTTTTAAAAGAAGTACACAATTGCAACTCCGTTATTTTGGTTATATCTTTTTCTATTTGACTAAAAATAATGAAACTCAAGGTTTTTTTTTCCAACTGATTTTGGCCTAATATGAAAATAAATAGTTGAAATATTTGTTTTTTAAAGGCAATGACAGACTAGTTCCAACTATTTATGGTCCTTCAGGGCTTCAACACATTAGGTAACTTCATCACTAGGTTAAAAAAGCAGGTAAAGTTACAAACTTAAAAAGTATATGTACCAACAAGTTCTTATAGAATCTTAAGAGTTGATGGTATTTTCCCTATTTTCTCTAGGTAGAGAGATATGACCAGTCAGCTTCGAGTTTATGAACCAGGGAGACCTTAATACAGCATAGAATTAGCATGTGACATATATTGTTCATTCCATACCAATGATTCTTCTTCCTTGTTATACGTAGGATTTTCATTACCTAAATTACCTTATAAGGGAAGGGATATATTATCACTGCAACTCTACAAGTATTGCACTATTTCCTATTTGTTTCACAATTCACTCTATTCCCTGATGACAATCATACCTGATTCTGATGAGGCATTACTGATATCTCATTAAATGAAGAGAAGAAGACAACTGTAGTAAATATCTGCAGATTACAGACAAGGGTTAGCGAAGGATAAGATGAAATGTCTACTTGCGATTTCTTAAAGCAGAGGTAGAATTATATTAAACTATTTAGATCAAATGCTACGTGGCTTCAGTTCACAGAATCATCAAATATAAATGAAGAGGACGACGAAAATAACAAAACGAGTGGGAAAGAACTGCGGTGAAACTACTGTGCTAGTTAAAGAGACAATGTTCAAAGATTACTTCCAGGATTATGCATGAAAGAGGAGAAAATACAATAAATCATGGTTTAGTCAACTAGAAACTTTGTAAGTTCCACTTATTTTCCTTTATTTTGGTATTATCCCTTGAAGTAAATGATATTGCACGTACATGTTTTGCCTTTGGTCCCCAGTGGTAACCTGCTTCGAGTATGGCTGGTAAAATGATAAGGCAACTTACAAGAAATATTCCAGCTATATCACTAATTGTCTCAAATTAGTAATAACATCCAAGATGGATAGGAAAAAAAATGACACAACTAGGTTCTCAAGGCAGACAGATAAATATTTGTTTAAACAAGAGTCTATGATACTCATGACAAAGATAACTATACTTTTTGTCAGGAAGAGACAAGTACCAACTGAAAATACTCTTCTGAACACTATGTTATGAGAAGTATGAGCCAACTGAGTATCCTACATAAGGAGAAGTGAGACATTCCGCAACTATATAATACTAGCTGTTGATCCAGGATGAAAGCTAAGCATAAATCTTTAATTACTAATAATATCCAGTGATTAATTACACAGAGATGAGCTTTCATGCCAGTGTTTAATATTTCTTTCCAATAATGTAGATTCTCAATTTCAGAAGATTTAGCAATATATCGCATGGCAATTAGAAAACAGATTCCCTTTCAAGGCAATGAAAAGTAATTGGTGACAGAAATTTAAATGATCATTTCCTCTCTTTGATCCAACAAGTGAATTTTGCAAAGAAGGAAAGGTAATCCAATTCCATAACTGAAACTGAGATCAACAGATTGGAAACAGTAAAAGAATACTCCCTCCATTTCACAAAGAATGGCCTAGTTTGACTTGGCACAGAGTTTAAGAAAATAAAGAAGACTTTTCTATTTTGTGGTCCTAAATTAAAGTTGTCAAATGTACCAAAATGCCCTTTAATCTTGTGGCCTTAAACATTTCATGCAGAAAGCTGAAGTTAAAATGTTGCCAAAAAAGGAAAGGGGTGGTCATTCTTTTTGAAACAAACTAGAAAGGAAAGGAGGACATTCTTTTTGAAACGGAGAGAGTAATAATCATGAACTTCCTTTTTCTGTATTTCTAAAAACTCAAACAAAATTTTGGCAAAAGGAGAAATATACATAGCCTTAAAATTAGATGTATTTTCTTGTTAGCTAATTGGTGCCACTTGGCCCCTATGTATATGATGGTGATTCCTTGTTAGAATCAATTTATAAAATTCACTGTTACTTATCAAAAAAACTCAAGCCATACACAATTAGAGAGTAAAACTGAAACACTCCTTTCTAATGGTGTTTGATTGAAAATATTTTTCAGGAAAACTGAAAATAACTTCTTTTTTAAAAAAAAACAAATGCCTTGTAAAATGTACGACTCAGCCTAAAATTTGTTTTTGACTGAATTTCTATGTAGATCCTCCATTAGCTCTTCTAGTTGTAGCATAAAAAGTTCAGAAGTCTAATCATGAAGCAAACAAAGTAGGTTCAATTGCATCTTTCATGTCGCTTCTTCAGAATAATTTAATTCCAAGTCCTATGGCCAAGATCATGGAAAAGATGAGATCCTGAAATGTTTATCATTTTCCAAGCCAGACAGATGAAATTTATTTCCACATGAATCTATCCATATCCGCTCAGGACAAAGACAACTTTCCTTTTTGCTAGGAAGAGGGAAGTATGAATAAAAAATACTCTACCTAACATTATTGTATGAGACTAGTATGAGTCAACTGAGTATTCGACAGAGGGAGAATTGAGATATTGCACAAATACTTAATACTAGTTGTGGATCCAGGATGAAGCTAGGCATACATCTTTATCACTAAGGGGTTGTTTGGTTTAGAGACAAAGGATTAATAATGTAAGAATTTCTTTTTTCTATAAGGTAAAATAAACATAATGCCTGGATTGTAATGCAAAGATTAGTAATGTATGGCTTGTAATGCATGAATTATTTGGATATTTGATTTGATGTATTAAAAGTTAGTATTCATTCTCAAAAAAGTGCAATATAAAAATATAAGTTTGCTTGTTAACCAAAATAAAAGTTTCTTTACTACCACGAGGGTCACTTTATCTTTAGTTTCTTTATCCATGTATTTTTTTTGAAACTGGTAACTTTGTATTTCTCAGCATTAAGGGGCTATGCTGGCCACCTCCAAAAGTGTTAGTTACATAGAAACAACAGCAAAATAAACAAGACTAGTTACAAAGCTCCTATGAAATCCACTAGTTGAATTTCTTCTTCTATGTTCATTTCTTTACACCAAAAACCTAAAGTGGTAATTACTTTCCACTTAATCTTCTCTATAGTGCATTCTTTCCCTACAAAAATTCTCTGATTTCTCTCCTTCCAAATGATCCACTAGATACAAGCATGTACTGTTCTCCACCACCTCCTCTGGCTCTTACTACCTCCCCTTCTAATCCAACAACTTAGTACTGTATGTTCTGGCATAATCCAATTTAGGCTAGCTAAATTGGTGAATAGAGCCCATACTTGTGTTGTTACTTTGTAGTGGAGGAACAGGTGATTGTTGGTTTCTAGAGCCTCTTTGCAAAGATAACATCTTGAGGCAACAATTATTCCCCTCTTTTGAAGTTTATCATGTGTCAGGCGCTCTCCTGGTTACCAACCAAGTGAAACACTTCACCTTAGTAGGGGCTACACTCTTCCATATAGCACACCATGGCCCTGATTTCTTCCCTGCAATTGTGGCTAGATCCCTTTTATACATTCTATTCACAGAGAATTGACCATCAGTATGATGCCTCCATAGCAATTTATCTGTTTCCAGATTTGTGCCAAGAAAATCTCCAATCAAAGCTAGTAGATCCGATACCCACTCTATTTCCCAGTCATTAAGAAATTTCCTAAAAAGCAAATTCCATCCCAATGGAGATCAAACCTCTTGTATTTTGCTATCAGGATTCAGGCAAATGGAAAACAGCCCAGGGAATAAATTTTCCAGGGACCCTTGACCAGTCCAGTCTTCCTTCCAAAACAAAGCCTTATTCCCTCTGCCAACCTTTATCCTTACATTGTCACTGAAAGCCAGCCATAGGTTTCTTATAGTCCTCCATGCTCCCACGCCATATGTTTCTGTCACTTCCTCTGAACACCATTGACATTCTTGACCATACTTGTGTTGAATGAGTTCCTTCCATAGAGCTTGATCTTCCAAATTGTATCTCCACAACCATTTGGTAAGTAAGCTGTTGTTGTGTAGCTTTAGGTTTCTTACTCCCAAACCCCCATATCTTTTGCTCTGTTGAACTGCCATCCATTTAACTAGGTTGAAGCTCTTCTCAATCTTGTTACCTTGCCAAAGGAAATTTCTCCTCAATGAGTCTATAGCTTTGACTATCTTGTCGGGAATGGGAAAAAGTGACATCACATATGTTGGCAAAGAGTCTAAAATAGAATTGGTCAAAGTAACTCTTCCCCCCCAAAGATAGATATTGGGATTTCCAAAGTGCCAGTCTCTTCTTTGATTTCTCTAGTATACCATCCCAGATGCTAACAGCTTTATGTTTAGCACCCAGTGGCAGACCTAGAACTGTAGGCAACCTCTCTATCTTGCACTTCAATATATTAGCCAAAGCTTGAATCTATTGGACCTCTTTAATATGAAAAATGTTGTTTTTTATCCAATTCACCTTTAGTCCAGAGCATGCCTCAAAAATTACCAGAATAATTCTGATGTGACAAAGTTGTTCATGCTCTGCTTCACAAAAAATTATTGTGTCATCAGCATACAATAAATGAGTCATATCTATCACCTCATTAACCCTGTTTTTTATTCTGAAACCCCTAATCCAGTTGTTTAGAGAAGCTCTCCTCATCAAACTGTCCAACCCTTCCATAACAATGATAAACAGGAAAGGCGACAAAGGGTCTCCTTGTCTAAGACCTCTTTCAACACCAGAACTCAATCCACTTGAGCCATGTAGGGCCAAAACCCATTTACTTACCCTTGTTCTTATTTCACATTCTATACCGTATAAAAATAAGTAACAGAAAAAGTTTTCCATACAATACATGACCATTATTTCTCAACGGTTGTTTTCTCTCTTGACTGAGCCTCACGCTCCGTCCCATGGGGACGCCGGTAGACCTGGCACGGCGCGACGGGTAGATAAAAACACTGATACTACTATGGTGAACTTAGCTGTGGAGGAAACTCCACAGAAATCTAACATTCTAAAGCAATTCAATCCCCTGCTAAGTGCTATCCCAAGCCCTAGTAACCATCAATTTGGGAATCCATAAGTGAAAGCTCCTTATGCTACTCACAATGGCATGCTGGCAATCATTTTCAAATCAAGTGATTACTATGGGGTTATTGTTGAAGAGTGAAACTAGCTCTGGTGGGTAAATTCATGAGCACTAGGCCACAGATTGAAAAGATACGCTCCAAATTTGCTAAGAAAGTCACAATCAGAGGTAAAGTTAAGATTCAAGTTTACAATTTTCGCACTATGTTTTTAGATTTTGCCAATGAGAAGATTTCAAAAATGTTTGGTATAAGCGATCTATTGAAATCGGGGATCCAATGATGTGGCTAGAGAAATGCACTACGGATTTCAAACCAGATGAGGACTCTCCTATAGTCCCTATCTGGGTGCTTTTGCTGGAACTGCCATTGCACTGTCACGGATGGAATTATGTGAAACAAATTGTAGGACCAATGAGGACTCTCCTATAATAACTAAATTTTGTAGAAAATTGCAAAATCTTGGGGCACTCAATAAATCAATGTAGAGAATTGGAACAAAAGAGGGCAGAGGAGAAGGTTCCTACTGGAAAGAATGCTATAGTATCTGATCAAGCTGAGGTAAATTGTACTAAGGAAAAAAGGATGACTGATGACAACAAACGTGAGGATAAAAATGATCAGATAGGGACAGATGGTTCCAACAAAGATTGCTTCAGGGCTTAAGCGCACCTTTGATAACACTAGTTGTACTTCTGAGCCCATAAGCTATTAATGAATATTCTGTTCAGTCCTTTCCATATCCTTTTGCTAGGTGTCCAATTGTTGCACCATGTGTATTTAGAACCTGTGTACCCAATATCAACCATGCCACAAGAGTCCATATATTCAGAGAAGTCAAAACTATCATTTTGTCCTTCAAAACACCTAGCATTCCTATTTTTCCATAGAGTCCACCATATACAGGCTGGGATAGTCTTCCACCAGTCTTCACTTTTCCCTCACATGCTAATTTTTGTCCAGCTATTCAAGAGCTCCATGGTTGTCTTTGGCATCACCCAGCTAACCCCTAGTATACACAAAAACATATTCCACAATTTTGAAGCTACTTTATAGTGAATGAACAAATGATTATTTACTTCTACTTTCTGCTCACACATAAGCATCTTGAGCAAAACTGTATCCCCTTTTTTGTAATGCCTCATGGGTAAGGCAAGCTTTTCTTCTGACCAACCACGCAAAACATGCTACTTTTAATGGGCTTTTTGTCTTCCACACTAGTTTCCAAGGCCACTTGTTAGTCACTGGCTGATTAACATTATTCCTCCAGTAGCAAGATTTAACTGTGAACATTCCTTTGCTCTATAGTTTCCAAATTAGTTTATCCTTTCTTTGAGATATGGCTGGTGGGGTGTTTAGCACCTCAAGTAGCCTGGCCCCATCCTAGTCATTCAGAGCCCTCCTGAACACTAAGTTCCCCCCTTGTTGACTCCATACTTGAGCAACAGTAGCAAATCTTTGTAAGATCAGGGTGTAGAGGTTTAGGAATAAGTTCCTCAGGCTATCATCCCCTTTCCAGATTTCATTCCAGAAACCTGTTTTCAAATCATTGCCCACATTAATATAGATAATGTTATTGAACTGTGGCCACAACCTTCTAATTGTCTTCCACAAACTGCATCCAAACGACCCCATCACCTCCTCAGTAGTCCATTGGCTAAACAAGCCATATTTCCCTGCTATGAATCTTCTCCATAGGGCTCTATCTTTAGTACAAAATCTCCATAGCCATTTTCGTAGCAAGCAATTATTCTAGATGCTAAGATTTCTCATGCCAAGGCCACCTTGTTTTCTGCTCAAAGTGAGTATCTCCCATTTCACCAGGTTGTAGCCTCTCTTTTCTTTGTTCCCTTGCCAAATGAAGGATTTTCTCATTTTGTTGATTCTCTTCATAGTGCTCTTGGGTATTGGAAATAGACTCATCAAGTAGGTAGGTAGCCCATCTGAAACTGACTTGATGAGAGTCAACCTACCCCCTAGTGATAGGTACTGACTTTTCCATCTTGATAGCCTTTTCTCACATCTCTCCATCACCTCATTCCATACCTCCAACTCCTTGTTCTTGGCCCCCAGAGGCAATCCCAGGTACTTTGTAGGCAGAGAGGCCATCTGACATCCCAGATTCTCAGCTAGACTTTGTAAACTGTCTACCTGATTAATTGGCTAGACCCATGCTGCTGAAATGTGATAATGGGCACACTACTGGAAAGAAGTATTTCAAATTCCTGGATTTCTAGACAACTCAACCTGATTTCCATGAGATTGTGAGTAATGAATGGGATCAAGAAATTGAGGGTAATCCTATGTGGAGATTACAACAGAAGCTCAAAGAACTGGGACAGAGATTATCTTAATGGTCTAGAGAGAAAATCGGATATGTTCATGTTCAACCTGATATATGGGAGGCCAAAAGGCAATTATTGAAGAATCAGATGTGCTTGTAGATATGGAAACCAGAACAGATTCTACACAGGAAGAATGGAGCAGCATATTATGTGGTACCTCAAAGTTGCTAGTGGTAAAACTTTTCCTAATTGCAAGATGGAATTCCAATGGAATCAACTATGTGAAGAGGTGGAGGAGGCTTAGACCAAAGGTTATCATCAGGTTGGTGACTTGATGCCTCAAACAGCGAAGATCAAAATTAATACAAATGGGAGCTACTTGGAGCCAGTGGCGGAGCCAGGATTTTTAGTAAGGGGGTTCAAAATCTGAAATGTAGACACACAAACTGGCCGAAGGGGGTTCGACATCTACTATATATACATAAAAAATTATTTTAACCATGTATTAAATAGTATAATTTTCTACCGAAGGGGGTTCGGATGAACCCCCTGAACTCAAGGTGGCTCCGCCACTACTTGGAGCAAACTGGAAAGGCTGGCATTGGTAGTGTGGCAAGAAATGATGCTGGAAATTTTCTGTTTGCCTTTGCTGCCCCAATACAGTGCAACAATTAACATGTGGCAGATGCCATGTCAGCCAAATATGCTGCGCAATGGTTGAAAGACAATGGCATTACGCAGGACACTATTGAGCTTGACTCTATGATTGTTGTAGATATGTTGAGGAGCAAGAACACTAGCAATCTCACTCTCAAGCCTATTACTGAGGATATCTTTGCCCTGGTGGATCACACAGAGACGACTTTTACTCGTTGCTATCGGATACCCAATAAGGTCGTAGACTATCTAGAAAAATGAGCTACTTCTTTGGAAGACCATCCTTTTGTACACAACGTAGATCATCTACCAGAAAGGGTCAAAAGTCCTAATAAATTGCTTGCAATCAGTGTTTGTATATCAGGGATAACGCCTCCCCCTTCCCTTTTTGTGTCTTTCCATAAAATGAAACCTTTTTTACGAAAAAAATCTTGATTAAAACAATACATAGTTCCCCTCTAACTTATGTAAGTATTATTCATGAGTAAAATCAAAGCAAAAACCTAAAATCCTTATAATAATGTATAATTCTACAAGAAGATTAAATCTCCACATATAGAAAACCAACCAAAATCCAAACAACAACCCACAATGATTAACCCAGTGATTAATTACAGTAACATGAATTTTCATACTAGAATTTAATACTTGTATTATACCCAACAATCTAGATTCTCAATTACAGAAAAATTTAGCAATATATCTCATGCCAAACACGAAAAAAGGATTTTCCTTTTTTCCTTCAATTATGTAGAGTAGTAGTTAGCTCCATGAGCGAAACTATGCAAAGATCAGGAAGCTAACAAAATCCAATTATTAGTACTTTTACCTGGAGAATTGACAATGGGAAAGAGGGCTATAAAGGCAAGCGGAGCCAATTTCTTCAGAAACTTCAGCTCACATGCTAATTTATTCTCCTTTTGGGCAAATGGGTTGTCTTCTTTATACACCTAAACAATCAAAGCTGCTTATATACCCAAAATTACAAGGAAATAGAGAAAAGTAAGAAGTGGGTAATTCTGAAATTGTGCATTGCAGAAACAAAATGCATTTTTTTGGTGTTTTAAGAAGGATTTAAGAGGTGTGCGTTACCTTTGTAGGTCTTGCCAAAGCATCATAGAGAAGACCGCCATTTTCTTTTGGCTTTGTGAAAGGCTTCTTCTTCTGCTGACAGTTGGACTATTGCAGTGTGAAGATAGATTAAGTAAAGTGCATATTTGGTACATAATGTTTTAGGAAGTTCAATTTGATCCCTAAAATGTTTTAATCATTTCAATTTCATCCTTAATGTTTTGAATAGGACCACCTTAGGTTGGTCTAAACTTTGAGTTTTAGGTGGGTTATTTTATTAATTAAAAAATAAAATTGCTAAAGGGAAAGAGGGTGTGCATTAATGATGGTGTGTAGAGGCGAATTCAAAATCTAAAGATTTATGGATGTTATTATTTTATCTATAAAATATATCTAGCAATAGCGAGAAAGATTGACTAGTAATGATAGATCGGTTGGTTAGTTTTTTGTTTATTCAATTAGGTTTTTTATTCATGAATAAACAAGTTCGGTTTTAATTCCGTTGTTTTACTTTAATTTAATTATATTCTTGAATAAAATTGTAATAAAAATATTTTTTTTAAAGTACGTGAAATATCATCCTTAATTAGAATTTTTCTCAAAAAGTAGCTTAATTATTACTCTTTCTATCTCAATTTATGTGACATTTTTTATTTTTTGAGATTTAAACTATGTATAAAAAAAATTAACCAGCATTTTATAATGTATTTCATCATATTGATATGGAAAAAATTGCAACTTATTATCATATAGTTGTTAAATATCTAAATTTTACTTTTAAAATATTAAGTTGATTTAATCAACTTTCAAAGATTAGTTAAATTAACTTTCGAAAAATAAAAAGTGTCATATAACTTGTCTATGTACGAAGGGAGTACATATTTTTGTTTGAATATACTATCAAAAAGATGTTTAGTTATTTCTCTTTGTCTACCATAAATTTGATATCAAGATTTAAGTTTCTAAAATCTTCACACAGACCCTAGTAAAAAAATATAGTGTGTATTTTATTTCATGAGAACAAATTAAATTCATACTTATCATTTTATAGTTACCTCATCTTATATTTACCCTAATTAAATCCTCGCCACCTAATAAATCACATATGGGAATTTTTCTATTTGACTTGGAGATTAGTGATAATATAGGTTAAGTATTTGCACAAGAAAAAGCTATACTTTTATCATGTAAAAACGTTGAGTTCTTTTTTGTTTATTTTCTACATGTATGCTCGAAGGTTTTCGAAATATTTTTCAGCATACGTATGTTTCATAGATACAGAAATTAGTATATCATATGCATTATGACATTCTCCATAGATTTGTATAACACTTCACCAATAATTTGATAACAATCTTCAAAATTATAATGATGAAAATTTGTCATGATGAAAATCAAAGGTTTCAACACCTTTAGTAAAACATATTGAAGAAACTATATCATAATTTAATGTGAAACAAAAGTAAACTTATTATTTGTAAAAGAAAGATATATAACATAAATGTTCTTTTGATTCAAGAAAACGCCCAAAATATTAAATTTGATAATACTGGGGGTATTATGATCATTAAATCAACCATCTAATTGCTTGTGCAAATGTCGTTGTCATCTTCTATGGAGGCAAAACAAAATTCATTGAGTTTTTCATGAAATTGATATCGAGATGGACATCAAGCACAAGGCGATTGATAACATAGTTTAGAGCTGCGACTTATGGTGGGACAATTGGATGGGCAATGGTGCTCTTGCAAAATATTGGCCATCAGACCCTAAATTCAAAAAGATCAAAGTTCATAAATGGTGATATATACTTGGAATGAGTGGAAGCTTAATTAACACTCTTCACATAGATGATATTGTTAAGAGAATAATCAACATTATTCTTGGTAATCCTGAATTAAATAACTAAGCAATCTGGAATGATAATTATGACAATTAAAGATCATCAAAATAAATTATCCAAAAATGAGTTTCATCAACTAGGTTTGGCACAACAAGATTCATTTCAAAATATTTTGAACTTTTTTGGTGGCCCTTTAGACATCAAAGTACCATGTCATGATTCAAAAAGTACTCTACAAACTTGTTAGAGAATCAACACATTAAATGGAATTCATAAGTGCTTACTCAAAATCACTCTATAGTGATTTGTTAGGAGCTAAGGAAGAGCTTTTGTTCTTGCAAGTTTAATTTTGTAACTCTGTTATTATTAGGTCATACCTAGTACTCAAAATTTGCCTCGATTTTTGTATCCCTCTTGCCTGCTTCAAAGTAGTATTTTACCCCTGGATGTCTAATCAATTATTGCTTAATTATCTATTTTTTGCCTTATTCTTTCGAGACCCCAAAGTCTGACTCAATGAAATTCCTATTCTCTTTTTGTTATTGTCATTAAATTTTGTATAGTTAAATCGATGTCATTAAAATTAGCAACATGGAAGGATGTAGCATATAGTGAATGCTTTTTGCACACTTGACCAATAATTTAGCAATGCCATTAGCATTTTATAGGAGAATTTGATCCAACCGTTAGCCTATTAGTGTGTACAATTGTTGCAAGGTTTATTAAACAAAAAGGATAAAATTAAAGTTGTCTCTTGGTCAACTATTTCATAAACTAGATATGCAGATATTAGTGGCTGATAAGAATAATGATATAATGCCAAACTAAATCTAATTCAAATTTTAGTCAACTTGCTAAAATAAGCATGTGGTCATACATTACTTTTTTGACAAAAAAAATAGGAAGAAACACCATTTATTACATATGAAACAAAAAGAAAGTACAACAAACGCAAATACTAAAATCACAAAAAGGACTAAAATCATAAACTTAAACAAACAAACAAAAAACAAGTGTTGCAACAAGCATAAGACGAAGATGACCACAAAACAAAACAACAAAGCCCCAACCCATGGTCCCTCAAAAGCCTAAAGCCTAAGCTCTAAGTCAAGTTGTTCAACCTCTTGATCTTCATTCTCCTTTTCACGCATCCAATCTGCAGTGATAATAACACTACTTGACTGCTCGACCTCTTGATATTTATTCTCCTTCTCACGCATCCAATCTGCAGTGATAGTAACACTGCTTGACTGTTTGACCTCTTGATCTTCATTCTCCTTCTCATGCATCCAGTCTGCAGTTACAGTAACACTACTGGAACTCCCGATGGGTAAAGGAATTGATTCAATAGGTGTAGAAGTCAGTGAAACATTTACATTTAGCTGGTTTCCATAAGGAATTTGTTGATTAAGACAACAGACAAACAAGTAAGCCTGAATAAGCAAAGGACCAGGTGCAGGTAAAGGTACAACAACATGAGGCACCATAGCCTGTTGCAATTGGTCATGAATCGACTGTGGATGGCCAGGAAATCTATGAGGCCTTTGCACCACCGGATTCCTTGTACGGGGACGGTAAAAGCGTCCTTGGCCTCGTACCACAGTTGGGTTAGATTTGCGGTTACCCAATTGATGGTAGAGGATTGGCAGCTCAGCAGATGGACAAAAAAGCTTGTAATGGGGCATACCTCTTATCCAAGTTCCCTGAGACATGTGCTTGCGTTGGTGCCCTGCAAGCCCTTGGCTTGAGGTGAACACCTCAAGACAAGTCCTGCACTTATAGTACCATATTCCTGCAGACCTCGTTATGTGGCCTTGGTGAGCCATTTCACTTGATGGTTGTTGTTGCTGCATTTTTCGTAAAGGATTTTTTTTGGTGAACTTGAGAAATGAATTGGTGAAGAACTGAAGAAATGTCCATTGAAATTTATAGGCTCGAAACTTTCAACAAAATGGTGTTTGCACGAATAATGTAAAAAATTAAATGTGTTGATTATGGTCAACGGGTAATTTAGGACATATCTTAAAAAAACAACTCAGTAAGGTAAGAACTTAAATATGTTGATTATTGTCAAGGGTAATTTAGGATATTTCTTTAAAAAGCAACTCAGCAAGGTAAGAAATTAAATGTGTTGATTATGGTGAAAGGGTAATTCAAAATATTTTTTAAAAAAGCAACTACCTGTTTTAGATTTCTTAAACCTCTAATACAACGTATTTCCCGCTTCCTCTTATTTTCTCTCTTTTGCTTATTAGACTTAAACAAAATTTTAGTTTTTCAAATCAGATTTTTAATTAGCTTCTCATTGATGATTATAATTATTCCTTTTTTGAACAACTCTGACTTATTTTAGATTATTATTATTATTATTATTTAAAATGGATAATAGCATTAAATTTTACTTTCTTATACTTATCCCTAAATATCAACATAAATTTAAATGGATCTATGGAACAACCAATGCTAGATAAACACATTTTAATTTGGATATGACTAAAAGCATGCAAAACAATTAACTTTTTTTATAAAAAAATTCATCACAATCTCAATTTTGTATCCCATTTGTGACTTGTGAGTAGTTAGTTATTCTTGTAAGTTGAATAGATAAAAGTTGTATCATCATAAAATGTGTCATTTATTTCTATTATGGGGTTAGGGGTGTTTGCTATTTTGTGTAATTTGAGTTTCACCGAAAAATAAAAATCAAATAGGTTGATAGGGAAAATGCACAAGTACCCCTTGAGCTGACCTGAATTTGAAGGACACACCTTTCTTTCAAGAGGGTCCTATTGACAATGCTAGATAAGCACATTTTGATTTGGACATGACCAAATGCGTGCAAAACAATTAACCTTACAAATTTATATGAGTATTTTTCATTACAATCTCAATTTTGTATCTCATTTGTGACTTGTGGTAATAATTCTTGTAAGTTGAATAAAAACAAGTTGTTATTGTTTCTCAAAAAATATGTCATCTATTTTTATTAAGGGGTCAGGGGAGTTTGCTATTCAGTTTAATTTGATTTTCACCGAGAAAAAAGAAATTAAATTGGTTTAAACATTCAAACATAAAAATCAACCAAATCGAATGTTTTTTGGTTTGATTTTCTTTTAATTGAGTTGCTTAAGGTTTTCCTTGTCACACAAAATGCAAATTAAATTTATTCAAATACAAATTCATTAATTCAATCAAATAAGAGCTACAAGTAAAATAAATTATCACATGTTAGTGTATTTAACTAAGTTATATTTAGTTTTCATTTCTTTCTTTGTGAAATATTTATTTCTCTCCTCACTTTTAAATTTTTCTTTTCTTTTTCTATTTTATTTTTTATTTTATTTTACTTTTAATTAATTTGCATGTATTTCCGAATAATATGATACTTTCGATATAGTATATCTTTTTGTTTAAAAAAACTAGAAAAAAAATAATGAATGAGGATAAAAAAAAAAATACAAACTGCTGAAACTAAATTTGAAATGAAATCTAAAGGAAACACATAGATAATAAGAAGAATAAATAAAAGCAATAGAAAAAGAAAAACAATAAAACAAGGTAAAAATGAAAGAAAAAATAAAGTTAAAATTAAAAAAAAAAATTAAAAGAATATATATATACACACACATACATATAGACACGTAGTGGTGCGTGTATATCACTACAACTAATTAAATTTGATTGTGACTCCATATCAGCACATAAGGTGCAAAGAAGTACAGGAAAATATGAAACATACCAATCAAATCAGTTGTTTGGTTTGATTTTCTTCAACTTATTTTCTTAAGGTTTTTTCTTTTAAGATGAAATACAAATTCAATTTGTTTAAATAAAATTTTTTGTTAATTCAATCAAACAAGAGTTACAAGATTATTGAAAAACATCTTGTTAGATTCTTCTGGAGATCAACACCTAAAAAATTCAAACATCACTTGTGTAAACCCAAAGAGGAAGGAGGTATTGGTGGTGTCAAAAGACTTCATGATATCTTTGCTACAAAAAGGTGGTGGCATTTCATAATAAATGGCTTCATTTGGGCCAACTGTCTCACAACAAAGTACTACTCTACCATACACCCTTGGGCAAGGAAAAAAAACACCAAGGCAGTTTTCACACCTGGAGAAAAATGATGGACATCAAGCACAAGGCATGTGATAACATAGTGTAGATGAACAATTGTGCTCTTGCAAAACCTTGGCCATCAGCCCTAAATCCAGAAAGATCAAAGTTCATAAATGGTGATATGTAGAGATACTTGGAATGAGAGGAAGCTCAATTAATACTCTTCTCCCAGATGATATTGTTAAGAGAATAATCAACATCATTCTTAGTAATTCTGAAATAAATAATTATGCAACCTGGAATAGCAATTATAACAACTACAAATCATTAGAACTAATTATCCAAAAATGACCTTCATCAACTTCGGATGTCTAATTAACTGTTGCACCTCAATGCATTTACAGAAGAATCAGTTAGTTGTGGGTTCGACTTATATTTCCCTCCTAACCACTAAAAAATATTTTTGAAATATTCTGAAGTAATGTCTTTATGTGCTTGAATAAAATAATGAACTTCGTATACTTATACGTATTTCAGGTAGAATCGGTTATTTGTGGGTTCAAATAGGCCCTCTTGCATTATAATTAAGCACCTTTTTTTTTGCTTTATTCTTTATAGACCCTCAAGTCCAACTCATTGAAATCTTTATTTTCTTTCTATTATTGTCATTTAATTTTATATAATTAAATCAAATGTCATTAAAATTAGCATCAGTGAAGGATGTAGCATATAGTGAATGTTTTTTGCACACTTGACAAATAATTTGGCAAATAAAAATCATAACAAATGACTCCATTTGGGCCAACTTCCTCACAACAAAGTACTACTCTACCATATATTCTCAGGCAAGGAAAAAAACACCAAGGCCTTTTAGGCATCAAAGTCCAGATAAAATTTAACATTATTTCATTAAGAAAAAAATAATTAAAAAAATAACAACTAAAGTTATAATGTTAATTAATTATTTACACTAATTAATTATATATAAAAAAAAAAGCCCAACTAATAATAGACACGTGCCATACTAATCAGATTTTTATACTTTCTCTTACATGCCTCCAAGAGAGTGAACACACTGTCACGACCTAAAGTACCCCCTAGACGTGACATGGAGTACAAGACCCCGAAAGGCTATATACAAGCCACTTAACATACATCATACAAGATAATAGTAGTTAAGAGTTCAAAAGACAATTTTCAAATCATTAAGAGTTGACAAAAGTAGCGGAAGTCTAACATAGTCTCAAAGCCATCAAATACATGAATAGAAGGAAATTTGGGACGTAACCCATACAAGTTCAAAAGTAAAGCGACATGAAAAGATAAACGTGGCATTGTCCTCAAAGTGTGAGGATTCACCAAGTCTTCAAAATCTCTAAGTACCCACTAGCCACGAATGGAAGGAGAAGAATCGGCAAGCCCTACATTATGAGACAATATAGGCAAAAAGTATGTGTTAGTACATGGAATGTACCGAGTATGATAGCAATACACAAAGTTATAAAATCATGCTAAAGGGAACATGTACATGATATGCAATGACTAAGCTTTACTATAAATGACATGTTAGAAAACGTAAATCATAGTCATGGCCAATGCAAGTCAAACATCTTTAAAGCACTTGTATGATACTTCTAGAAGTAACCTTAGTTCACTATTGTGGGAAATTAGCTTTAACCGACATAGACCATGTGAGCTATAACATGGAATCCGGTGTCTACCCCACACCAAAAAGAGGTGTCCTTACTTGCCAAGGTAAGAACCATAACTTCTAGATTACGTGGATCCACTAGCTAATGTCTATCTAAGACAATCATCCTATGAGGGCACATAGGTATGGGATAAAGAGATTGCTACTAGAAACCCGGCCTCTACTACGGGAGAGCTTCCATCTCAATATCCTCTTGGTGCTAAGCATAAATCCCACGGAATAGTCATTAATCTAATCTTAACTTGTCTTATCATATTGGGACATGGGTATTCACCGCTTGTCTTATCATAGGATAGCTCCTTAGACCATGCGTGAGAAAACCTTTCACCATCCATAATCTTTTCATAATAGCTTTTAAGGCCCATAGTCATTGAAACTTCATACTAGAAGTGTCATACTACTAATGGAAATAGTTTTTTTAAAAATGTGATCTATGATCATTGATGGCTAACCGGCTATCATACTAATCAAGACCTAATTTTGGAAAATAGCCCGAAAAGCATTGATGGCAAATCTAGATGTCATTCATGTCATGTGGCCAAACTTCATAGGACATATAAAAACCTTCATCTATAAGCTTTACTTGAGTCATAAATATTGCTTTCATAAAACATGCATAATTTCCATAAAATATATTCATAAAGCATCTTCAAACTCAATTACATCAATCTTATAAAAAGCATGCATATCTTCATAAATTCATGGATCATAGGTCATAAGCTTCATTATGGGTTCATAGCTAAAATCTTGGATCATACATGGGTTCATGTAAGTTCATCAAAAAATCATGAAATTATCTCAAATCATGCTTAAAAGGATATAAATTAATCAATTAGATCATAATTGAAAAGAACCCATGAGATTGAAGAAAACCCTAATTTAAATTGGAGATTTTAACTTGTGAAAATTGAAGAATTTAGGAACCCTACGAAGGAAAGGACTCCATAGGTGAAAGTCATCATACCTTGGAGTTCAAAGCCCACTATCAATGGAGGATTAGGAGGCTTCATCTTGAAACCCTAGATCTTCTTCTTCTTCAAGCTTTTAGAGAGAGAAATATTTGGGAAAAGCTTTGGAGGGAGTTTGAAAGTGATTAGTGTTGACATCCCTTAAAAAAGAGCAACGTCGCGGTGACTCAAAAAATAATAACTAGTTCAAATTTAAAAGAATAGGGGTTTAAAGGGTAAAGGGAATTTAAAGAGAAAGAGAGTCACCACCTAATTTTAGGAAAATTAGGAAACCAATTAACTAATTAAATAAAAATATCTACGAAACCAATAGATTCTAGGTAAGAGTTCAAGTTATTCCGAAGGGAAGGTATTAGGCATCCTTCGAAATCCACAATTGTGGGTCCCGACTGAATTCATTTTTTCAAATTGAGGAGGAGATAACAATAATATACAAGTGTAATACACAAACAATATATAACAAATAATGAAGTAAAACAATAATATAAAAAACGGCATAAGTTTGCCTGACGTTAATATATACAAAATAAAGAATATAATCAAACTTCATTCGAATGGCTTCAATGGGAAGTAACTCCGGGTACCTGTAAAGATACTTAGTAAAAATGTTAGCAATAAATAAATATGAAATAACATAAATAAATCAAATAATAACTTAAAAATAAAAACCCGTCTTATGAACACGGAAGGCCTTGAAAATCGACGATAATTTCTTCATCGGCCAGTTTTAACATACAAAAATATGAACTTAACTAAAATTTCGTCTTTTAACATTGGGGAGACCTCGAAAATTGACGGAGAAATTTTTTCATTGGCCAATTTTAATCATAATGGGATAATCACTTTAGCAATACAACATTCAACAAGTAAAAATAGAAAATCAAACACTAAAACAGAGAGAACAATGCAACAAAAATAATACTAAGGGAAGAGAAAGATTCCAAAAGAAACATAACAGTAAAATAATACTTAGTAACATAATTGGTGGCAATTAAAAGTAAAAGGTAAAAATAATAAACATTATCCATAATTGGGGTAACTTGAAGTTCAACGGAGTACATTTTCAAACACAATCAACAACAAATTAACCAAAAAATAGTCCAAATAATAGCATTAAAGTAATTGAAATATTTAAATTAAATCACAACAATCATAGCAATGACAGATGGAAACATGATCTGTAAAACAAATTTGAAGATAATAACAACAAGAATAAAATAATAATAAAAACAGACATACAAGATCAGCCCAACAATAAAATAATTACAGTATTTATTATAAGAACTAAAACAAAACAGTGATGAAGTGAGAGTTGCTTGAGTGTTACCTTTTCCGACCAGACCCATTTAGATCTAGGAGTTCTCTGGTCATTTTTATTGGTGCTGTTCTCCGAGATTTCTGGTTCGTTTCCACCGGCGATGGAGCCACGCCTGAGCTAGAGTCGGAGCTTTGAGCTCGTTGTTGATGGAGCTTTGAGCTCACTGATGGCCTGCGAAAAACAAACAAGAAAAATCAAAAATGGGAAAGGGGAAGGGGACTGATTCACAGATTGTTTGGGGTCGTTTCTGATTTGTTTCGTCGGAAAAAATAGGGTTCTGGTGAGGGGTATGGTTGGTGATTTTGCCGGTGGGTTCCGAGTGGTTGGGTGGCTGTTTCTTGGTGTTGTTTGGGGCTGTTTGGAGGTTAATGTTTAGTGGCTGTTTGGTGTGTTTCTCATCGGCAGTGACTAGAAAAACGGAGGAGGGTCTGGAAACGAGGTAGGGTGGAGAACGGTGGTGGTCTGATTCGGGCTTTTGTGGTTGGAGAAGATGGAGCTCGCCGGAAAAAATAAAGGAGGAGATGGTTCAGGACAGTGATGGTCATTGGTCAGATTCGGAGTTGTATCCGGCGGTGAGAAAGGAGGTTTTGGGTTGGTTTTCTGGTGGTTTAGGAGGTTGTTTCATGATTTGAAATTTTTTTGGAGCTTTGAAGCTCGTTGGGGGTTCACTGGTGTATTTGGGTGGCCGGCCGAAAGAAAACAAACAAATGGGGTCTTGGTGGTGGACTCACCGGATTTCGGCGTAACTCCAGTGAACTTGTCACCGAAAAATTATAAACACTAAAAGAAATTCTTGGAGAGTAAAAAATCTAAAAATTACTCCTAAAATTTTATCCACTACCCCTAACTTAATGATCAAGCTATTGCTTAAATAAAAAATTGAAAATCATCAATAGTACAATACCATTATTTTAAAACCGTGGACCAAAATCACTAACCAATAAAATATTTGTGTATGAAATCTTATCCATATTTGAATGAATTTTTAGATTGTGCAAAATATCAAAATGAATATTAACAAATGTAACGAATAAAATAAATACTAAAAATGTAACGAAGGTAACCAACGACATATAAAAAATGCAATTTAACAAAAAAATAATGATTTAGTCAAACGAAACAAATATTTGAACATATTCAAACCGGTTGTGACAAAAAAAATAATGTAAACAAGATTAACCGATAAAAATCCTAATATTTTGAGAAATAAAGATAATTATCAACAAATTGCATTAAAATTGCAAAACATGTATTTTGAACAATTAATGAATAAAATAATTAAAAGTATCAACTTTAAAAAATATCAGACCAAAATTTGGTGTCAACAATTAGAATGGGTTGAATTAGGCTTAAACGTCTTATATAGGGTCTAGGATTAGGACTAAACCGACTTAGATTAGGAATAGATCAATTAAGGAAAAGACTAAAAAGTCCTTAAAAATAGCTGTCAGGCACCGACCTACGGTCCATAGGTCCAACTACGGACCATCCTGGTCAATCGTAGGTGGGTTTAGAAACTATTAAATTTGGGCTTCCAACGACAGTTGCCATGTATGGTTCGTTGGTCCACTTACGGAACATACATACCAATCGTAGATCCCAACTTTAACCCTCAAAATTTCACTAAGTCTGGGGATGACCTACGAGACCTATCTACGGTCCGTAGAAATAATTACGGACCGTCCTGTTGAGTCGTAGAAAGGATCCTGAAACTTGACATTTTCAAAAAGTTTACATTACCATCTACGGCTCCCACCTATGGCCCGTAAGTCAACCTACAGTTCGTAGGTGGCTTCCGTCAATACTAGCACCAATTCTAAAAAACAAAAAAATTTCCTTCTTTTTAAATCCGAGGTGTTACACACACTCTACGTACCACCTCAGCATCGTAGGGCATATTTATTATACATTAAAATAGTTTAGGAGGGTAATAGGGCACTCATATAGTTAAGATGTGTCGTTGAGATTTCACATACAATTAAAGGGGTAGTTATGCCTTCTCCCTAAGTTGAACAAATAAAAATTGTTATTCGTCTAAAAATATGTCATTTATATCTATTATTCAAGGAGTGTTATGCCAAATACCAACAGTGATGATAATGATGGTACTTAGAAAACTTAGCAAAAATTTCAAAGGGAAGATACAACAATGTATTAAAATATGATAGAGATTGAACGGATTAATAAGATATATTAATTATTTTAATAGAGCATAGAACTTAGTATTGAGTTAATGTAGATATGGCAAACTTAAGTTTTAAGATTTTCATATTCGAATGAGAACTTTTGGTTAATGTTACAAAAACAGAATCATTCCCTGAAGTGAATGTGCCAATATTTAATAAAAGTTATAAATATAAATATTCTCTTAGTTGTGAAAAATATCACGACTTACCTCCATAAGAGGTAGAATAATTAAGAAGAATCCTAAATATTCTACGTTTTACTTCCGAAGTAGGAAACTTCGAAACTTACTCTCATAGCAGTAAATCTAAAATTGACTTTTAAAGTTGTAAACACTCTAAATTTTACTCCCGAAGTAATGAATCTGGAATTTACTCTTGAAATGTAAACATTCTTAAATTTACTGTTGAAGTAGTAAGACTCTGAAATTTACTCCCGAAGTAGTAAGACTTTGAAAGTTACTCCCGGTGTAGCAAAACTTAAGATTTTACTCCCGAAGTTGTAAAACTTTAATTTTGACTCATGAAGTAGTAAAATTTTCATTTATACTACAAAGGTAGTAAACTTTTGAACTTACTCTCAAAGAGGTTTAACTTGCTAAAGTAGCCAAACTTTGAAATTCACATATGAAGTAGTAAGACGTTGAGATTTACTCTGAACGTAGTAAGACACTAAAAAATATTTAGAAATATTCTAAAGAATGTATATTGTGCTTGAGAAAAGTAATGAATGACGTATGTACGCACATTTCAATATTAGATTTTATTCCCCGAAACGAATGAAGATATACCACAACTTACTTTTTAGAGAGATATACTAACAAAGATGCCGAGCTACAAGTCCTACGACTTAAGAGCGGGATTCTCTAAAAAGCCAAGGTCATGGGTAAACAAAAGGGCCCACTTGGAGTGTAATGACCCTGAAGGTCATTTTTGGTGATTTTTGCAAAATGACCATTTTACCCCTCTTGAGAGTTGCCCCGAGTCATGTTTGGTTGATATCCGAAGTTAGTTTTGTGAAATTCTTGTTAAGTTATGATTTTGGAAAGTTTTGAATTCTAAAGGCTTAAGTTGTAAAAATGTGGTTTCTGAGGTCATTCAGAGTTTCAGGTCTCGAATGGGGATTCCGTCGATTCCATCAGCTCCGAAATATGGAATTTGGTCTAGGAGAGTTGACGGAATAAGATTTAGGGCTGTATCGTGGATTTGAGGCCCTGAGTTGAAAAATTATGAAATTTTGATCAAAGAGTTGACTTTGTTCAACATTCGGGAATCGGATGCTCGGATTGGATTTTCGACGACTCCGTTGGTTTCGGGGGATGATTTTAAGCCTAGGTTGAATATTTAGAGGTCTCGAGCTTGATTTGAGTTTTTGAGGCTTAAATTTGTTTTGTTGTTCTTTATCGGGTTCCGAGTCAATGAGACCTCGAATTTGAATTCCGACGATTCCATTGAGTCTTGAACGTCAAGTTTAGTAGGGTAGCATATCTGATTTGTGTACTCGGGGTTCCGAACGAATCCCGAGGCCATTCTATGGCTTGTTGAAATTACTGATTTTGCTGAACTTCTAGTGCCTGGTTTTTGGCCTCCGCGTTCGCGGAGAGGAATGGGACGCATTCGCTGAGTATTGCCATGATTGGTCTCCACGTTCGCGGAGATAATGGCGCGTTCGCGGAGAGTAAAATGCCTGAAAATGGTGTAAATTTGGGAAAACACCCAATTTAACCATTTTAAAACTTTTGGAGCTCAAAAAGACGATTTGAAAAGAGAATTTTCATGGGAATCGATTGGGTAAGTGACTTTAACCCTCAATCTTCAATACCCATTGATTATAACTCGATTTCAACTTGAATTTGGGGATTTTAAAGGAAGAATTTTGGGGATTTTCTAGAGTTTTAAAGTTTTGATAAAATGGTGATTGTGGTCTGATTTGAGCTCCGTTTTTTAATTGGTTTTCACCAATGGATTTCTAATGCTTTGAGGATCATTTTCACGTAAAAATTTCCAAATTCAAACCTTGTTTTCGAAATTCAATTTTTAAGTCATTTGGACCCCTTTTCCCGAATTTCGTGTTCTTAGTGTTGTTGGTTCCGAAATTTGATTGTGATTCATAATTTGATTAGATTGTGTTTGCTTTGGATTGTTTTCGAAAGGGAAAAGCTCCGATTGTTGGTTGATTGCGATTTCAGTTAAGGCAAGTGGACTTCTAAAACTTTGTGAATCTTGTAATATTCCGGATTTCTCTTTCTTGATTGTGTTGGGGAGTAATGAGATTGAGGTATGGGTTGAATTCTTGTATGAATCAATCTAATTTGATTGGCGGGTTCAATAAAAATGGCTATGTGTGTTAAGGTGTAAGGCCAAAGTGTGATGGGCCGTGATCTTGATATTGATGTGTAATTGATAAAATGCTATGATAGCCTCGATGTGATTGTGAAATTGATGAATATGTATTTTGCTCATTGTGGATTATGGGACTAAGCTTGAAACTCTTGCTTAGTGATTAATCCTACTTGAGATGAAAGGAGTAGTGAATCGGAGACTAGGCAATTGATCTCGTTGTAAATGATGTAATTGTTGATGTTGATGTTGATATATTGTTGATAGTGTGACGTGATTTGCATTGATATGAATTGCGTTGTGATTGTGAACACTATCATTTTCTCATTATTTGTGTGAACATGCTTATGTGCATTGGTTCTGAAACACTATGATGAGACACTTTGATGATCATGTTGATGGAAAATGGTTCCGGCGATATTGTTATGCCGAGGTTTCTGTCGACGATATTTTGATGCCGAGGTTTCTGCCGGTGATATTGTGATGCCGAGGTTTCTGCCGGCGAGAGTGTGATGCCAAGGTTTCTGCCGGCGAGAGTGTGATGCCGAGGTTTCTACCGGTGATATTGTGATGCCGAGGTTTCTGTCGACGATATTGTAATGCCGAGGCTTCTGTCGATGAGAGTGTGATGCCGAGGTTTCTGCCGGCGACTGTGATGCATGCATGAGCATTGCATGTGCATCAACATTCATGCATATTATTGGGTGTTGAACATAATTCTTGTGATTGACTTTGTGATTGCTTGCGAGTTGTGACTTATGTTTCTGAACTGTGATTGTGGAGTTGTGTTTATGCCTTGTGACTCTAGAATTGATATACTTGATACTGATGCGAGTTATTTCGGTGATGTTGTTGAGCTGTTGTTAACCTTTGTATTATATGAACTGTGTAGTTTAGGTTGGGTTGATTTCTGTGCAGGTTGTAGTTATGGAGGTTCGAGTGGGAGTAAGGGAGTTCGTGAATTTTATTAGACTTGCCTTGTTTTGTTGGTTGACTTGCTGAGTACCGTGTTGTTTGGTACTCACCCTTGCTTTTACACTTGTGTAGGTTCCGAGCTCGGACCTTGATTTCAGTTATCCTTTCTTACCCGAGGCTTTTCGAGGAGACTTGAGAGGTAGTTGTTCGACGCTGGCGAACTGTCTCGTTCCTTATTTATTTAGCTTTGTTCTATTTGAGATACAAAAACTTGAGACTTGTTCTTATCTTTCAAAATCCTATATTAGTGGCTTGTACATGTGACAATCAGTCTTGGGGGATTGGCTAAGTTTGGTTAGGTTTCCGCTTATAATGTTCTTCTTTAAATTTCTTATTTCCGCATTATTTTCTGCTTTGTTGGGTTTAGGCTGACTTGTCCTGGTGGGATAGGACAAGTGCCATCACACCTGATTTTTTGGGTCGTGACATGGAGACTTGGGATCTCAGCAGGAAATGTGAAGGTTGCAACAAGTGTATACATGTCGTATTTGTGATATAAAAAGACAATGCAATACATACAAGTCGTACGTAGAAACATCTTGAACAATTTTTTTAAGTATCACTTTGAGGAAAAAGGAAGAAGAGTACAATGCTTTTTACCATAACCTCACTGGTACATTACCATTTTTGTTTATTGATTTCCTCGACGGAAATATCAATTAAAGTATCTTTTCCCGAAAGATACAAAATTGTGTAATTATCGTTGTGATACAAAATATTCAGATCTGTTAATGGAAAATCTCCATGAAGGACTCTATTTAACTTTGTGTTTTTATTGATATGTTTCATGTTGTTGTGCAAGTTGATAACTTGAATTAGAACTCTTGAAGAGTTTTCAAAAACAATAGATATCAACTGAAAGAAGTTGAAATGAAAAACTTATAGAATTCGATTGGTCCTTGTAATGACCCTACTGGTCGTTATTGGTAAGCTAATCGTAAGAGAAATTGGGTGAGAAAATTTTTGGAATGAGGAATTCAAAATTTCTAGCTAGGCTAGGTGTAACACCTCGGACTTCGAGAAAGGGCTATAGTGAGTTAACGGTCAAGTCCACAAGCCTAAAGCAGGCCAAGGATCCTTTACGAGACCCTAAACGGTGTGTTTAGGGCACTATTGGCCACTTAGGGACAATGGCTGGCCGTTTAAAGCCACCTGAATTTTGCCTCACTTGTGCGAATCCCTAGACGATCTGTTTACAAGTGTACGGGCCAAATAGGAAGGGCAGTCCAGCCGTGAAAGGCTGCCAGACTTAGGGTCCTCTGGACGGTTCCCTATATGACCAGTGAGGCCTTTTACGGACCGTCCAGCCTTCCATATAGGTGACTTTGTCAGCTTTTAAGTTAAGTTCAATTTTTTAAATATGGGAATGATTTTGGATATGAATTAAGGTCACTAGAATCCTTTAGCACAAAGTTGAGTTGAAAGCTTTCTTACCGATTGAATTTCAATATGAGATTTTACTTGGGTCAACTTCAAATGATCAAATCTCTCAGCACACAACGAATTAGGTGGCCCATCACCTATCAAAATAAATGTCTACAAGTTCTCTTTCCAATGCCACCAAGTTTGCTCTATTTCGAGTTCGGAGTAAAAAGTTATGTTCGTTTAGTAAGAACCTGTCAAACAGTCAAAGTTTCACGGATAGCTATATGGCCGGTGAAGTGTTTCATGGATCGTGGAGCCCTAAACGGTCCGTGAAGCCTCTCTTTTAAGGCACTCCATCAATTTTTAAGTAGGGTCATTTTGGTCTTTCCCCTATGTCGCTTTAACCTCTATTCTAAGCCTAAACCACGACGTTTATACCTAGTTAAGGGCTTAGAAAGTGTTAATTAGTTCATTTACGTTCATTAACACTTCAAATCATTAGAGCAAGGTTCCAAGAGGAGAAAAGCTAGGGTTTCGAGCGTTCTTCGAGCTTCGTCGATTTCGCCAAGAACTTTATTTTTCCAGATATGTAAGGCTATGATAGTGTTGGACTAGTTCGTCCTCGCGCCCTACATCTACTTTTAAATCAGTAAGAGAGTAATACCCTTATATTTGAGTATTTGTGAGATGAATTAATGTTGAGTTCTGAGTTCTTGATTATGTAATTTCTATTCCTAATTATTGAATCATTATATATGGTACATTGAGATTTATTGAGTTGATTGTTCATGTCTATTCTTCAGCATGAACTCGACACTTGAGTATTCATTAAGTTCTTATTGAGAATCTTTTAAACAAACAGAAATGTTTTAAACTGAGTTCTAAGAAAGCAAAAAGGAGTCTTGAGAAAGAGTATAAGGGAACTAAGTAGTCCCAAATGTATCATTTTGTTACATTGAGAAGAGAACTATGATTCAAGATTAGTATGACAGTCGAGTGTGCCATCAATGTGTAAGCACTATGACATCTAGATATGCCATCAATGTTTATGCAGTATGAATTTTCGAGTCATCAATGATCAGATCACAATAAACAATTATTTTAAACTGTTTTTTTATTTAAAGAAATTTTTGAGTAAAGTTTAAGAGAACTAATTGATTCCCAAATGTATTACTTTTACATTGAGAAAGAGAAACTTTGATTTCTAAATGAGTTTATGAGTTCGGAGATACTTCATAGCATTACCTCTTTTAAGAGGGTATTTTGAGTGATTACATCAAAACAAAGAAAGAGTATGTTTTATACATTTGAGCATGAGTACATGTTTTAGGAGTAGTATTGAGCATCGATATGTGGATGAGTTCAGACAACTCAAAATCCTCATAAACCACGTCTGCCAATATAGGTAAAGGATCATACTTTTTAGATGAATCCTTATTGCTTAGTCGATCCACTTAGTTGAGAGGTTCTATACCCCGGCACGGTATAAGACAGTTATGACAGCATGGGTGAGACATTGTATCATCACGTAGCTTATAGTGATGGTTGTCGGTTAGAGAATCTACCAATAGAGTTGAAGTGTATTTTCATATAACACCTATTATATTGAGTTCAAAGATGAGTAAGTATTTTGTAAAGCTTTAAATGATTTAACTCCTTTATTTCTTTACATTCAGCTTGAGTATATTTGTATCAATTATAGTCCTTTCATTCAGTTATTTTGCTTAGGCTATATTACATATTCGTACATTCAAATTTACTGATGTCATTCGACCTGCATCTTTTTATGATGCAGATACAGGTATTCAGGATCATCAACATGCGCTTCATTGAGATCACTTTACACTCCAACTAGCTTTTGGTGAGCCTCTTTGTATTCCGAAGAACTTCATATTTACTTTCTAGTTAGTAGTTTTGAGATGTCGCGGGTCTTGTCCGACATCCTTTTTTAATAGTAGAGGCTTCATAGATGATAGAGTCGAGGAGTCTCTCAGTACTTCTTTTCCTTTAAAGGTGTTTATCAAACTATTATAATTATTGCAATGAGTACTTTCAGATATTCTAGTTGAGTTTTATTTTGAGATCAAATTATGTTTTAAGAGTATTATTGCTTGAGTGACTCTTCTGTTAAGTAGTCAGCCAAGCAAGGGTTCGCTTGGGGATCAAAAATGGTTCTCGAGTGTCGGTCACATCCAGGGTGTATGCTCGGGGCATGACACTAGGCTAGGCTAGGCTCGGATGAAATCTGAGCGAGGTGAAATCTAGGACAATCCGAGAAAGAATTGGTAAATTTTCTAAAATTGAGCTGAGTTTTCTTTTAGCTAAGATGTTAAGGAGTTTGTATGACTTTTCGGAATTGAATTCAGGGATTAGTCTGGAACATCAAAGTTTGAAGGTATGTTGTGAAATAGGCCAAAATAAGAGGATTTCCAAGTTTTTTTCCCGTGTTTTGGAATGAATCTACCCAAAAACGTGTATAGATACTTAGAGAAAAAGAATCTTAGATGTTTTGGACTATGGTTTTACACCCCAAAAAACGTGTAGAGTTACTTAGAGAAAAAGAATGTTATATGTTTTAGACTATGATTTTACACCCCAAAGACGTGGTTATATATAGGATCTTGACTATGGTTTTACACTGTAACTCCTCAGAAATTGGTAAGTGAGTTGGAAGCTGAAAAGTTGCGCAAAAGTTACTAGTGCCAGTTTGAATGAGACCACCTACGGTCCGTAGATGGTGGTCATATAAGCTGAGTTAGAAAATTGAAAATGTCAACTCCCAGATGAGTACCTACAGACCAATAGGACGGTCCGTAGAAAGTTGTATGGGCGGTAGATCAGGGCCCGTAGAAGAGATATAGACTTAGAAAAAGTTTTATGAACCTTAGATATACAATTACGACTACAGACCGTACAAAATTCTGTGGTCCGTAGCCTAGGGTTTGTATAAAGGAGAATAGACTTGAGGGAATTTTTTACCATGAGTTGCACGGAAGAGACCAACAAGTCGTAGGTTGTTCAATAGGTCGTAGACCCAGGCTCGTGGAATTTGGTCTCCAGTAGTCTTTCTACAGTTGACCAATACAGAACGTAGAAGCCAGTACAGAATGTAGAAGCCTGTGCGGGCCGTACATGGTGCCCGTAGAAGTAATCTGACAATTTTTAAGTAGGGTTAGTTCAGTCTTTTTCCACCTCTTCTAAGTCTAAACCCCCGCGTTTTTACACCTAACTAAGGTTATCATCAGTGTTGTTTGACCCTAAAGCTCTCATAAACACTTCCAAGACTTAGAACAAGGATCCAAGCGGAGAAAGCTACAGATTTCAAGCGTTCCTTCAAGTTCTTCAAGTTTCCTCAAGAACTTTGTTCTTCCAGGTATGTAAGGCTATTCATAGTGTTGGACTAAGTTCTCCCTCACGCCCTACATCTAAATTTAGTCAGAAAGAACTAAATCCAGTGTTCTACCCAAAGTTTAATGAAATTCTAAATCTAAAATTGTGTTCTAATTTCGAGTTCTGATTTCTTAATTATGAGATTATGATACTTTATGCATTTAGATCCGTGCGTTGTTGTTCATGCTTATATTTTCACATGAACTCTAGTTGATGAGATTTTTTTGAAAGTTGTTGTGCTATTATTTCCTTGTATTGATTTTGAAATTTAAAGAGAGTCCAAGAGTAATTTTAAAGCAGCATTGAGAAGAGTTTTAAAGGAACTTTAATGATCCCAAATTTATTATTTTTACATTTAGAAAGGAAGTATTATTTCCAGAAAAGCATAAAGAGTTTTCAGAAGCATTTAAGATAAAGTAAAGTTCAGTTATCCCTTAAAGAGGGTCTTTTGAGTATCAGTGAGTATTTTCTATGAGCATACATATTTATATATTGGGAGTAGTATTAAGTACTAATTTGGAGTAAAAGTTAAGATAATTCAAACTACATAACCTACGCCGCCAGTGTAGATATGTTCATACCACAAGACGGGCTACTCCTCACTTGCCTCAAGAAAACTTTTAGTGGATCCATAAGTTAAAGTTGCTTTCTATACTCCGGCAAAGTATAGGGTGGCTCTGGCAACGTGGGTAAGACGTTGTATCATCACGAGGCTCATAGTGATGGTTGTCTGTTAGAGAAACCCCCCTATAAAGTAAAGTGTTTATATTTTAGTATTTGCTATCATTGCATCTTATAGTGTAAAGCTAAATGATTTTTCTTCGTGTGAAAGCTTTACTTCAATTGAGTTACTTCAGTATGTTAGCTCAGTTATCTGTTTCATTCAGCTTTATTACATACGGTACATTCCATGTACTGATGTCATTTGACGCTGCATCGTCTCATTATGCTGATACAGGTATTCAGTATCATCAACAGGCGCTTCTTTGAGATCACATCACTACTCGTCAGCTTTTGGTAAAGCCTTCCTGCTTTTTGGAGGACTCCAGTTTTTTATTGCTTTAGTAGTTTGATTAAGGTTGTCGTGGGTCTTGTCCCGACACCTATCTTTAAATAGTAAATAATTCTAGATAGGCAGATTTAGAGAGTCTTTCAGTATTTAGTTTAAGATATTTTGCAAAACTTTTATCATTTATATCCAATATTTTCAGACAGCTTTAAGATTCCGTAAATTGTTTTAAAGGCTTTTCTTTAATTTTAAGCTTATGTATGCTTGAGTTAGTGTTCCGCTAAGTAGTCAGTCAGGCCAAGAATTTTCTTGGGGACAAACAATGGTTTTCGAGTACCGACCATATCCAAAGTGTAGGCTCAAGGAGTGACATACACCCCAAAACGTGGTTATATATAAGATCTTCTTTTTAGCCATAATAGACATACTTTCTAAGTAGGAATACTTGCCCACGCTAGTATTCTCCACTCAAAGATTAATTAGGATATAGCATAAGACTGCGGACCTAAATAGAAGTGTTATTCAACAACCACCTTAATATGCTCTCTTTCTAAAAAATACATAATAAATAGGCACAATCAATTAAGGGCTCATCAACTAATAGAGTTAACCACGTTGTTGAACAAGTAGAGAAAAAATAATGGCAAATTTATATTAAACATAATGTAAGTTATATTTCAAAAGGTTCCATCACACACCCTAGATAGAAATTTAGCTACTCAGAATAGTATGAAGAAATTCAATAATAGAACTCATGGCAATAGAAATTAAGAAGAAAGAGAAAAAATGTGAGGTGAATCTATTCCTTATCTCCAAGCGTGTTCTTGCCTCCAAATATCCAACGTCCCTTTTCAAAAATCATTTACTAGTGTATTTATAGGACCTAGATGTGTAGGGAATCAAATAACCTAATCTAAACTAGCTAGGATAATTTTTTTGGCTCATCTGAACTCTCACTTCGCGAGGATCACAGGTGAAGTCTAAATTATCTCTTGCTTCTAGGCTCGCTTGGTTGTCTCATGAGGCGAGGATATTGAGTGAATTCGGCCTTGCTTCAATCATCAATCTTTTAATTCAAATCAAAACAATATCACCTATTTTTTATTGTTTTCATCCAACATACTTCCTACACATATAAAACTCATAATAATCTCAAAACATATGGAATAATGATGTGACAATACAATTATGATCAAGATATATTAGGTGATAATGTACTAGAAATATCCACTTTTAGCTAAATATCAAACACGTATAACAGTGAGTGTGAAAATGGTAAGATTGTTGCAAACTCAATACATTGCTCCATATTGATGTGTGTGTCATATTTTCACCATTCACCATAACTTGTATTATTATAATTACCTTTCATGACTAATTTGATTGTCAGGAAAGGGAAAGACCTACTTAGGGGCATGGGGTTATAATTAGGATGAAGATGGTAATTGATGAGTTTAGTATGTAATCAATAATGAGAAGAAAGAATATATGTATTTTTCATATATGAGCAACTATCAAAAGATTTATTTAATTAATAGCAAGTTGTGTACTTGTATCGTCTCCTTAGACTTCTTCTGGTTCTTGATAGATATCAAAAGATCTCTTCATGTAGTTATTGATCTTTTTTTTCAGATAAAGATATCTCTATTCTCATTTTATTTTACCTTCTTTTGCTCCTTTTTCTATTTACCTTTTCTCTTGTCCACAATCGTCATATTTCTTATGCTTTGTAAGGCATATGTTGTCTTCTCTTCTTGTACATTGTGATTATAGTGGTGACTATATATGGTCATTGAATATAGTTTTTTTTATTTTTCTTTCTATGAACAAGTAAGATATCATCCTAACCAGTTACTTACTTTATTTATCAGTTTTTGGTGATAACAATGAGTCCGATTCGGCCTTTATGATTCACAATGATTAGTAAATCTACTTCTATCATTATCTCTCTATCTAGTTTTTTTCCACAAAGAATAATATTTTCTTATCCTTTTATTTTCTATGATTCCATTAAGGTGAAATTTAATTCCTTATTAGGCCATAGTAAAGACATAAAATGAAATCAAAACATAAACTTAAATAAAAGATAAATGTTTCAACAAACATAAGACAACAACAAAACAAAACAACAAACATAACATGACAACAGAACAAAACAAACCAACAAACATAACATGACAATAAAACAAAACAACAAACTAAAGTTGCTTAAGATCTAAAGCCTGAGCTCTAAGTCAAGCTCCTCCTGATCATCAACATTAGTGTTCTCGACCAATTGATTAGGATGGTTGGCAAACAAGTTCTGATCTTGAATAAGCAGAGGAGCCATAGGTGCAGGTGCAACAACATGAGGGACCTCAAGAACCATGGCTTGTTGTGATTGGTCCAAAATCGCCCGTGGGCGTCCAGGCCGTCTTCGAGGCCCGTACACCACATGATTCCTCGGACGGGGATGGTAAAAGCGTCCTTGGCCACGTAACACTGTTGGGGTAGACTTTCTTGTACCCAATTGACGGTAGAGGTTGGGGAGTTCAGCAGGTGGACAGAAAAACTTCTCATGAGGAGCACCTCTTATCCAAGTGCCCTCAGATTTGTGCTTATGTTGGTGTCCTGCGAGCCCTTGGCTCGAAGTGAAGACATCGCGGCAACTTCTACATCTATAGCACCAAAGTCCTTCAGGATTTGGTATGATGCCTTGGTGAGCCATTCCACTTGTTGGTGGTTGTTGTTGCATTTTTCCTAAAAGGATTTTTTTTTTGAAGAATTTGAGAAATGATTTAGTGAGGAAATGAAGAAAAGCTCATTGGAATTTATAGGAGCAGAATTTATGATAAAATGATTACAATGCCTACATGAGAAGGCAAGTAGTTAATTGTATTAATTACAAATAATGGGTAATTTTGGATATTTCATATAAAACAACTCAGTTTTGACTTGTTTTAGATTTTTTAAATCTCAAATGTTATAGTTTTCCCGCTTCCTCTTCTTTTTCTCTCTTTTGCTTACTTCTTTGCATTGATTATTATTTTTTATTTTTCTTTGCTAGAATATGTACATCAAGATAAT
The DNA here is from genome assembly GCA_018342035.1 of Solanum appendiculatum. Lineage (NCBI taxonomy): Eukaryota > Viridiplantae > Streptophyta > Magnoliopsida > Solanales > Solanaceae > Solanum > Solanum appendiculatum. The sequence goes on from JAGDQO010000342.1 coordinate 1,270,435, forward strand.
AAATATATAATCATCTATCCTTTTCCTTTTTTAATAATGGAAAAAAACATTTAATTTTACTAACTTTAATATTTATTTCTGAAAATCAACATGAATTCAAACAGAATTCTAGAACTATCAATGATAAACACATGAGCAAATGCACGCAGAAAAAATCTAGAAAGTTTAACTTGGATTTTGTGTCACATATTTTACTTGTGAGTAGTTATTCTTATAAGTTGAATAAAAAAATTATTATTTGTCTAAAAAATATCATTTATTTCTATTAAGGGATTAGGGGTGTTTACTATTCTTTCAATTTGATTTTCAATAGGGAAAAAACTAAATGAAATCCGTTTAAACATACAAATAAAAAAATCAATCAAATCATACTTTTTTTAATTTGAATTTCTTACGTTTTTTATAGCCACACAAAATATGAATTCATTAATTCAGTCAAACAAGAACTACAAGTAAAATTAATTATAATATAGAAAATTATTTTTTCAGTCTTCCACCAAATACTAAAAAACATATTTTAGGAAAATATTTTGCAAAGAAATATTTCTACGATACCAAAGATCCGAATGGTTTTAGTTTTTATTTGTAAGGGAACATGTAAAAACAATTTATCCTGCATGACATCTGACATGACAATTTCATATCCTACGTAGCGTCCTATGTGTATTATGCCACGTAGGACGCATGTGTCTACTTGTTCAATCTTATACTAGTTTAAGTGTATGCTTATGCACACCCAATGTAGGAGGACATAGATGTCAGCTGAAGCAAGTTAAAAATATATTATGTATTATGCCTAATTAATAGCAAGTCCTGTACTCGTTACACTTCTTTAGACTTTCTCTAGTTCTTGATAGGTTTTCCATGAGATCAATGATCTTTTCTCCTTTTAAAGAGATCTTTGTTTCAGTTTTCTTTTACTTTTTGAGGTATCCTTTGTCTTCTCCTCTTGTACATTGTGATTATACTGTTGGCTATATATGATCATTGAATATCAATTTTTATACTTCTTTTTTATGGACAAGTAAGAGATCTTCCTAATCTATTACTTACTTTATTTACTAATTTTTGGTGGTAACACAGAGTCCGATCCGAACTTTATGATTCACAGTAATTAAGTGAATCTACTTTTATCATTATCTCTATGTCTAATTTTTGCACAAACAATAATATTTTTTTAAAAACTTTTTATTTTCTATGCTTCCATTGAAGTTGGATTTATTTCCTTATTAGACCATTGTAAAGATATAAATGTCACACCTCGAGCCTACACCTTGGACGTGGCCGGCACTCGAGAACCATTGTTGATCCCCAAGTGAACCCTTGGCCTGGCTGACTACTTAGCGGAAGACTCACTCAAGCAATAATAGGCTTAAAAACAAAATTTGATCTCAAAATAAAACTCAACTTGAATATCCTGAAAATACTCATTGCAATAATTATAATAGTTTGCAAAATATCTTTAAAGGAAAGAAAGTACTCAAAGACTCCTCGACTCTATCTATCTATGAAGCCTCTGACATTAAGACAGGTGTCGGGACAAGACCCACGACACCTTAACCAAATAATAACAGAAATAAAAGTGGAGTCCTCCGAAATGCGAGGAGGCTCATCAAAGCTAACTAGGAGTGCTAAGTGATCTCAACGAAGCGCTTGTTGATAATTGTAACACCCTAGAAAATTTCTAAGTTAAGACCGAACCATTCTTGAATTGCGTATAAGGTCGTACCAAGTTATTCTTAATTGTTCTTAGATTCTAAGGTCAATTCATTAGCATGGGAATGATTTTGGATATCAATTAAGGCCACTAGAATCCCCTAGCACAAAGTTGAGTTGAAAGCTTCCCTACCGAGTAAGTTTGGACCTAAGATTCTATTTAGGTAAAATTCAAATGTTTATATCTCTTAGCACATAAATAATTAGGTGTCATATGCCCTATCAAAATAAAGTTATTTGAGTCCTCTTTCCAACGCCACCAAGTTTCCTCCATTTGAAGCTCGAAGTAAAAAGTTATGCCCATTTGAGTGAAACCTCTCTATTTAAGGCATCTCATTCGTTTTAGAAAAGGGTTTTTTTGGTCTTTTCCTTTTTCCCACTAGATTTAACACGTTTTTTCTCTCCCAATTAAGGGTCTAATCAGATGCTAAACCATTCATTGTCGTTCCTAAACACTTAGAAAAATAAGAGAAGAGTTCAAGAGGAGAAAGAGCTAGGTTTTGAGCGTTCGTCAAGATCCCGTCGATTTTCGCCAAGAACATTGTTCTTTCCATGTATGTAAGGCTTCCCACAGTGATAGATTCGTTCATTCTCATGCCAAACATGTAATCCTTTCGTTAATTCGCCCATATAATCATTTATGTAAATATTCTTGAAGAGTTCTTGAGTTTTAAGCTTCATTCTTTAACAATTGAGGTTTTGAGTTCTTGAGGTGAAGGTTTTGCGAATGAGTGGTGTTTCTTGATAGAATTTGAGTGGTATTTTGATAATTTTATGTTGGGTTTGTGAATCAAAAATAGTTTGAAAGAAACCAATCGATTCTAGATGAGTTAGGACCCGAAATCAAGTAAGAAAATTCATCGGATTTCTGGGTAAGGGGCTGGGGCGGCGCGCCACCATAGCGCCAGAACAATTGGTCAGTAGTTTGGAGCCTGGCGTGCCACGCCAACAGTGCGCTCCAAATTCTGGTCAGTAGTTTGGGGCCTGGCACCCCACGCCATTAGTGCGTGCGCAAGGGTTGCTTGGCCTTTTTACCTTTCGTGTTTCATTCCGGACGTGTTCCTCTAAGTTGTGGCTATGCTTTCCCTCTCTATATTAGCTCCTATAGGCTCCATTTATCATTGAAAATTCATGCATTATCCTACTCATATGTCTTAATGCATTTTCAAAACTAAAGTGAGTTTAAGAGAAGAGTCAAGAGCTATTATTGAGAAGGTAAAGAGGAGTTTAAGAATCTTTTTAGAACAAATGCTTTGTCTTTAAAATTGATTCTGAGGAAGAGTAAAAGATGAGTTTCGAGAAAAGTATAGGGAACTAAGTAATTCGCAAGATAATAGTTTTAATTTGAGAAAAGAGAAACTTTGTTTTCTAATTGAGTTATGAGTACGGAGATACTTCATAACAGTTACCTCTTTTAAGAGGATAGTTTGAGTAACTATCTCAAACCAGAGAAAGAGTAATGATTTTATACATTTGAGCAACAATATATATCATTGGGAGTAGTATTGAGCACCGATACGGGGGAGAGTTCAGACAACTCACAGCCCCCATAAATCATGTCTTGCCAACATGGGTTCAGGATCATACTTTTCAGATAAATCCTTATAGCTTAGTGGATCCACTTAGTTTAGGTGTTCTATATCCCCGCACGATATAGGACAGTTCTGGCAGCATGGATAAGACTATGTATCATTACTTAGCTCACAGTGATGGTTGTCAGTTAGATAATCTCCCAATAAAGTTAAGTGTATTTTTTCATATAACACTTCTTATTTTGAGTTCAGAGTTGAGTAAGTATTTTTGTAAAGTTAAATGATTTCATTCATTTAATCATTTACATTCAGTTGAGTTCATGCTATATCTATTGCAGTCATTCAGTTCAGTTATTTATTCCACTTCAGCCATATTACATACTCGTACATTCCATGTACTGATGTCATTCGACCTACATCTTATAATGATGCAGATACATGTGTTCAAGATCATCAACAAACGATTCGTTGAGATCATTTGACATTCCAGTTAGCTTTGGTGAGCCTCCTTGCATTCCGGAGGATTCTCCTTTTTCCCCTTTCAGTTTAGTCTTTTTAGGGTGTTATGGGTTTTGTCCCAACATCCATGTTGAACTATAGAAGTTTCATAGATAGATAGAGTTGAGGAGTCTTTCAGTATTTACTTTTTTTGAGTTGTTTTACAAACTATAAGTATTTCTATTGAGTATTGTCCAGAATTTATGAGTTGAATAATAAGTTTATCAAATTTAATGCAGTTTTAAGCCTATTATTGCTTGATTTAGTTTTTTACTTGTAGTCGGCCAGGATGAGGGTTCGCTTGGGGACCAGCAATGATTCTCAAGTGCCGGCCATATCCAGGGTGTAGGCTCGGGGCGTGACAATGATCCTGAACACATATATCTGCATCATAAAAAGATGCAAGTCGAATGGCATTAGTGCATGGAATGTATGAGTATGAAAAATATAGTCGAAGCGAAATAACTGAATGAAAGGACTGCAATAGATAAAATGCACTCAAGTTGGATGTAAAGAAATAAATGAATTAAATCATTTAAAACTTTACAAAATACTTACTCATCTCTGAACTCAACATAAAAAGTGATATATGAAAATACACTTTAACTCTACTTGGGAGATTCTCTAACCGGCAACCATTACTATGAGCTACGTAATGATATAGCGTCTCACCCACGCTGCCAGAACTTTCCTATACCGTGCCGGGGTATAGGACCTCTCAACTAAGCTATAAGAATTCATCTAAAAAGTATGATCTTGTACCCATGTTGGCAACACATGGTTTATGGGGGTGGTGAGTTTGTCTGAACTCTCTCCCATATCGGTGCTCAATACTATTCCCAATATTATATATATACTCTTGCTCAAATGTATAAAACATACTCTTTCTCTAGTTTGAGGTAATTACTCAAACTATCCTCTTAAAAGAGGTAACTGCTATGTACTCAATCTTTCTGAAAAACTCTTTTAACTTTTCTCAAAATAATATTCTATTTCTTCATGTAAAAATGAAACATTTGGGAAATACTTAGTTCCCTTATACTCTTGCTTAAATCTTGGTTAAGCTCTTTATCATTTCCTCTTTACTCTCTCAAAACTCAGTTTAAAACAAATGTTTTGTTAAAAAGATTCTCAACAATAACTCAATGAATACTTAACAATAGGGTTCATGCTGAAAGTAGACATGAACAATCAACTCAAGAATCTCAAAGCATAATGTATAGCAACTCAACAATTTGGAATAGAAACTCAGAACTCATTATCAGACTCATCTCAAGAATACTCAAAACTAAGAATACGTAATTAATACAGTAAACTAAAAAAAATAGAAGAAAAAGAGAGGAATAGGAATTGAAGTATATATAGAAGAACGAATAAAATAAACGATCAACAATAATAAGAGGAAAAGAAAGTCCAACATTAACTTACTCTTAAATCTTAATACATTAGATAATAATCGGCAAATTCTTCAATTACAAAAGTCTCTTTTGTAGAAATCTTTATTTTCTTTTCTGAACGAATTAAAATATACATAACAATTATTATAAAAGTAAGTTTATGACAATTGATAAACTGTACCTTGCATTTTGCTGCTCGTAGATTTATGTCATATTAATTAGCGAAAGTCTTGTCAAAAAATTACCATAATGCAAAAGAACAGATTGCTACAAAGTTTATGATGACTCCATCTTGTCCAAAGATCACTGAATATCTACTTATTGTTGTTTTTTTGTACTTTCACGTTTACTTTATATTTTTAAAAGATAGGTATGGATTTGAAAGCCCCTATAATTGTGTAAAAATGGAAAAGTTGTAACCATCTCAAAAATTGTAAAGTATTAATAAAAATTTAAGTAGAGAAAAGACATAAAGTCCCTCCTAAACTTGAACTCTTTTTTGAAGTAGACACCTAAAGTTTGCAAGGGTCCTATTACCCCATTGAACAACTTCAAAGTAGTATGAATACTCCATTTTCACCAACACCACTTATACAAAAATATTTGTGAGTCACTCACTAATAGTCACTTGCCACGTGTTAAAAGTAATTTTTAATTTTTTTTATTTGATTTCTTTGCTTTTCTTTTTCTTCTTCACCTCAACTTATGTTCTTCTACGTAGCCATTCCCTTTATCGTCGCTGCAAAATTCGTCAATCCCGATGTGGCGGAACCGATTTCGCGGTAGCACTATCAATTATTTGTCAAACTACCACCGATTAATTTATTTATGAAAATAAACACCATCAAATAATCAAAATCTAAATACTCAAAATATTACCAAGTCAAAATCTGAAATTTAAATCACCACCTTATCCAACTTCTAACTCCCAAATCGAGTTTCTCATAGTTTCACTACTCCCAAATCCCAATCTTGATTTGTAAGAGGGAAAAAATCCACTGAACTAATTTATTTTTCAAAAAAAAAGAAGAAGAATAAGAATGAACACAATAACATTAGTTTTAAAAAAAACAATGACTAGAAAGGAAAAAGAAAAAAAAATGAAGGAAGACATGGATGCCAAGAAATATGGGTAAGATAATCATGGTAGGGATGATGAGAAAAAAAGATTTGAAAAATAAAAATTATTCCTAATAAAGTTCAAAAAAAATTAATACATGAATTTTTATGTTTTTTTTTCAAAATAAGTCAAATTGGGAGTTTCACATGGCAATTTTACGTTGGTCTAAAGCTGTATCAAGAGTCCTTCACGCTCCCATATTTCGTGACAACACGAGTGGTGTTAAAATTAATCAAAAGGGTATATTTATTGTGGATTTAGATGGTTTCGTAGGGTAATAGGACACCCGCAAAGTTAAGATGTCTTTTTGAAAATTCGAGACAACTTTAGTGATGATTTTATGTCTTTTCTCTTTTAAGTATTTAAATTTCAGTTTCTTAAAAAAACTCTTTTCAATTAAAAAAATGACACGTAGTTCTAAAAAAATTCGTCTAAGTAATATGTCGAAATAGTTAATTAAAAAAATTCTTCCAAGTAATATGATGAAATAGTTTATAAAAATTATTTCTATTAGTTCTTGGAAAATTTTCTATACGTTCCTCTTGATGAGGGATTTTAAAAAAAAAAAAATGTATTTCAACTCAAATCAATATGTTCAGTAAGTAATACAACGAAATAATTTTTTTTAGATTAAAGGATCTTACAATTTTAATTGAATTGGAATAGAGATAGATAAATCAGTTATTCTTTTAATGTGTCCCTATGATTTAGGAATATTTTTTTAAGAGAGTATAATGTAGTTAACTATTATTAAGATCCGAATTTAAAAAAAGGTAAAAAGTTAAAGTAATGGTAAATATTAGATATTTTAGTATTTTTTAGTTATTTTTTCTTTTCTTTTTTTAACTGTTTGCAATTTTTATTTTTATTTTTAGATTTTAAATTAATTTGAATTGTTATGAAACTTTATAGAACAAGAAGAAGAATAAAGTAGGGAGAAGAGAGAAGACTTCTTATTAATATTTAGGGATTCGCATATGTGTTTTACAATGAAGAGAACCCTCTATTTATAGGAAAAAATTGACTTGGTCCCTTAGTAGGATTCCTAACCATACCCTAAAAGCACTCCACATAGTAGACATTCACTATAACTCTAATATGTTTATAACACTCCCCCTTGAATGTCTATTTGGTAGATAATGTGTCTCGTTAAAAACCTTACTAAAAAAAAAACTTTAGAAAAAGAAAAACTCTAGTGAAGGAAAATAGTACACATATCTAATAATACACATCTAGGTTGCCTCATTAAAAACCTTACAAGAAAAATCCAGTGGGACAAAACCTCGTAAGGAAAAAAGAGTACAATGCGTATTAACTCCCCCTAATGAGAACATCAATCCAGAGACTTGAATCTTCGCATTCCAATCTTGTACCCCATCTTCTTGAAAGTTTCAGTTGGTAGAGACTTGGTGAATAGGCCAGCCACATTGTCACTTGAACGAATCTGTTGTACATTTATATCACCATTCTTTTGGAGTTTATGTGTGTAGAAAAGTTTCGGCGAAATGTGCTTTGTTCTATCTCCTTTTATGAATCCTCCCTTTATTTGTGCTATCATGCTGCATTATCTTCATAAAAAGTTGTGGGTATTTTATCACACTCCAATCCACATTTTTCTCGAATTAGATGTATCATGGACCTCAACCACACACATTCTCTACTTGCTTCATGAATAACTATTGTCTCAGCATGATTTGATGAAGTGGATACGATAGACTGCTTTGTAGATCTCCAAGATATGGCAGTACCCCCACATATAAACACATAGCCTGATTGAGATCGAGCTTTGTGTGGATCATATAAATATCCTGCATTAACATAACCAACAAGATTGAGACTGCAATTGTTAGAATAAAATAAGCCCATATCGGTAGTCCCTTTTAAATACCGTAATATGTGTTTGATCCCATTCCAATGTCTCCTAGTAGGGGCAGAACTATACCTTGCTAACAAATTAACCGAAAAGGCTATATCGGGTCTTGTAGTATTAGCAAGATACATTAGTGCACCAATTGCACTAAGATATGGTACTTCAGAACCAAGGATTTCCTCATTATTTTCTTGAGGAAGGAATAGATCGTTATTCACATCAAGTGAACGAACAACCATCGGAGTACTTAATGGATACCCTTCATCCATACAAAATCTTTTCAACACTTTTTCTGTATAGGCAGATTGATGAACAAAAATACCGTTTGTCAAATGCTCAATTTGCAAATCAAGACATAGTTTTGTCCTTCCAAGATCTTTCATCTCGAATTCGTTCTTTAAATAATCAATTGCCTTTTGAAGCTCTATTGAAGTTCCAATAAGGTTTATGTCATCAACATAAACAGCAAGTAAAACAAATTTCGATGTTGTTTTCTTTATAAAAACACATGGGCAAATTGCATCATTTGTATAACCTTCCTTAAATAAATACTCACTAAGACGGTTATACCACATGCGTCCAGGTTGCTTCAAACCATACAATGATCTTTGCAATCTAATTGAATACATTTCTCGAGATTTTGAACTACATGCTTTAGGCATCGTAAATCCTTCGAAAATTTTCATGTATATCTCATTATTAAATGATCCATAAAGATAGGCTGTAACCACATCCATCAAATGCATTTCAAGTCTCTGAACTGTGAAACTAATGAGATAACGCAATGCTATTGCATCCATAACAGGTGAATATGTCTCTTCATAATCGACACCAGGCCTTTGTGAAAATCCTTGTGCAACAAGGTGTGCTTTATACCTTTGTATTTCATTTTTCTCATTTCTTTTTCGCACAAAAATTCATTTACAACCAACTGATTTAATACCATCAGGTGTTTGAACTATAGGTTCAAAAACTTCACGCTTGACAAGTGAATTCAACTCTGATTGAATAGCTTATTGCCATTTTGGCCAATCATTTCTTTGTAGACATTCTACAACAGATTGAGGTTCAAGATCCTCACTATCTTGCATGGTTTTTGTTGCAACATTATATGCAAAGACATAATCAACCACTATTTCTGATCAATTCAGATTAGTTTCAACATCTCTTGAATTTATGGCTAGTTCATTATTTTCTTGAGTCACAAGCTCATTGATTCCTTCATGGGTATCAAAATTTATTCAAATTTTGAACTTCCATATAAGATTCTTTCATAGTGTCATCTTGGCCTTTAATTTTTCTTTTTCTAGGATTTTGATCCTTAGATCCCAATGGTCTACCACACTTTAGGTGTGCTTTTGACTCATTAGCTATGACACTAGTGGATGGTCCTATAGGGACATCAATTCGAATTGGGACATTCTCTGCAGGAATATGTGATTTAGTAATCCTTTTTAAATCTGTAAATGTGTCTGGCATTTGATTTGCAATTTTCTGCAGGTGAATAATCTTTTGTACTTCTTGCTCACAAATAGAAGAACATGGATCAAGATGAGACAATGATAAATTTTTTAACAAAATTTTTCTTTTTATTTCACTATTTTCTCCCCCTAATTTTGGGAAAACTGTCTCATCAAACCGACAATCTGCAAATCGAACAGTACACATGTCTCCAGTTAATGGTTCAAGATAGCGAATAATAAAGGGTGATTCAAACCCAACGTATATTCCTAACCTTCTTTGAGGGCCCATCTTAGTGCGGTTTGGTGGTGCCACAGGCACATATACAACACATCTAAAAATTCTTAGATGGGATATATTAGGTTCTTGACCTATAACCAATTGCAATAGAGAAAACTTATGACAATTTGTCGGTCTAAGATGAATAAGTGTTGCAGCATGCAAACTTACATGACCCCATACAGAAGTGGGCAACCTAGTTTTCATAAGCAATGGTCTTGCTATTAACTGCAAACGTTTAATTAATGACTCAGCAAGACCATTCTAAGTATGAACATGAGCAACAGGGTGTTCAACTCTTATCCTAATTGATAGGCAATAATCGTTAAATGATTGGGATGAAAACTCTGCAGCATTATCAAGGCGAATAGACTTAATGTGATTATCAGAAAACTGTGTCCTTAATCTTATTACTTGTGCCAACAATTTTGCAAATGCCAAGTTACGAGATGACAATAGGCACACATGAGACCATCTAGAAGAAGCATCTATTAGGACTATAAAGTATCTAAACGACCCACTAGGTGGGTGAATAGGTCCACAAATATCCCTATGTGTACGTTCCAAGAATGCAGGGGACTCAATCTCAACTTTCGTTGGTGATGGTTTCACAATTAACTTGCCTTGATAACAAGAAGTACAAGAAAATTCACCATTTAAAAGAATTTTTAGGTCCTTTAATGGATGTCCCTTTGAATTTTCTATAATTCGTCTCATCATTATAGACCCAGGATGTCCCAGACCATCATGCCAAAGTACAAAAGTATTGGAATCAGTAAATTTCTTATTTACTATAGAATGTGCCTCAGTTGCACTAATTCTTGTCCAATACAAGCCAGAAGATAAAGTAGGAAACTTTTCTATAACACATGTCTGCCTAGAGATATTCTTGGTGATACCAAGATATTTAAGATTTATTTCATCCATTGATTGGATACGATAACCATTTTCACGGATATCTTTAAAACTCAACAAATTTCTCCGAGACTTGGGAGAAAACATAACATTATTTATGATGAGTTTAGTTCCCTTGGGAAAAATTATAATGACCCTTCCAAACCCCTCAATCATATTAGTACTACCAAAAATTGTAGTAAGATTTATTTTGCCCATACTTAAATGAAAAAAATATTTCTCATTTTTGAATATCGTATGTGTTGTACCAGAATCAATCAAACAAATGTCTTAATAATTAGATAACATGCTTTGAGAATTGTCCATATCTTATTAATTCTTCAAACTTAACCTTTACTCTTTGAGACGGTAGAGTCTCGTTCTGATAACGTGTTATGAAACTTTATAGAACAAGAAGAAGAATAAAGTAGGGAGAAGAGAGAAGACTTCTTATTTATATTTAGGGATTCACATATGTGTTTTACAATGAAGAGAACCCCTCTATTTATGGGAGAAAATTGACTTGGTCCCCAAGTAGGATTCCTAACCATACCCTAAAAGCACTCCACATAGTAGACATTCACTATAACTCTAATATGTTTATAACATTAATTTTAATAATTCATAAATTCTATTTTTTTTGGTGTTGGCACGTATGCGTTTTCACGTCTCCTATTATATAAAGATAGATTATAATTTGCCTTTTATTTTTAAATTGTATTTAAAATAGGAAATTTCAAAATTCAAATTTAAAACAATTTTCGTAGAAACTAACAATGAATTCAATTCAAACGCATTGTTATCCAAATTATTATTATATTATTATATTCAAAAGAAACATGAAATTATTTAGTTGGTTACTCTTTTTTAATTTATTTTTGATTAATTTAAAATAATTTTAAATTATATTTTTATTTTTAAAATTGTTGAATTTTTGCGGTGCTTACATGTGTCACTTTTAATTTCTTCTATTATATATAGATAGATAGATTATGTCTATAAGTCTAACATATACAAATTCCATATTTTTGGATATTCGAAATTAGAAGTCCAAAATTGGACATACTTTTTTTTGTTTCAAAAATTCAAATTCTAATTTACCTACTTTTTTTTGTTTCAAAAATTCAAATTCTAATTTACCTATATTATGATTTATACCCACAACCATTGGATTGTTTTTCTCACAATTATAATATCAAAAACTAAGGGGTCATGTGTCAATTTTCATGATAAAGGGACCAAAATAAAATATCATGGAAGTTCATATTCTTGAAATTACAAATCAATTTTTGAGGAAAAAAAGGAGACAAAAAATCCAAGAAAACTCAGAGCACAAATCAACACTACGAAGTGTGTGTGAAAATGGGGAGATGTCTTCTTTCATCCACAATTTCTTCTTTGAGAATTTGTCAGTTACCCAGAATTCGTCTTCCTGCATTTCCCAAGAGTTGTAGCACAAATTCACAACTTTTTCAACATGGGTTTTGTACAAGTTTGTCCACCGGTGGAGGATTTTGCACCAAGGCTGCTTTATCGGAGGTGGGTATCAAGAAAGAGTACTCAAAGATTGCTGCTGATTCAACCGGAAGTATCCCCTCCAGTGAACTACTCCAAGTGGTTGAAGCTGCAGCCAAGACTGGTGCTCAGGTTTGGTCCCTTTTCTTAATCTGGTTTTATTTCGATGTTCTTGGCGAATTTCTGCTTAAAGATTGAATTTTGAGTTATTGTTTACTATGGATTATTTATTGAATTAGGATACCCTTTTGTTCTGTTGAGCTATTAGAGACAAGGAGTTGGTTACCTAGAGGATTAGTTGGATGCTTAAGAGTATGATGTTAAGCTTCATTGATGAGTTTGGATGTTGGAGAAAGATAAATACTCCCTCCATTCACTTTTACTTGTCCATTTTGAAGTTTGCATGCATCTTAAGAAACAACGATTAATATGATATTAATTAGTCTTGTGTCTTAAGAAGTAATTTGGGGAATAAGTTATTAATGTTGAGGGTTAAACATAAAAAAAAGTTCTTCTGTTGATATGCTAAAAGTGTCAAGTAAAAGTGAAAATGTAGTTTTAGTACATTGGACCAGTAAAAGTGAATGGAGGGAATACAACCCATTACTCTACATTGAAGTGTGTGTGATATTTTCACCACACCTTGTATTATCATTACCTTTCACTAATTTGATTGCCAGGAAAGGGAAAGACTTGTTTGAGGGGTGGGGGGCTAGGATGAGGTTGATAACTGGTAAGTTTAGTAACCAATGAGAACAAAAAAATATGTATAGAAATATATACATAACATAGGTGTTTTTCATATATTAGCAGTTATCAAAAGGTCTTATGTAATACATAATGAGTTCCGTACTCGTTATGTATCTTTAGATTTCCTCTAGTTCTTGATAGCTTTCCGTGAGTTCATTGATTATTTTTTTTACAAAAAAATTCTCTGTACCAATTTTCTCTTATCTTCTTTTTGCTCCCTTTCCTATTTACATTTTATCTTGGCATCAATCATCATATTCCTTGTGTTTTCTGAGGTATCCTCTATCTTCTCTTCCTGTGCATTGAGATTTTCATGCTGACTATGGTCATGGAATATAGATGTCTTACTTTTCTTTCTATGGACAAGTTGGGCATCATCAGTTTCCTTTTTCACTACTTTTATATCTCCCATCTGCATCTTGAATTTAAATAATCTCTCTGGCTCCCAATCTATTACTTTGTTTCTCATTTTTCTCATTTTCATTTTAGGTTGTAATGGATGCTGTGAATAAGCCCCGAAACATTACCTATAAAGGGCTCACTGACCTAGTGACCGAGTAAGACTTTGTATTACTTTCCTTTGGTGGTGGTTATTTTTTCGTATCAGAACTGACATAGTCTTCTGTTTCTTTTCGTCTACGCTGATGATCAGTTTCATGTTGTTTCTAATAGATTTTTCATTCTTGTTGCAGTGTTGTTTCTCAGTTTCTGGTGATAACACTGAGCACTGTATGATTCACTGTAATTAGTGAATCTACTTCTATCAGTATCACTGTGTCTAGTTTTGTCACATAGAATATTTTCTTTCCTTTTTATTTTCTATGCTTCCATTGAAATGATATAATTCTTTATCAGACTGTAGTAAATATTCTTTGATTTTCTTTCCATCATTATGTGATCATTGGTTACTGCTCCATGATATTTTTTTTCCTTGCTGGAGGAACATTTCCCCATTCTCTTAAGACCATTGCTTGAATCTAACACTAAAGTTAAACAATGCCCTGTTAGCGAGTATGTACGGTCTCACTTTATCCGTTGACCTTATGCTTTAACAATTTTGTTATTTATGTGAGCTACATTTTGGTTGCTCCTTAGGTTATGATATTCATTTTATTTCTTTATGCGGAGACTCTCATCATACTGTCACAGTAACATGTGTTGGCTTAAACTTATTGCAGCACAGATAAAAGTAGTGAAGTTGCTATCCTTGAAGTCGTGAGGAAGAGTTTTCCAGATCATCTAATTCTCGGGGAGGAAGGAGGAATTATTGGGGACTCGTCATCTGATTATCTTTGGTGCATTGATCCTTTAGGTTTGTTCTACAGATCTCTAACTTTCATGGCAATGAAAATAGCTATGCATATTAGACAGACACTCTATTGGGGTTAGAGAACTTATGTAGGTCCCCAAAAGTAGAAATGAATTGTCAAAGTTCCAAGTGGTTTTAACTTGTAATGATCAGGTTATTTTAATTTGACGGGGTCACATTTAACTAGTTCTTGTTTAACAAATATACAACTTTACCAACCTAAATACTAGCAGATTTTACACATGCTAAGTCATGTATTTGCACAAGCAATATATGGATGAATATCGAGCATCGTCCTAACTTCATAGTCGAAAATGGGTGGAAGTAATAAACTATGAAGTAAAATATTTAAGTATTGAAAAAAGGAAAGAAAATACCCTTCGGGGTGGCCCAGTGGTTTGGGCTTGGGACTTCCATGTTCGCACCAGGCTTGTCTAGATCGAGTTACCTCTCCTGTGTGGTTTGCGAGCTATTGCATAGGAGCGGGGGTTTTACCCTATGTGCACCCAAAGGGTAGCGGCTGCAGTTTTCCCTTGTCATCAAAAAAAAAAAAAGGAAAGAAAATAACTAACTAGCTAAGAGAAAATCTTGTGGTAGCAACTATCAAGCCTACTGTTTCTGACTTCACTTAATTGTTTCATTTGGACCTTTATCATCCTCTTGATCTTACTGATAATGTGAGCTATGTCGGAGTTCATAATTATTCAGGGTACATTCCTATGTCAAGTGAAGCTAACCTATTTTCGATGGTTATTAAGATAAGGAGGATGCAATGAGTTAGCTCTATTTTCTACGCCTCTGGTTCGAAGTAGAAGCCTATTCTACAATCAACTCATACCATATTCATCTATTTGATTAGTATGGATCTCAATCTTTTCAATCCTGATTCTAAATGAAGAATCTCTCCCGAGTTACCTTAAAATCTAGAGAAGGATCTAGCTGGTGGTCAATCAATCAAAAGCATTAAATACAAGATTGAACAAACAACGTACTTGTTAGTAATAAAGACCAGGAAAAATAGTAATTAGTCCAAGCTGCATGATAATCCTAAATTGGAAAGAAAAATTATTTCATGTTTAGAGTGTAGAACATCTCAACATCATAGAGAAGTTCTTATTTCGAAGTAGAAATCAACAAATGAAAGAAAGAAACTCCATTTTGGTGTTCTAGTCTCTTCAACAGCTCCTTGTCTTGTGTCTTAACTGATTTTTGTTCCTTATTATGGTTTTGGAAGTTCCCTTTCTTTCCCTCTTTTTTTTCAAAAAATCTCGAATTCATTCATAGCCTTACAAAGTAAAACTTGTTCATGCTAAGAGTTGAGCACAGCATAGACACCCAAGGAGGTGGTGTAGTAGTTGAAGAGTTGGAATAATAATCTTAGAACCAGTTTTCTCAGTAAGGGATGGCATTGAGTTAATTATTCTCTTCTACTGAAGACTTGTTGGGGAGATTTGCTTGAAACCTGTACTGTTAGGAGGTAGTAAGTGGATTACGCGAGATGCAAGCTGACCCGAACACCACAGTTCCCAAAATAAAAAAGAGAAGAATTGAGAACTTCGTGGAGAATCTCCTAAACAACATAATTCCAAAGTGAAATTCAGAAATTTTGTTTGGTGCTTCAGTCTCTTCAATGACTCCTTGCTTGTGCTTTATCTTACCTATAAAACTGAATTCTGGTGTCCCTTTTTTTGTGTTGCAAGTCCCCTCTTTGTATGCAAACCCGAAATCCTAAGCCAAGAAGGAAATGCTGAAAGTCTTGGACTCCCTGCATATATGTCCTGCAGAAGCGAGGGAAGCTTGATATAGCTGTGCGATTGCGCAAGCACATAAACAGCCAGTAGCTGCATTGGCACTGCCATGCAGTCACATAAGCATGCGAAGTGGCTAGTGCAACCAAGCTAAACTTGCACAACTTTAGTAAAATGGTCATTACTTTGTTCAGGGAAGTCAAAATAACAAGCAATTTGAAGCATTTGCGACTAGACATCAAGGTTGCAATTTTACGAATATCATGGCTTAACTTGAGATCTAGAATAATCCAGATTACTTTTTGAAGTTTTGTCAAAATCTGGCACGTTCATTTCACATTTCGCGCCTATACAGTTTTTCTTTCCCTAGTATGCAAAAATATTTTATATCAAGTGAGATATCCACAATATGCTTCAAAAACTTTCCAAATCTTTTGCTAAAAATACCTACTCTGTCTCAATTCATATGTGACACTTTCATTTTTAGTCAGTCTCAAAAAAAATAACACATTTCCTTATTTGGCAAATATTTAGTGACACGATCAACATTTTACCCATGTTGGGTCCCACTTATTTGGCAAAAAGTCCTTAAAGGTGTACTTTCCTATTTAAATGTTCATTTATTTTAAGGGTAGTTTAGAAACATAGCAAAGTCTTCCCATATATTTTAAACATGTGCCCAGTCAAACTACATCACATAAATTGGGACGGAGAGAGTAATTCTTTTAAATATGTTTGTTGTTGTTCAATAGAACCAACAACATACCCAGGGTAATCCCATAGGTGGGATCTAAGGAAGGTAGGATGTACATAGACCTTACCCCAAAGAGTACTTAATTTTATCTTGATAAAATCATCTTATCACTTAAAAATAGATATCTTGCATGTGTGAGTTCAATAAAATGTTCTTTCACTATTAACAAGCACCACATATTATCTTAAAGACAACTCAACCAGGGAATGAATATTAATTGGTAACTTTGTCTTGCAGATGGAACAACAAACTTTGCGCATGGCTATCCCAGCTTTGCAGTCTCTGTGGGTGTTCTTTTTAGAGGGAAGCCAGCTGCAGCTGCTGTGGTATATGCTGGGATAGTTTTCGATGTGCCTTTTGGATTTTTTACCATCACTCAGTGGAAGAGCACTGTCTCTTATCCAGCAAGCGTGGTCTATGATAATCTTATGATAGCTGATTCCAACCTAATGTGCAAGAAGAGAACCAAAAGTTTGAACCATCACTAGCAACTTAAATCATGTAGTACTAGAGATTGATATGTTATACTGTCTTGGACAAATTATATTATTAGAATTAAGAACATAAATGAGAATTCTTATTCTCTTAAGGGACCTGAACTGAGAGATAAAAAAGGGGAAGGAATTTTCAGCAAACCTTACAAGTGTTAGATAGTTGAAAAGTGACTAGCTTTAATATTGCTGTAAGATTTTCTTTCTGAAGCTATCCATAATTATTGTAGGATTTGTGTTAGTTGAACTATATAGATGTCGCTGAATTCAACCCTGGCAATTCTGCATTTCTTAATTCACTGAAGACTTGAATTAGCTGACCAACCAAAATTATGTGACGTTTATCTAATAGTAACTTTTATGTAGTATACAAAATCTCAGAGGAAGACTGAGAGAACGAAATTGGAAACCATAAAGTGGGAAAACTATCAATGATACCAAATCTCTTGTTCTGATATCTGGTCAGATGACATCTGATTCCTTGTCCTGAACATAATATTGTTAAGGTCTTTTTCTGTACAGGTTGAGTTTGTTGGTGGCCCTATGTGTTGGAATACTCGAATATTTTCTGCTGCTGCAGGTAAAGAAGTTTATCTATAACAAGTCATTTATTCAATTGCAAACTCCAAAGATCCACTAATGACATTATGCAATTTTCTTCTCCTAGGCAAAGGAGCCTTTGCTAATGGTGAAAAGATTCATGTCAGTCGAACTGACAAGGTGAGAATTTCTACATGCAAATGAGTAAAACAAGCTTAATTCCCATTTTCCACAGACCCATGACTAGGAATGAGAGTTTGATGATAACTTTCAGTACATCTGATAAACATAGTTCTAGCTTGTCCTATTGCATTAGAAAGTCAGGTAAGTGTTGGCCTCTACCTGCTCTATGTGACCTTTTATGTGTCTATACCCATTTACATGCATGTGTATTTGTTACTATTTGAAAGTTGTGCTAGTTTTGCACCTTCTTTTTTGGCAAAGACATTATATATGGCTTGGCTTTGAAGTTTTAAATTGACAATAGTGTTACACATAAAGCTCACTAATGAAAGGTACACTTACTGTCAATCTTCTTTCACCAATTCTTTTGACTCATTCGTTACTGTTCTTTATTTTTTGGTGTGTGTTGGTGTGTGTTTAGGTGGAACAATCTCTTCTAGTGACTGGATTTGGATATGAGCATGATGATCCATGGACAACCAATATGGAATTGTTCAAGGAATTTACTGATGTCAGCCGGGTAGCAACATTATCCCTTATCTTTATCTGAAATTTTGCACATTCCCCACCAAAAAAAATTCTTCCTGCCATGTTCTGCATAGGGTGTGAGAAGGCTTGGTGCTGCTGCAGTGGATATGTGTCATGTTGCTTTGGGGATTGCTGAAGCATATTGGGAATATCGTCTAAAGCCATGGGACATGGCTGCAGGAGTTCTGGTATTCTTGCTTTCATTTTTATCGATATTTCCAGACACTCTTCTTCTCATGTTTGAAGAAAATTCTAGAGAGCTGAGTAGGCAGAGTTTGATGCATAATAGGTCCAATCAACAAATTGTATTTTCAATATATTATCTTGTTTTTTTCTCCTTTCTATTAACATCTATGAAATTTATGGAGGTATGTTTCTGATTGAGTTCCCTAACATAAACATGGTTGAACAAACCCTCCAAGGGCAGTGGAACTGGAAGAATCACAGATTCAATCTGGAATGGTGGAATCCGATGGTGGGTTGTCTCCCCAATAATACTCTGAAGATGGAAACATGGATTAGAGTTGTCGGAATCCACCTTCATCTCTGGTCGGGGAGAGTATTCCAAGAAATCGGAAACTTATGTGGAGGTTGGGTGGCCACAGAGGAGGAAACAGAACTAAGAAATCATATGAAGTGGGCAAGAATTCTGGTTGCAAATGACGGAAGAAACATTCCCAAAGAAGTTTCGATCTCCAGAAATGGAGTAATATTCCACTTTCCGATATGGGTTGAGTGCCTAGTTAGAGTAGAGTTACAGCCGGAATCTTCACAAACTGAAAATAGAGTCACCGGAGAAGATAGAGCACAGAAATACCCAGTACATGGCTTTACACAGCAGTCTGAAGGTGGTAAAGGCTGTGGTAAAGTCAGCCGTAAAGTCTGAGGAAAAGTACAATCCCATCAATTTAGGGATTTTGCATCAGAGGAACAAGTGGGTACAACTGTTAAAGGAGCAGCATTGGGCCATCAGCAACCCAATAGAAATAGGAAACTCTTTTACAAGAATGAGCCAGACTTTTCAAGTCAAGTCATTTTTAATGACATAACTTGTAAAGCCCAATACCACTTAACATTGGTAATTTTCCAGAACTCCCAAAGCTGCGATACGATCAAGATACAAAAAGAACTGCCACGCAAAACTCGAATCAAATTGCCCATGCGGAGGAGGAGACGGTAAACATGGTCGGGGAATCAATTATCGAATCTCAACACCAATTAATAGAGATAGATGATAATGAACTAAGGGGGGAGATTCCAGAAAAGGAGGACAATGGATCGATCACCCTCATGAAGGACTGGGAGATTGAGGAACCAGAACCGCTGCAAATTCAACAACAAGAAGTAATAAAGAATAAGGAGAGGGAGACTTCAAACTGGGTACAACAAAACTTGATCAAACTGGGTAAAGTTTTGGGTGTTGATTTCCAGGGCCATGAAGAGGAGGCCTTGGAGTTATTACTTCAAGTGGACAGTTCGAGACAAGCCAGAAGAATGGAAGTAGAGGCTGTATGCAAGAAAACAAGATTCAGAGGTTCTCAAGAGTTAAAAAGTCTAGTAAGCTTTGATGTGAAATTTAAAAATAGTGGAAACAGGGGTACAGGGAGAAACTTGCTCATAAGTGATAGATGAAATTTAAATTGGCTTCATGGAATGTAAGGGGACTGAATAACAGGGATAAGAGAAGATTAGTCAAAAGTATTATAGGGGGATGGAATGCAGACATCATTTGTTTGCAAGAAACTAAGTTAGAGGGGGATGTGATAGAGGAGGTTAGGCAGATTTGGGGAGGGAGATGGGTTAAATATGCTTGTTTGGAAGCTAGTGGGACTAGAGGGGGAATTCTAATGTTGTGGGACAGTAGAGTGTGGAAGGGGAATATTTTGGAGACTGGCATCTACACTATAACTTGCAAATTTGAAGCTCAACTTCAAAACTTCACTCATATTACAGGGGTTTATGCCCCCAACTGTTATGTGGAAAGAAGGCTTGTCTGGGAGGAAATAGGGCTATAAGGGGTTTATTAGAAGGACCATGGGCTGTGTGTGGAGATTTCAATGTGGTGAGGTATCTCAGAGAAGAGAAACTGTTTGAGAAGAACAAAAGACATGAGAGAATTTTCAGATTTCATAGAAGATCTGAAGTTGCTTGACATTCAACTAGAGGATGGCCCGTATACTTGGTTCAAAGGAGATAATCAAGACATTGCCTCTAGAATTGATAGGGTTTTGATGTCAAAAGAATGGGATGATAGCTTTAACAACGTTAAACAAATTGCTTTACAAAGGCTCGGATCAGACCACAGTCCTATTGCATTGCTCGGGGGAGTGTGGAACCAAAACAAAAATTATTTCAAGTTTGAAAACTGGTGGTTAGACACGGAAGGGTTCACAAACAGAATCAAGGAATGGTGGGACACTTTTAGCTTCTCTGGGAGACCGGATTTCATACTTGCTTCAAAACTTAAGGCATTAAAAGGAAAGCTTAAGGTTTGGAGCAGGAGTGATCAAGCGAACTTGGGAGCTAAAAGGATGAACTTACTCAAAGAACTGGCTATTTTTGATGAAGTTAGAGAGGGTAGAGCACTAACAGAGGATGAGGTAACAAGGAAGAATTCTAGATTACTGGAGTTTGAGGAATTACTCAAATATGAAGAAGTTTCATGGAGACAAAAATCAAGATCACTATGGTTAAAAGATGGGGATAGGAACACTAAGTTCTTCCACAAAATGGCAAATGCACAAAAGAGGTACACCAACATTGATCAACTAGTAATCCAAGGAGAACTAACCCAAGATCCCGCAAGAATTGAAGGGGAGATAGTAGATTTCTACAAGAAGCTATATATTGAGACTACTGATTGGAGACATGCCTATACTGATTCTAATTGTCTCGGGTTAACAGATGAGGATTATAATACCAGTCTCACAGTGGCAAGTGCATTCCACACGCGTCATGTCCCACATTGAAAATTATTTAAATTTTGATTTTTTTAATTCTTTTTTATTTCTTTTATTTATTCACAATTTTAGAAAGAAAAATTAGAAAAAAATGAGGATTAATCTATGATTAAAAAAATAAAAATCAAACTCCATATATAATTGATTCTCAAAATAATTCTCACAAAAACTGCATTCAATCTTTAAGATGTTGTCAAAAAAATAATAATAACAACCAAAAATATATAATTTGAGATGAAGAAATTAAAGATTTTTCATTAAAAAAATTCAAACTAAAAAACTTAATTAGCAGTAGTCATAGCCATGGAAAAGAAGAGAAAGAAGAAGAAAGGAAGACCATCTTTAGCAGATCTCAGCAAAAGGGAAATCATTAATAATAATAATAATAATAAGTATCTGTTGTTCGTTGTTCTTCTCGCCGGAACCCTAATTTTGAGTCGAATCTCCGCCACCAGAGTTTGAGGAAGACGATGAAGAAGAAGACGAAGATGAGAATGAGAGGAAACAGAAGAAAGTTAATCCCGTTATTCATTTATCTCAGCAATCAAATCAGAACCAACATTTAGAGAATTCATCTTTTGCTACTGATTCCAAATTTGAATTAGGCGATAATCACAAAGCATCGGTTGAAACAAGGAAAATCAGCTTTGTTGATCATAGATCTAACGACGCCATTTCTGATTAGGGGAGTTTCGAAGAAAAAGAAAAAGATGGGGATTTCGAATAAAAAGAATGGGGTGGTGCAATGGTGACTGAGGGCGGTAGGGGGTGGTGGGGTGTGTGGAAGAAGAAGGTGTGGGGTTGTTGGTAGCTAAGGGCAGCGGGGTGGTGGGAAAAGGAGAATCTGTAAAGGAACTTTGAGGAGAGTGAAGTCCTAAAATGACTAAAAATGTGTGCAATTGATAAAGCACCTGGACATGATGGATTCACAATGGGTTTCTTCTTAGAATGCTGGGAGGTGGTAAAGGAGGACATTATGAAAGCTTTCCAAAACTTTTATGAGCCACAAGTGTTTGAAAGAAGTTTGAATGCAACATTTATTACTCTCATCCCAAAGAAGAAAGGTGCTAAGGAACTTAGAGATTTCAGACCCATCAGCTTAATAGGCATCATCTACAAGCTTTTTGCTAAAGTTCTAACAGAGAGAATGAAAGGAGTAATGGCTAAACTTGTGGATTCCCGACAAATGGCTTTTATCCAAGGAAGACAAATCATGGATGCAGTGCTGATAGCAGATGAGGCATTGGATTCCAGACAAAAGCAAAAGAAACCTGGAATACTTTGTAAGCTAGACATGGAGAAAGCCTATGACCATTTTAATTGGGAAAGTGTTTTGACCACAATGGGGAGAATAGGATTTGGGATGAAGTGGATCCAGTGGATCAGACATTGTATCACCACCACTGTGAGATTCTCAATACTTATAAATGGATCCCATGTTGGTTTCTTTAGTGCGGAGAGGGGATTGAGGTAGGGAGACCCTTTGTCTCCTTTTCTTTTCCTACTTGCTATGGAAGGGCTGAACAATATGATCAACTCAGCTAAAGTGAGGGGATGGCTTCAAGGTTTTGAGGTCAGCAGACCTGAAGTAGATAATGTGGAAATTACCCATCTATAATATGCTGATGATACCTTGATATTATGTGATGCTGATGAAGGCCAACTAAAGATGCCGAGGGTGATCCTAATGTTGTTTGAAGGGTTCTCTGGTCTACACATTAATTGGAGGAAAAGCCACCTCTATCCAATTAATGAAGTGCACAACATGGAAGCTTTAAATGCTGTTCTGGGAGGGGAAATTGGAGCACTGCCTATATCATATCTTGGGATGCCTTTGGGAGCCAAATCTCAGTCATATGAAATCTGGAACAATGTGGTTGAGAAATGTGAAATGAAGTTAGCAAGATGGAAATCACAATATCTCTCTAGGTGTGGCAGGTTGACCTTGATTAATTTTGTTCTTGATTCACTACCAACCTATATGATGTCAGTATTCCCAATTCCCAAAAGTGTAATCACCAGGTTGGATAAAATCAGAAGAAAATTTCTCTGGCAAGGAAACAGTGAGAGAAAAGGCTACAACTTGGTTAAATGGGATGCTGTGATAGTGGGAAAGAGGCATGGAGGTCTCGGTATAAAGAACTTGATGAATCAGAGCAAAGCCCTTATGATGAAATGGTTGTGGAAGTTCAATAATGAAGAACAGTACTACTGGAAAGAAGTCATTAAGGCAAAATATGCCGAGGAAGATAACTGGATGACGAAAGAGGTGACTACACCATATGGGGCTAGTGTATGGAGATCTATTAGATCTCTATGGTCTGAATTTAAGGCTAACACAAAGATCAAAGTGAGGAATGGAGAGAAAACAGAATTTTGGAAGGATGTTTGGCATGAGGCAGGTAGGCTAGAGGTCTTTTATCCTGATATATATTCACTAGTATCTCACCAACAGAAGACTATAGCAGATCACTAGACTCCTCAAGGGTGGAACTTCATATTTAGAAGGCAACTAAATGATTGGGAGATTCAAAGGGTAGCAGATTTTTTCAACACCATTGGGCAATTTAATAAACTGGAAGGGGGTCAAGACATTTTGTGGTGGAAAGGCAATCGGAAGGGCAGTTTTAAGGTGGGTTGTGCATACAACTGGCTGAACCACACCAATGAGCCTCAAAGTCACTCGCCATGGAGAGGAATTTGGAAGTCAAAAATCCCACTAAAAGTGGCATGTTTTGTCTGGTTGTTAGCCAAAGAAGCGGTACTGACTCAAGACAACTTAAAAAGAAGGGAGATACCATTATGTTCTAGATGCTTCTTTTGTGTGGAAAAAGCTGAGACAGTTAACCATCTCTTTCTACACTGCAAGATCACTGGCCAACTATGGAGGTTGTTCCTGAATCTTAAGGGTATGTCATGGACCATGCCTGCCAAGATCACAGAAGCAATCCAGAGTTGGGAGGAAGCAGGAAAGCAATCCAAGAATAGAGACGGATGGAGAATTGTCCCAGCTAGTATATGGTGGGCAATATGGAAGGAAAGGAATTCTAGAGCTTTTGATAGTATAGAGAATAGTATGCAAAAAGTCAAACTAAATTGTCTTATGCTACTATGTTTTTGGTGTAATCAATTATACTCAAATGATACTATCTCCATAATTGATGTACGAGACTCAATTTAGTAAAAGATAGTAGGATTTGAAGTACATGTTGTAAATATTGACCAGTACAGTTTTAGTACTGTCTTTTGAGGAAGAAACAAAGTTACCAGTTTCAAAAAAATAAATAGAAAAAAGGGTTAAATGTATTCTTTGCCACATGTTTTCTTTTTCTTTATAGATTTGTATAAAGTGATTTAGTCGGTGAAAGAAAGCAACATATATGTACTTATCCAAAAAGGAAAAAAAGCAGCACTTACCATTGTGTATGTGTGTGTGTTATTTTAGGTGGATAAGTTGAACTAACCATTGTGCAATAAACAAGTAATGCAGCAGGGGCAAGTGTGCAGGAGGAGTTAAGGTCCTATAACAGGAATGCCTTTGTTAGAATGAAACCTAAGTAGCAATATATAAAATTTATCTCATTTCTAAGTTCCGTATGATCCTATTGGATGCAAAATTTTCAAGATCAGTGGGTTGGTTTTTGAATCGAAGAAGTGAATGGTTCTCATCTTTTTAACTTGAAGTATCAGATGTTGGTAATGTTGTAGTAATGAAATACCTCCAGGATATCCATTCATGAAAAGTGAGTTTAGCTCAAATGTTGTCTGTCAAGTTTCTCTTAAGTGGGTTACTTCTAGTTTACGAACTAATGACAAGTTATATTCAAGTCTATATGGTTCATGCAGATAGTTGAAGAGGCTGGAGGGACAGTGTCGTGTATGGATGGAGGAAGGTTTTCAGTATTTGATAGATCTGTCTTGGTATCCAATGGTTTGGTCCATGCAAAGGTCAGCATTTACCTATGTTGAACTGAAATTAACTTGCTAGCTGTTTTTCATCTGCATATGGTTGCAGTTGATTTAACACATAGTACGTCAAATCTAGTGGATCAATTTTGTTTTTAATATTTATGATAAGTATCTAGAAGACGTAATATTCTTATTCCTTTATATTTTGGTTAGAATTTAGAACATGCAACTTTCTAATGGAAATGTGTTGCTACTCATTGTTGGTTCCATTAACATGCGCAGCTCCTTGAGAAAATTGGTCCAGCAACGGAAAATTTGAAGAGCAAAGGGATTGATTTCTCAGTGTGGTTCAAGCCAGAAAATTACCATACAGAAGTTTGATATGTCCCTGCGTTTTGTTCTTTAAATGTCCTGCTTGAAAGATTCTTCTACAATCAGATTTTGATTAGGTTGGTATTTGCATTTGTATTTTCTATTTTACATATCATTGTAGGAACTGGTCAAATATTCGTCGGTATTAGGTAAATATTAATATAACATATCTTTTGGGTAAAAGGATATTGGCAACGGAAATAAATTGTATTTAAATTCTTACTAGAAACGACATTGAGTAGAAAGACATTTCCGTTAGTAGGACTGACTTTATGACATCTGGTCAATCAAATTATACGATTTTATCTATTAACATTATGTTATGATTCCCATGTTTTTTCCATGTTATTGTACAACCAGGGCAAACATATCCATTAAATTTCGTCTGTCACTGAGAAAGTGCAATACTTTCAGATCGTACAAATTTTAGTTCTTCTGGCAAATACTCTGAACCTGAATTTGATGTTTTAATAGAGAGTTTTACTTTTTTATTCTGGAGGTTTACAGACCCATAAGTTTCTATCTCTGCTAGTGGGGAAGAAGTTATATTTTTGGTCTATTTGCTTTATCAGTTTAACACATGGTATGCAAGATTTTCCTAGATAGGTCAACTCTTGTTTTTACACATTTATCACTTGATACTATTGAGTTCTGGGCTTAACGCCAAATGTTTCGAACATATCTGCATAGCACATGCATCTTAATTTACATATGCAAAAGAAAGAACACAATCTCATGCTTTTTGCTGCTAGTTTAGTGCTCATCATTGTAAACATTAGGGTGAAAGAGCTAAAAAGAAACTGCAGTTGAGTAAGCTGCAGTTGCATGCCAAATTCGTATCATATGCCATAGAACTCAGGCTTTTGGATGGAGGACAGCACCTTTAATGACGAGCCCCTTCTTCCAGTTCCCACCTTCATATTCATATAGAGAGAATTCTATTTCTCCATTCTTTTGATCTGCTGATGTCATGAACTCTCCTGCTGGGATTTCTATCCATTTTTCTCGTGGTTTTTCCACCATATTCTCGGTATGTCCTTGTCTGCTACCATCTGGGAGTATGAGTCGAAGATTCACTGGATTTTCCCATCCATAAGCAGGATCCTTTAACATGACAATAAACACAACCTCATAAATGAGCCCTGGCGATAACCTAGTTGTATTGAATCTTCCATGGATTTCTAGCCAGCAAACATCTAGTAGTTCTGCTGCTGGAAGAAGGACATCACTGCATAAACAATAAAAAAATATCATTTCAGGCCTTTTTACTTTGCTAGTCTTCAACTACAGAAACCTTTAAGTATGCTGTACATGTTGGTTTAGAATAGCTTCTAATAGGGAATGTGAAAGTTTTAGTTAGTTTTAACTCCTGAATGCTGGTTATCATTTCGTGGCCTGACAGCTTACACATGTTTACTAATTTTTAATCTCTTTTAGCACATTACTTCCCCTGTTCTGTTTAAGATGTCACTCCTATTTTAGGTTTATTCCCAAAAAAAGGAATGAATTTTTCTATTTTCAATTCTTTTTAAAACTTTAAACTTCTCATTTTATTCTTATATCCACAGTATCATGTAATGCTTATGACCACAAGTTCTAAGGACTTTTTTGGTATGTGCCGAAAGTCCTTCTTTCTAAAACTCCATAACCTATCAAATACTACCATATGTGGTGAAACGGAGGGATTATTATTTTTCTATTCCAGCCCTATGTGTAGTAAAAGATGCTTTGGATCTACACTGAAGTTCAACTTGAATGAGTCTGGTTTTCTTTGTCAAATGAAACCTTTTCATATTACCTTGACTCTTGTACCAAGGGCCAGTGCCAGAAACGGTTGTTTTCTGCCCAAGTGATTAAGAGATCTCTTGCATACAGCATGAAACAGTTGCCATTTGACTTCTTATCGACCCAGTATTTCTGCATGAAGTGCAAATTAAGTATAGCCATAGCAGTAGATAAGGCTACAGAATAAAACTGTAATTTCAAGTGATTAAGCTTAATTGACTAGTTGAACTTGCACATCAGAATTGGTCCAACAAGTCGCAAGAAGACATGCTTCTCTTGGGGTTAAGTTGAAGGCAGAATTCTAACCTTTAACAAAATATACACAAAGAACACGACATAAACTCATAAAGTAGATATATGCTTCCATGTAGTATGTAGGGACTGTAGAACCTGTATATAGAAACAACAACATACCCAGTGTAATCCCACACTGAAACCTGTATATCAACATCAAAAATAACAAACTTCTCAAGGATGAACACTAGCAAGATATCTATTACTCTGGACGAATTTAGGTGCCCCATTTGGTTTGGACACGACTGTTAAGGTAAAAGTTGGAGTCTTGTTAATCTTTTATATGAAAGAAGGTTCAGAAATCGAGATAAAGTTGACTTCTTGAAGAACATGAATGTTGTTAAGAGTGAGTAGGTTAAAAAATCTTTTTGAAAAATAGGATAATAAAGAAGTCTTGATAAAGGAAAATTTTCCTTTTCAGAAGGGTGGCGTTTCAAATTGAGCCTTAGAAATTTTTTCTTACCTTGTGCTTTTGGTTCAAATATACTCCAGCATATAGCTGGTCATATAGTTTGTCCATGGAGGATCTGTCAACTGAAGAATCTGCCTCTTTTAGGATTTCTTCATAATTATGTGGAAATCTGAGTACTCTAGTGGCTTCCATTGTCTTGTTAGTCTCAGTACTCTTGCTTCTCTGTGGCATAATCTTTCTTGGTTCTTCATTGAGTGCGGCAGCATCACTACGGTGGCCTTGAGGAAAAGTGTTGCTTAGTTCTTGATTTTGTTGTAAATCCTGATCTTGTGACCACCCTGACCCCATTTCTCTGAAGAAGAACTCTTTGTGGATGTTGGTGTATGTATTCTGAAAGGCCTAATCAGTAGTCATTCTCATGAATAAAGGAAGCTTTTATTTTGAAATTCTCTTAGTTGGGCATCTTTGATTTTATCTTTCTCGAGTGGAGTCGGAATCTATCTTTAAGAATCTATTCCTGTCGTCCACTTTGCACTGTCTATGAACTGATTCATGCCAGAATGGATAGGCCTTAAAAAGGTTATTCCCTTACAATAAGTTATGACATTGTAGATATCCAGTATTTATGCTGGTGGGAGGTAGAAGGTACCCCGTGGAATTAGTCAAGTTGCACCCAAGCTGGCCGATACATCATGGTCATAAAAAAAAAGTGATATGACATGTTGATTTTCCCTTTTTGGTGATAAATTCACTAATGTTGCTGGATTTGGAGAATGTCTAAACTTTGAAATTGCATAACTCTAGCTATTTGGCTACACCTCATTGGAAAAACATCCTCCTATCTGAAAAATAGCTTGCACTTAGCACCTTTAAAACATTCCAAACTCCTGCAATACCTTATTAGACCTCCTGCCCTTTCTGCTCCTGATTATACTTGGTTCATTTCACCCTAGTCACTAGCTGCCTCCTTTTCATAATATCAATTTATATAGAGTTTTAACTTCTATATAGTCGTAGTGTAAAAGAATTTTTGCATTACCAGGTCAAGTACAAGATAACTACATGTCTGCCCATAATAAGTGGAATTATTATCTTGAAAAAAAAGGTGGACAACATGCTAGAACATGTTAAATCACACTGATAGTGTATGTAATTTAGGTCAAATTATATATTGCAAGGTTTCAAAATCTTGTGGCTGTATGTTGAACATATTGCAGCTAGAATTGTGTATTACTTGCCATGTTCAATTATTGGCAGAAAGTTGATC
The DNA here is from genome assembly GCA_018342035.1 of Solanum appendiculatum. Classification (NCBI taxonomy): domain Eukaryota; kingdom Viridiplantae; phylum Streptophyta; class Magnoliopsida; order Solanales; family Solanaceae; genus Solanum; species Solanum appendiculatum. Next base: position 1,300,019 of record JAGDQO010000342.1, read on the forward strand.
TTCTTCAGATATGTAGTTAAAACTAAAAAATCTAGCTTTATAGCATTAATTCTAGGACATAGACCTGAGAGATAAGATACATGTTTATTGATCTAATAAAAGTGCTTTTTATTTTACTTGTTAATTGCACTGTTGGTTACCACTTTGTATGGTCAATACTTTCAGAATCAGATGCTTGTCCTGAGATCCTGATAGAAGAAGTCTTAGCATATGGCAAGCTGCTGCTGCTGCTGCTGAGGAATATGGTGATTTTATTTCGTTATGTCCAGATCAGTCCTTATCAAATATATATATTCTCCATTTGCTATTCATATTTCCATGTTCCTTCTGACTATGTTGCTCGGACTCTTCAAAAATGTCATCGGGTGTGTGTCGGATCCTTCAAAATTAGTGCATTTTTGAAGGATCCGACATGGGTGCGGCAACATTTTGGAGAGTCCGAGCAACTTAGCCTTCTGATCTTACAGATTTCCTTGAGATCATAGCACCCCAACCAATGCATCTTTTTTTCATTCTAAGTTAAATATTATTTCATATTAAGCTTCTAGCAGGAATGCATAATTGTGTGCTCATCGCACAAATGATCTTTGGACAATTCGACAGAACTATCTTTTTTGCATGAATTGGTTCAAAGAAAGAGTGAGCAGATAATCTGGGATAGAATGAAGGTATAATCCTTGTTTATTCCAGTTACCGCAATATCAAGCCATCATCAACATAATGATGTTTTCAAGACTTTGTTCTTATAAGCTGATGATGTGTCACGCCCCACAAACTGGGTGCAAGGTGATTGACACCCGGTCTAACTTACTTGCCGAGTGAATTCTGAATTTGTCATGTATAACTTAGTCCCAAAAGTTTCTGGGCTTTACGCTGTGGCATGCATTTGCTTAAGGTATGTTCATATTAGGAATCACTTAGACTAACTTATTTATCCATAACATACAAGAAGTCAAGCTGTTGGTTTACAAGTTAAAAGAGTGTCCAACAAACCTTCAAATCCTCAAAGGAGATAATTGTCCTTTAGTTAAGTCATTCCAATAAAGATTCAAGCATTGAGAAGGGACTTTGAGATTTTTTCCAGTGAAGAGTACATAGGAGGTCAAGCCCAGGGGCTTTGGTGCAATACTAAGGCTGCAACATTTGATGTGTGAGTTAGGTGCACATTATGGATTACAATTAAATGTTGCCGCAAAACAAAACTTGGTGGTAGTTAAGTGGAAAAGGATAGAGTGGCAGGTCATTAGTCACCAAATTTCAAACTGAACAAACTTATATCGCCAAAATAAATTACATAAGCTTCTTATTCTTTAGGAAATTAACACCTAATGACCTTGGAAATAGGCGGTCTTGAACTTTTGCCACATGGGTAAACCTTCAAGGCCAAAAGTTGAAACTTGACATTGTGTTCATGGGGCAAGCAAGACTAAAAGTTCAAGATCATTCACCTCCAAAGTCATTATTGTAAATCACCCAGACGGAAAATCTCAGGACACTTTGGGACGAATAACAATACCTTTGATGACTAAACCCTGTTTACGATTCAATTTCTCTGTTTCATGGAGAAAAATCTCAATCTCCTCCCTCTTCTTCTTCCTCTTAAGCTCACTGATCGTGAAGAATTCACCTACTGGCACTTCTATCCATTTTTCTCTTTCTGTTACATTCATCAGATTTACTGTAACATCTTTGCTTGACTTATTTGGGATGATAAGCCTCAATGTAATTGATTCCAGCCCATCTGCATTTTCTTTTATCTTCACCACGAACACTACCTCGTACAATTTTTCTGGTGTAAGTGCTACTGTATCAAACCTCCCACAAACTTGCAGCCAACACACTAATTTTAGTTCTGCTGCTAAAATTTTTTCATCACTGCAAAAAGTGGTAAAATTCAAAACCATTAGCTAGGTTCTCGCAGCTTATCATGTCATGATATTTGTGTGACTGCTGGACTTTTAAAACTTGTAGTTTCAAACATGTCCTAACAGTTGTCTGAATATGAGCGCTCATCATCATGGATAAAATATGAAGTTTAAGTTAAAACTGTTTCCAAAATTTTCATTCTTTTTTGCAGGCCGAAAAGGAAATAGAATCACATAAATTGAAACAGACAGTATATCTTGACTTTGTTACCTTGTCTCTTTTATATCTACCCAATTCCAGTAACGATTGTCTTCTCCCCAGCTGATTGAGAGATCTTTTGCATATAACATAAAGCAGTTTGCGTTATTTGTTCTGTCAATCCAATACTTCTGCATATCATATCACTAATATTATCTGTAAGATTGCATAACACTGTAAACTTCAAATGAAGAATTATTAGAAGAATATCATAAAATTGGAGTATATAATTACAACTGCTTAGCTATTTTGAAATAAGATCATACATACTTCTGTATAAGATGAGGATAAAAAGAAGAAACCTTCTTATTTTGTTTGAGGTGAACTCCGTTATATAGCTGTCCATAGAGTTGCTCTGTGGACAATCTATCAATCTCCAACGGAGTGTCTGCTTCTTTCAAGATCTCATTCAGATAATATGGAAGCTGAGGTCTTATATATGGAGGCTGGACTCTTATAGTTGTTGTTTCTGACAATCTATCAATCCCCAACGGAGAGTCTGCTTCTTTCCCGATCTCATTCAGATAATATGGAAGCTGAGCTCTTGTATGTGAAGGCTGGACTCCTATAGTTGTTGTTTCTGCATTATTATTGACATCAGTTTTGCTTCTTTCTGGTCTTGCTTCTTTTGTCTTCACAGACGTCCTCTCTCTATCTTTTGGATTCTTAATTGATTGCTTTGCACCCATCTTAAGAGATTATTGAACAATTTTCTCCAAGTCTAATATTATATTATCTAGATATGGAGAAAAACAAGCTTGATGGCCACTTGATATTGCCATAAAGTTTGATGCTATGCTGATTTTCTTTTCTTTATTTAAGTGACTCAAAATCTTAGCTTAAAGCATCTGATTCTCTTTTTCCTTAACAAATTCACCTTGTCTACAATTTATTCTTCTACAAAAGAATTAATTACTTAAATGGTCGATGAAATTGCTTTGTAAAGTCACTTATCTTTTCTTTTTCTTTGTATAAATTGGCATTTTGATTCAAATCCTTGATTTTGCTTTTTACGATGAATTACGTTAACGATATGGAAATTCTATCATTTACGAGAGGATCGAGGATTAATACTTGGCAAGAACCCAAGTGAAATCATTTCAGTAATAGGGAGAAATGGAGTTCACTATGGGTTTTTGCATTATTCGGCATTCATCAACAGCATCATACTTATTGAAATGATAGTTTATGATCATCGGTGTAACTTAACATGTTTTTTTCTTCTAGTTTCGTCAGTCAGTACTATTAAATAGAATAGCCTTTTAAATGATCTGATTGTGTAACTATTTTTATACATTTAGTGCTTAGAACTTTTTCGCCCTTTTGGCGGCGAACGCACTAATAACACAGGGATTAGTAATACATGAATTAGTAGTGCAGGGTTTATTTTTATCAAGTATTTGGTTCATTATTTCCCACCTCATCTTGGGTTTGAATTAAAACTCTATAAAAAAATAATTTCAATTATACCCTTGAATTATTATGTAATTGGGTCAAGGTAGATACTTACCAATATTATTTTTTAATGACCTTCTAACTAGTTAGGAGAAGAACAATTTTATTGTCATGTTTGCTATTTTTTTACTTGGATTATTTAAGGATAAATAATTGTCATCTTAATAAATTGATCACTCACAAAATGTCAATTTTCAATGTAAAAAGATAAACCATCTACTTTTAAATTAGAAAAGATGATAAACAATAGTAAAGTTGAATAAACTATCTTCATTTATACGTAAAAATTGCAAGTTGTAATTTTAATATGTATGTAATTTTATATATTGTTCAAAATACAAATAATTAAAAAACCACACGCACACGCGCGCACACACACACACACACACACACACATATATATATATATATATATCAACAAATAATACATTCAATTAAGATCACAAACGTCATGTAGTGATATATTTGCCTTTTTAATTAGTAAATGTTAAACAACTCACATTTCAAATATTGTATTTGATTTATTTAGTAACAAACAACTCTCTCTCTAAATAATTTGTAAGCTAATTTATTTAAATAAATTTACTAATACAAATATAAAACATAAAATCAAGAAAATAAACAAAATGATTTGAGGGATATTTTTGTCTTTACATAGACTTATCCATGGTATTAAATCCTATGTATTACTAATTCCTCCAAATGGAAGGTATTAGTAATACATCCTCTAATACCATGTAGGATGTATAACTAATCCATGGATTAGTTATACATAGGCTCAAATTCCTATTAAACATAGTACTAAATAATACCATACATAATACATGGACTATTTATCCTAAGACTCCCTACCAAATGACCCCTAATGATATTGAAATGCTTATGTTTGAGGAATATGACATCTCTATTATTGTAAGTTTTATTCTGTTACTCATAAGAAGAATTTAGAAAGAAATTTCAACACCTTTGATGACCAGTCCCATCTTAAGTTTTCTACCCTTCCTTTCATGCACATAAAATTCCAAATTTTTGATACTTTCCATCTCTTGTGGAATCATGAAAGTCCCTAGTTGAATTTTAATCCATTCTCTTTTTGGTTTTTCCATAAGATCTTCAATACTTTGATGTTCTTTGGTACCATCAGGCTTAACAAGTATTGTTTGCAGTGGAAATTCCCATCCTGAAAAAAATTTCTTCAATAACACCACAAGTGAAACCTTGTACTCTACTCCCCTTGAAAGCATCGTTGCATCAAAACTTCCATCAACAGCTAGTGATAGAACTGTTTCCATTTCGTAAACTTGAACAGGTTGATCACTGCACACATAACCAATTAACAGTAAGTTCATTAGTGCGTCTATGCGTGCTTTTAACATTCTATATCTTAGTGCAGAAATGCCCCTTAAGTGCTTTAGTAGGAATGCAGAGGATTGATTAATACTACCTAAACATGTTACTGATATATTTTTTTTCTTCATACATTATCCTACACACATCCTTAGCGACTTGTCCTTCTTTCGGACAAACAAGACAGGTGCGCCTCAGGGTGAGACGTTTGGCCTTATAAAGCCCTTATCCTTCAACTGCTCATTTATGTCACGCCCCAAACCTCGAGTACATTTGTACTCATCAAGACATTGGAAATTGATGAAAGTATATTAAAAGGCAAGAGATATATCACATAATGCAGATTAAATTACCTTGGATGCTCTTTATATTGGGGAAGACTCCACTTGCTGCTTTCTTCTGACCATAGGACATGTAGATTTTTGGCATACAAAAAGAAGCATTTTGCCTTTGTTCTTTTATCAATCCAATACTGCAGCATATGATAATACATTAATTAATAAAGACAAATACACGTATATATACAGTATAAAACATGGATAGTTTTTTAATTGGGGATATATATGTACCCTGATTTGTCCATCCAAAAGTACTTCCACATTAGGCTCTGCATATTGTAAGATTTCTTCCAATTTACGCGGAAGACGACTAGTGTTGTTGCTGCTACTGCTGCTGTTCTTTGGTTTTGCTCGTTTTAGAAGTATTACACAATTCATGTAGCAATCAATTGCCTTGATAAAGCTATGATTTTTTTTGCAAAGAAAATTCTCAAAGTCAGGAGTAATCTATCTTAAAACCAGATATATGCTGATGCTCTGAGTGGTAACCAAGTTAGAATTTTTAAAAGAAAGCATATATTCTTGGGTCTGTTTTTGGCTTACGGGTCTCCCATTTGTCGTGTGGAAGACCCTATTGCTAACATCTTCTATAATACAAAAGTCACCAAAAGAATATAAATCTCTATTTGAAGTTGATAACAGACTCGTACTGATAACATGTTATAGAAAAACATAAAAATCTACTTGAAGTTGAGTAGAGACTCATACTAGTAGCGTGTAAAACAAGAGAAAACAAAGATGCTTAGATGTAAAATAAAAAGAGTGTGGAGATTGTTACTATTAGATGATTTCATTCATTTATGTTTCTAGTAGGGTAGGAATACAGTAAAAACTTAACTGATTATACATATTCTCACCTTAATATATGGCTTGACCATGTAAATTAGTATGGTTTGGTGTAATAAACACTAGGTGCGGGTAAGCTTTTAACATAAGGATACGTTGTTTATATGACACAAAATTCCCCCAGAATAAGTACATTGTCCATGTCAAATTACATGGTTTGTGGTATAAATAATATGTAAGAGTACTCAATGAACATCCTTTAGCTCAATTTATTCAAAACTACAACAAAGTTTCAACACTACAAAAGACACCATATCCTAGACCAACTGGTATGATGCTCTTCTTCACATGATATGTTACATTCCTAAACTTTAATTAGTAATATATCGATTCGAGCCTAGCCATATTACTAGCTTGGTTTTCCTCATCATCAGAATCTTCAAAAAATGCAAACTGAGCCATGGATCCACAGTTAGCACCCAACAACCAGATTAAGGATAGAATTTCACCACCTCTCACAAGATATTGTGCATGAGCACGCGGTGCAGAACATTTGGCTGCATCAAATAATATCGCGATCCAAGTTTTATGAATAATCTCCCAACATTTAACTCTGTCTTGACACCAAGGAGATTCAGTTTGTAAACAGTTGACAACCTTAAAAGCTTCATACAAGAACGATTGTTCAGGAATTCTCCCCTCAGCAGCATTTTTCATGATCTCTTGGCAAGCTTCTTGTTGGCTTGAATTTTTCTTTTCATGAAGCAATTCTTTTATTTTGTTGTTGGTCTCTTCTATCTTTTTCTTGTTAGGAACAGGCATGAAGAAAGGGCGAAAAATAAGAATGTAAACCATGTAGTCTGATAGAGACTTTGAACATTGTCTAAACTTGTTCAACTCTCTCGAATCAGATCCAATATTTGCCTCAGGTCCATCGACAACATTAAAGAAAATCTCTGTCACAATGTGCCATACTATGAGGAACTCGTTCTTGTCAAGCTCCTTTGACACAGGGAACTTGCCGGTGCATTTAGCGAAAGTAGAAGCATACGAGTTACTATCCCAGTCATGTCTATTTAAACGTATTTCTACTTGTCTTAGGATTTCAGCTTCTAGTATAGGAGAAAGACACTTGTTTTTCACATATATCATCTCATCCAAATAGTTTGTAAGGTGTAGGGAATCAATTATGCATTCCCATGCTTTTGGAGGTCGATTTAAACCATAGTTTATGAGGTTGAATTGTTGGAGAGATGGTCTCCAACACCATAGAGAACGTGGTCGTGGCCACTTTAAACATTTGAGGAATTTGACCACCCAAGTGATTGGCCTCGACGTTGCCCTTGACATTGTGGCAATTGTGAAAGTTGAGGAATAAAGCAAGACAACAAAAGCAGTGGCATCCAAAAACATACCTCCAATGAGTAAGCTGTAGGTTAGTCCTACATCAAACGGATCAAATTGCTTTTGCTTGTTGTTCCTCACCAACAAAGAGAAAGAGGCCAATGCTGCAGGAAGCAGAACCCAATAGACAGATCGAGCTGAGTTCCCAAAACTTTCATGGAAAATTTGGGCCTTTGTGTATAGAACATCATGTAGAATCTCGAGTTCAGCCTGCGCGATTCTAAAAGCAAACAGATCAGTTCTGTTTTGCAAGAGTTGTCGAATTCTACCATACTCCTCAAAAGTGAACTTATGCTCCACCAGAACACCTTTATAGGCCCTAAATATTGTATATGCAAGTTGTATAACCTCCACATCATCCGGCTCTCTTGCTCGGAAATTGTGTGGTTCTTCTAACGACTTCCTCTTCACAACATCTTCGTACCTAGGATGACTCAATGTTATGGACTTATCCATACTCCCTATGAATCTAGCACGTGCCCTCTCGTAACATTTGATGATTCCAGCCAGGAACACTAGGACATTTGGGATCCAAAGATAATTTACTTGGGAGAACGATAAGTAGAACACATAGGCAGAGGACATGAACATGAAAACAAACGTGAAGGCATACCTAAACCACAGGTCATTGTCCTCGAGGGAAAATGCTATCGCGTGATCAGAGCCTCCTAAGTGCAACAACATACAAGAAGCCCAAAATGACATAAGTTCTGTCTTGTCATGTCTTGTTTTGCTGTAATTTACAATGAGATTGAGAATGAAAGCAGGGGCCCAATCAGCAGCCATGTATGCTGACCAAACAAACACCATCAGGATTTTACTGCCTGTTTTCTTCCTGAATGGTGCTAAAATAAGCAATAGAACTTGGATTAAGAGGCTTAGAATGCAAAAAGATTGCACATTATAGGCAATCCATGCAGCCTTGATATGATTTATAGAAATCATTCTTGCCTAGCAAATGTTTTCTTAAACAGTTCAAGTATTTAATTTGATCAATAAGAATTGATGAAGTGATATAAGTAGTAAACTTTTATGCATTATGTACAGAACAAGTCTTACTTTAATGATATTTCTCGATCGTGTTTTGCATGTAGAAATTATATATCGAGTAATCGGAGATGAAAAAGGAAGACATGAAATTTAGTGAACAATGTTAAAGGATGTACCTTCCTCTTATGTCAAGTGTCCCTAACTTGAATATGATCCTTTTCTTGTGCTTCTTCAGTCTATTAGGGGATCCTTTACTCTCTCTTTATTTTAACAGAGATTCAGATTCTTTATTTTTATTCCTTTCCAAAATTGTTTAAATTGTCATAATGTAAGTTAACTAGTGTCTTTGTCAATTTTGTCACCACAACAGTTGCTATCGTAGTTGAAAAAGTGCAATTGTGTCACAAGGCTAATTTGGGGAATCATTTTTCACTAACTTTGATATGAATAATTTGTGGAGAATCAAAACAGTTCTCATGTGAATCGACCATCATATATAACCTAAAAAGCTTTTTATGAATAAAATGTATTTGTTCCAGAATACTCTTCTCTCTGTCTCATATTACGTGAAAGTATTGTTGAAGAGTTTTTTTCTTTAACTATAATTTTCTCAATTTTTTAAAAACATATTTTTAATCATTATTTAAGTTGACTTGTAATACTTTTGTATCGTTTTCTAATAAATAAGTTTTATTTTAAGAAATCATAATCAAAATCAAATATTTTAACTCTTACATTGATTAAACCCTGCATATAAAATGAGACAAAAGGGAGTATCGTATATATAGCCTGTAATCATGAAGCTAAGGTATTTTAGCTGATATAGAGGTGAGGAAAAAATGTTGGAGAAAAATGAAGGCCACGAAAAAGGCTAAAAAAGAGTGATGAAGAAAAATATTCTTTTCCCATTTTATCCCGGATAATCAATAATGTTTTCACTTATTCATCCGTGAACACTGGCAAAATTAAAATATGTGAGTACCTTTTCCAGACAAAGTTGAAGGGTAATTTATGTATTCTTCACTTCTTCCTTCGTAGTTAAACGTGATATATGTAATATAGTTTTAACAAAAAGGACAAATTAGAAAAAATATAAAAGAACAAACGTAATACAAACACAACTTTTAAATATCTTTTATATAAGTTAATAAGCTCAATATGATTGGGAATCATAGTTCCATTCATGATGCGAGCAATACAAATACAAACACACTCTAAAATACATGAACAAAAATAAGACTTTTAACTTGAGCTTACCCTATTTTAAATTCTGATTTACGGAATGACAACACTCAATTTGTTTAATTTATGTCTTATAACTTTCTTGTAGTATTGCTCTTTCACTCAACTAAATTAGCTTCTAGATCTCTGTCAAGTTTATAGACTGAATTTTGAGACCTCCTTTCCACTTTTTGTTCCAAACTTCATACAATCCAAAATAAATCTTATCAACATTATTTCCCTTCCCTTTTGTTATCGTAATATTTTTTGGTATCATCCTTTTGCCATTAATCTCAGTTGTCAAATTCACCTTTCTCCATCGAGTGTTATCTCCCCATTTTGCCATAAGATAAACTGGCGAATCGCTCCAACCGAACGCATCAGTCATCAATGACACTGTAAATTCAATATCGTATGATGTTTTCTTCCCTATATTAATATTATCAATGCAACCAGTTACCTCCAACCAATTTACTTGAATAAGTTCTGCAGCATCCTTTCTGTAATTCAAATACAGTTAATAACAATATATTAGCTGAAATTACAAAGTATAACATATATGGTTATACAAGCTAGTTAGGTAATACATAGTAATTCACACACTTAATTTCGATATATAACTTAGATATGGTACACCGATTAATTCTTACTCGTATTTGGGCAACTTCCAAAAGCGTTTATCATATCCCCAAACCATATTAAGTGCCTTGGGATAAACTATATAACCCTGCAAGAAACGAAAATAATACTATTTAATAAATTAAAAAATCTTTATAATGTGAGATGAGAAACAAGAATTGCATTAATATATATTGGAAGAAATTAAATGCATGAAATTTCATGCACCTTTTGTGTTTTAGAGAATGTGTGATTGCCTTGATAGTGAAGAGCTTTTGAAGCCATTTGCTATATTAAGTCGAATTACTCAAAATTACCAAGAATTAATGTGAGATTTGAGTGATATGTTATTTGCCCTATATAATAATCAGATATATATAGAGATAGGAAATTTCATGCATTCATGCACTAGCCGAAAGATGAAAGGGAATAAAAACGTCATATGAAAGAGGCATTTAGCTAAGCATACCACCGACAAAAGTAGAAATATCGGACTACAGTCATATGAAACTTTGTAAAATAATTGGGTAAAAATTAAATAATTTAAAAAGAAAATTAGTACGAATTAAATTTTGGCGTCCAAAAAGATATACCATGAATTTTTTTTGAAAAAAATCCCTTATAGGTTTACTTTATGCAAATCTAAACTAATCAGAGTAATTAGCTTAACCACGCCGGAGGTGATTGGACCTTAAAAAGGAAGTTAAAAGTATATTATATATGTACTATAAGTTGTCAAAATTGAACGAATTAAACTAGAACCGTCCATGGTTTTGTGGTACTACTAAAGATTGAGGCCAAATTGCTAAAAGATGGAATAACATACCCATTACAAACTGGCTTTGTATTATATTCTCACACGTTTAGTATATTTACGGTACTATTTCCTCCGTTCACTTTTATTTGTTCATTAATATTGTATATTCTTAAAAAATAATAATTAATATGAGTATTTTATTATAATATTCTTATTAATTAGTGTATATTCTTGGATGGAATTGATTTGGAAAATAAGTAATTTTCGTTGAGAGTAAAACAGAAGAAAAAAGATTATCTTTTGATCTTGATCTATAAAAAGTGACAAAAGAATAAGAATTTATTTTTAAAATGGTAGACTAGTAAAAGTTAGTGATGGGCGTATATATCTTTTTCATTGCTTTAGTTCACATCTTCCTCTTTTAGACCTGGTTTTCATTGCCTTTTTATTAATCAACTATCAAATGCCTTACAAAAAGATTGCAAGTTGTAGTCTAATTGATTTTTTTCTTTCTTTAAAAAAAAAAAAATTATAATAAAAAATTTGAGGTGGGAGGAGGGGAAATGCGCTGGGGAGAGGATTATAAGATAGAAAATTGAAGTCTCACAAATAAAATGAAAGTTTGGATGGTCAACAAACTGAGTTTCTAGGATTTTTCTTATAGACTTTTCTTAATATTAATTATAATTGTTTTTTTAAAAAAATAAAATTATAATTGTTTTTTAAAATTAATTAAGCACTTGATATTTGGTGATAAGGAGGCAAGATCAGTTTATGCCTTTAAGGCATTTCCAATCCTACTCTCTATTTTACTCTCCAAATATAGAGTTCTCTATTTTTTCGACAACCAACTCCAACTCAATTCTCTATTTTACTCTCTAAAAAAGAATCTTTTTCTCTCTCGTCAATATTATATTATTTTTTCTAATTCATTCTTATTTTCTTATTTCATAATATAATAAATCCTTTCTTATTTTTTCTCAAATAATTACTTTATAATTTTCTTGTGATGTATAATTTTATTTTTTTAATTTTTTATTTGATATAAAATTATATTTTATTCTAAATTTCTAAATAACATACATTGCAAGAAAATATTATATAATATACAAATTAATGGACAAATTCAAATAAAAGTGAAATACAATTACATAAACATTACATAAACACTCAACTTTCAAAATTATTACGTTGCTCCCATAAATGCTCTATTAATGCACTACGGAGTTCAAAATGAGCACCATTATTAAATTATTATACCACCATTTCTGTCGTTGGAGTTGGAGCCACTACGGCATCTTGAATTGGTGCATTAAGATCACGTTCATCCTCAATTATCATGTTGTGCAGTATAATCGCAACAATTCTCTGGATCATATCCTAATTTTTTTTCGAATAGTGCTAAATCTGGAAACGACCTACCGGATTATTAAATTATTGTTGTGATAAATTAATTATCTTATGTTATGTATTGTATTGTATTTTATCTTGTATTTAAATTATCATGTTATGTATTTTATTGTTATCTTGTATTTAAATTATCATGTTATGTATTGTATTTTTAAATTAAAATTTTCATCTTATCATTTTAACTTTGTGTATTCTTTATAGTGAAAATTAATAATGAAATCAAATTATATTATTAATGAAAATTAGAAAAAAATTAAAATACTATTAATTCGGGATGAAAGTAGTATATATTAAATAATATATTTTTAAAAATATTATATTGCATTTAAAAATAATTATGAATATTAGATATTTAATTAATGGCATTATATGTAAAATAATATGTTAATTAGAAAATAATAGAAATAATAATAAAATATTCAAAAAGTGAAATAGAGAGTGTTAATAGTAGTTCTCCAAATTTGGAGAACTACTATTCAACTCTTTATAATTGGAGATTAGAGGGTAAAATAGAAAACGCTTGAAGAGGGCATTCTCTTTTTTACTCTCCATATATAGAGAATGGAGAGTAAAATAGAGTAGGGTTGAATATGGTCGACAGAAAGAATAATAAGTGAAGGGCATAAAGTTGGACCAAAAGGATCAAAATTCCTCTAATTAAATTGGTTGTATTCAAGGTGTTAAATACTTATTCTGTTCACTTTTATTTGTTCGTTATATTAAAAAATATGAAATTTTTACTTTTTATTTTTAGCATATTATTTTTTAAAAATATATTTATCTTCAACTCTAATTATTTATTTTTCAAAATTTAAGATTATACATCAACTAATACAAAAATTGTGACGAAACACGCATACTAATCATAAATTTAAATGACATTTAAAATTTAAAATGAACAAATAAAAATAAACGAAGTAAATACAAAATATAGATGGAGCCCACAAAATATTTTTATGCCCCCATCTTATGAATGAACCCAAGCAAAATAAGTTTTCAAACTTGAAACTTTATATAGATTCACATTCTCATTGAAGCAGCTAAGGGGAATAACCAACTAGCACAAGCAGACATGTCGATCTGGTGCTTATTATTCTTTTTCTTTTATACTTGATAGCCCGTGCACAACATTAATGTTATATTTTAAAGTGACAATTATTGTGATTTATTACACTTTTTACCTAGTTTTTAAATATATATATATATATATATATATTTTAAGTTTAATAATCAAATTAAATAACTTTGTTAATTTTTTAAAATTAGCGGTACAAATCATATCTAAGAAAAATACATTCAAACTCTAAATATTTTGTGCAAAATGTATGGCTAAACACAAGTTAAACTTTAATTCAAATTTTTTTAAAAATAATTAATTATATAAAAATATAGAAATGTAGTTTTAAATATTTGTATTTTAAATATAAAAATTAATAAAATTAAATAATTTTGCTAATTTTTAGAAATTAGCAGTACAAATCATATCTAAGAAAAGTATATTCAAATCCTAAATATAATTTTTTGCAAAACGTATGGCTAAACACAAGTTCAACTTTAATTCAATTTTTTTAAAAAATAATTAATTATATAAAAATATAGAAATATTATTTTCAATATTTATATTTTAAATATAAAAATTAATCAAATTAAATAATTTTGCTAATTTTTAGAAATTAGCGGTACAAATCATATTTAAGAAAAGTATATTCAAATCCTAAACATAATTTTTTGCGAAACGTATGGCTAAACACAAGTTCAACTTTAATTCAAATTTTGTAAAAAACAATTAATTATATAAAAATAAAGAAGAACCATAAACTTTGAAAAAAAAAATTAATGTAAAAACATAAAAGGAAAATGAACATGGAATAAATTATTTTGCTACTCAAGTTTGAACCAAAGACCTTTGACAAATGTTGGTGTTTATGCATTTTAATATTAAAATTAAAATATTAAGTGCATATGTTAGTGGGTATGAATTGACAAGAATGTGGTCATTATTATGGTGTAACTCTTGTAACCACTATTGCCATGATCTACCACTAACTCCATCCATTATTCTATCTCATTATACTTTGTAACTCATGTAACCTATAAGCCATATATTCACTTACCCTAGTAACTATCCCATTACCTTCCCTATTCATTGCAAGGAAGAATTCCTCACTATAAATAGTGTGGTCTTACTTTGTGTTGGGAATATGAGATAGAGTGTTAGCCAAATATGAGAAGTATTATATTGTTTATAATGAGTTAGTGTAGTGAAAGAGAGAGTTGAGACAAAGAATAATATTCTAAGTCTTCAACTATATTCACTATACAAAAAAGAGTATTTATATGTTGAAGGAAGGTGTTCTTTTGTGGAGCTTTGGACTCTTCAACTAATCCGAAGTTGTTTGAGTTGTACAATGTTGTTGGGTTGTTGTATCCTGGAAGGGACAAGTCAAGAGTGATACTGCTGGATCGGTGTAGATTATGCCGCAGTGGGCTTGAATCTCCTTAAAGAGAGCGAGATATCCGTGCATCAGCCTAAAGATTTATTTATTCATTTTTGTTCATTTTATTTTCAACTGTAATTTATTGTAATTTGTGGTATATTACACCAACAATTTTAAGGAGATTCATGTTTTTGTTACAATTTGAAAAAATGTAGATATCAAGATAGGGATCTCAACGTTGCTCTCTTCAAGAGATGGAAAAGAAGAGGTGTACGGGTAAAGTATTTTTCTACTTGCTCAATTCAAGCGGAGAAAAGGTAAAAGAAAAAAAAAACTTTTTACCTAATATTTTCATGAATAAAGTGATACTACTTTTCATGGAAAAAATATTATTTAAATTCTTAAAGTAGTGGGGGTTCATGAAATGAGGAAAAAGTCATTGTGAAAAAAGTGATTTTTGCATCTTTGAGAAATGCTCTAAAAAGGGTATTACAAGTGCATATATTTATTGTGGAATAAATCACATGTTGTTGTTTTGGCTATAATGAGATGATTTTTAGCTCTAACATAAGAGTTATAAATAAATTATGAAAAACATGTTGAGTAGCCATTTAATATGAAATATTTTGGGTGAGAAAAATTTCATTCTTGGAATGAAGAAATACCATAAAACATGTGATGGAATTTTCCTTGTCAAGTCACATAATGTTGAAAAAATTGTGAAATACAATTTTTTTGTTGTGTGTCTTGCAACTCCTTTTGATTCAATTGTGTGAAAATGGTGTGACAAATAAAGAGGAGTTTGCTAGCCTAATAAAAATATGAGATTTTGTGACTAACAACTTGGCTTGATGTTGTGTTTGCAGAAAAAGTACTAAACAGGTACAAGCAAACCAAATGAGAAAATTTGGTGTTATTTATTGGAGATGAGAAAAGTAAATTGTATTGCTTGCAAACTCTACTATGAAGATTGAAGTAAAAAAAAAAATTAAACTTCAACTAGTGAAAAAGTGGTTTGATTTTACTATATCAAACACTTTATTTGAGAAATTAATTTTTCTAATTTTGATTAATTGTGATAGCACCAATATAATGGTAGAGTACAAAATCGTTATTCAAACGGTAATTCAGACTCATGAGAAAAAACACACAATATTGTGAGATTATATTGATCACTGGTATATATACCATCAATATTATTTGTGTTAAAACTTGTGATAATTTTGCAGATTCATGAACTAAGGCCTTAGCAAGATAAAGAGTCTGAATCACATCGAGGGGGATGAAATTAAAGCTCATAAAATTCTAAGTCATATATGAGGAAACCCAACCTGGGGACTAGAGATCCTATAACCAGGTTCAACGGGAAGAACGAATCATATGATGACTTGTTGTGAAATGCAATATTGTTAATTTTATTCAATCTCTATGATGTGAGTGCATTTATCCTATAATGATTTGTGGAGGTTGAGTCTTTGAACTCTTAATGAAAGTTTGTATCTCGTATGAGTAGGGTGTCAAAATAGGAGCACCCTAGACAGATTTCACCTATGTGAGTGTGAAAGTTGGCCGCTTTTTATGAGAATGGACTTGTTCTAAAAAACACTGAAACCAAGATAGCACCAGGGGCGTATCTAGGGGGGTCACCGGGTTCACGTAAACCCATGCTCCCCTCTCGAGATCATATATAATAGTGTTATATATTTTTTTAAAATATTGAAATATAGATGTGTGAACCCATATTCGGAGTATCATATTATGTGGCGATGATTTGGTGCACCTTTCCAAGTGATGTTAGAAATCTGAATCTTATATATGTATAGATATATCCGATCAAATTTACATCTTAGATCCATCTTTTTATAATAGTGCACCCCTGATCTCGAAATCCTGGATACGCCTCTGGATAGCACAAGGCCGTAATGTGCTGGCTATGAAAGCTTATGTCAACACCTTGATTATTGTGTGTAAGCAGTGATGTTTTATTTCCCTTAAGCAGTCATAGTTCAAGTCTGAGACCACTACTGACTTTAGAATAGATTTTACTAAGTGAAGGTTCAATGTAGAGCACACCTTCATTATGCATAATAGTCTACCTTCAACTAAATTGTGAAACACTCTCTTATTTTATTATTGAAATGAGTGGGGCCGGGAATGTTGGTGTTTATGCATTTTAATATTAAAATTAAAATATTAAGTGCATGTGTTAGTGGGTATGAATTGACAAGAATGTGGTCATTATTATGGTGTAACTCTTGTAACCACTATTGCCATGATCTATGATATGAGGCCAAAAATATATTTTCTTATCATTATTTGTCTCAAATTTAGTATTTATATTTGTCCTTTTTGAGCATGGATTTTATGGATTGTGCTAAATAGTGTATTTTATTTGTAGGATTAAATTGGTGGGAACATGAAGAAGTTTGGAGCTAAAACGAATTAAAAATGGAAGATTCTAGAAGGAAAATCAAGCAGGCAGCTTAATGGATTAAATTGAATATAATAATAATATTTTATATATCCATCAAAGTGTAGACGGCAAATTCTTAAGGAAATAAGCATATTGCCACGTGGCAAGAAATCGAAGACGCACAAATTGAGGCGGTGCACTGTTCACGTAGGAATCCAATTCTGTTTTGGTTTGGGGTTCCTAATTTGTTTTGGATTCAGTTATTTTATTCAGGGTTTTCTACATCTATAAATAGTCCATAAGAATAAATTTTAGGGAGATGGTTGAAGGAAAAATTATCAATACTTTTAGGGTTCTTTTCTTCTTCTTTTTCTTAGGTATTAGTAGCTAAAGACCCTTGTTCTGGGGCTGCGGCCATGTGTAATTGTTGAACATCGATTGTTTTGAATTAATGTTGGTTATCGTTTAAATTACATTTGTATTCTTGTTTTAGTATTTCATGCTTGATCACCATAGAAATTAATCTATTGTCTATTCTTGGACTCGAGAGATAAAGAGGCAGATAGACCAAAGAATGCAAAGAGCTTGTTCTAACTTTGTTTAGATTCGTGTTCAGGAGTGACGCCCGGACGAACACCTCGCTTGGTTACGAAACAGGATGAAATATAAATGCTCGCCAATTAGGACTGCATATCCCCGCTCAACGATGTAGTTAGACAACTAGTTGGAGTAGGCGATTAGAGGTCGAGAGATCATGATAATAAAATCAACCCTGTAAATCAGTAATTTGATAACCTTAGTTAATTCATTACATGAGATGTGATACATGAAACCCTATGCATGTTGCAGCCCTGGAATTGTCCCAATCACTGTAAGTTAATCTTAATATTTAATTTTTGCATTCTTTTATTTCTTTTGACACTCTTAAATAAATAATTAGACTAGTATAATTTAGTAAATAGTTAATTGACAAGTCTCTGTGGGTTCGATATTTCGGTTCTTAAAGAGCCACTTATTACTTTTGCGACCACGTACAATCTACTACTAACTCCATCCATTATTCTACCTCATTATACCTTGTAACTCATTTAACCTATAAGCCGTTCACTAACCCTAGTAACTACCCCATTATCTTCCTATTCATTGCAAGGAAGAATTCCTCACTATAAATAGTGTGGTCTTACTTTGTGCTGGGAATATGAGATAGAGTGTTAGCCAAATATGAGAAATGTTATATTGTGTATAATGAGTTAGTGTAGTGAAAGAGAGAGTTGAGACAAAGAACATTATTATAAGTCTTCAACTATATTCACTATACAAAAAAGAGTATTTATATGTTGAAGGAAGGTGTTCTTTTGTGGAGCTTTGGACTCTTCAACTAATCCGGAGTTTTTTGAGTTGTACGATGTTTGTTGGGCTATTGTATCCTGGAGGGGACAAGTCAAGAGTGATATTGCTGGATCGGTGTAGATTATGCCGCAGTGGGCTCGAATCTCCTTAAAGAGAGCGAGATATCCGTGCCTCAGCCTAAAGATTTATTTATTCATTTTTGTTCATTTTATTTTCAACTGTAATTTATTATATTTATGGTATATTACACCAACAACATGTAATATCAAGCTCCAACCAATAGGTCAAACAGCTAAATATGAGGGAAAGCACACATAAATATATTTTTTTTATAAGAGTAGTGGTTTGAAGATATATGATGGCTCGATTAATATTCTTAAGAACACTGATAATTAATATTTTCTTTATTTTAATTTATTTGTCTTATTTTTGATCTTTT
Source organism: Solanum appendiculatum (assembly GCA_018342035.1). Classification (NCBI taxonomy): domain Eukaryota; kingdom Viridiplantae; phylum Streptophyta; class Magnoliopsida; order Solanales; family Solanaceae; genus Solanum; species Solanum appendiculatum. The sequence continues at coordinate 1,319,109 of JAGDQO010000342.1, forward strand.
TAAAAGATAATTTGGTATATTATATATTTCTTTAGTTTAAAATTACAAAATTCAATTTTTGTAAAAAAAATAATATTAATTAAATTAAAACAGATGGAGTAATAACGTTCAATATCACTAAGATATTACCTTTGTTTTTGAATTATAATCAAAATATGATATTTTCATCCTCATACTTCGTAGCCTACCCATAAAATGAGACAGAAAGAGTATAATATAGCCACTTAGTCAGTGATCTTTAAGCTATATATGTTTTTGGTTTAATTAGCTGATATAGAGGAGGAAAATCATAGTTTCATTCATAACGTGTAAGCAATACAAATACAAATTAATTAAAAGAAAAAACACACTCTAAAATACATGAACAAAAATAAGACTCATAACTTGAGCTTCCACTATTTTAAACTCTAATTTACGAATGACAATGATCGAACGTATTTTTATCTTATAATTTTTTAGTAATACTATTCTTTCACTCGGTTAAGTTAGTTTTTAGGTCTCTATCAAGTTTACAAAATGAATTTTGAGACCTCCTTTCCACTTTTTGTTCCAAACTTCATACAATCCAAAATAAATTTTATCAGTATTGTTTCCCTTCCCTTTTGTTATCGTAATAGTTTTTGATATCATCTTTTTGTCATTAATCTCAGTTGTCAAATTCACCTTACTCCATTGAGTATTATCTCCCCATTTAGCCATAAGATAAACTGGCGAATCGCTCCAACCGAATGCATCAGTCATCAATGATATTGTAAATCCAACGTCGTATGATGTTTTCTTCGCTATATTAATATTGTCGATGCAACCAGTTACCTCCAACCAATTTACTTGCATAAGTTCTGCACCATCCTTTCTGTAATTCAAATATATTTAATAAAAACATTAGCATGCTAAAATTCCAAAATATGACTATGTAGTTTTACAATCTAATTATAAGGTATATGTAGTAACATATTTAATTTCTATAACTTAGATTTGGACCATTTGGTGCGCTCATGATTTGGTTTGAACGTGTCTTTCAACTATTTTTTAGCGCCTATTTTAATTTCACATTTCTATATATATATATATATATAACAAGAGATAAGTATAATTAAATTGATCTCAACATGATTTATGTACTTCTATATTGTCTTTTCGTTATGCAAAACGTAGTCTTTATAGAAAATGTTCAACTTCTTTATGAAATCAAAATATATCTCAAATTAAAGTTCAGCTATAACGAAAATTGTATTCTTACTCGTATTTAGGTAACTTCCAATAACGCTTATCATTTCCCCAAACAATATCAAGAGATTTCGGATAAACTATATAACCCTGCAAGCAACAAAAATAATACTATTAAATATTAAATAAAGGGTAAACAACACAAATCTCACTAGTTTAGGAGCTAATTACCTTCTTTCCTATGAGTTTACAATATTGCCAAGCTTACCCTAATTCGCACTTCGGATACACATATCTAACGCGTCAAGATACATGTATCTCGAATACATGTTAATCAGATACATATAATTAAATGTATCTAAATAAGGAATGTAACTGATACATGTATCTCGAATACATACTAATTAATCATATATATAATTAGGTATATTTAAATAAGGAAAATAACTGAAAGGCATAAATTATGGAGGAAATCACGCGTATAACATCTTTTGAATATCCACGGCTCCTAAAAAAATATTTAAAAATTGAATTTTTGTGTATCTGATCTGTTCATTATATGTATCTAAACTATTCGTTTATTTATCTAATGTTTCTTTTATAGACCTGATATATACTTAATGATTAGATGTATTTGATCTGTTCAAAAATGTCTAATTTCAACGGCTATGAAATGATTCCCTTCTTCAACTTCCTCGATGCTGGTGCGCCTTAGTCTTCTCCTGTATGGGAGCTGTTTAGTCGGGGTAGTTGGTAATGAAATCAATTGTGTTGGTTGTTATGGTTGGATTTTTGGATATTTATGAATTAATCATAGTTGTGGTTATTAATTAGTACATGGGTTAACCCCAAAATCAAGTCCTAATATCTTTTTGAAAGATATCCTCACCTTTCCTCCGGTCTTACTTGTGGTCTTGCAGGCTTCTCTGTTGGTCTGACCATTGGAATGTTAGTGATGCTCGGAGGAAAAATGTGGTAGAGAGATGACTAATTTGGGGAAGACATAAATTATAGAGAGAATTAAGTGAGTAGATAATTGAGGACTCTATTTTAGGTTAATTTTAAAGTGATTGATTTTAATGTATTTTACTCCAAATCTGATATTAATAAATTCTAGTTTTAAGGGATGGTTTTATTTGATTGTATCTTTTAAAATATATGGTATAAAATATTAAAAGTGGTAATATATGTAATTGTTTAAAACTAGAGATAAAATTAGTATATCTGATAGTGATATATGTTTAATTAGATAGTTTTTCCTTAAATAAATAACATAACATAAACTTGATGAATATGGCATAAGTAATAATGCAAGAAGGGAAGTAATGGGAGAAACAAGAATTGCAATATTGGAAGAAATTAACGCATGAAAGTTCTTGTACCTTGTCTGTTGTAGAGAATGTGTGATTGCCTTGATAATGAAGAAGAGATTTTGAATCCATTTGCTATAATAGTCAAAAAAAAATTAGAAAGAATATGGAGATTTGAGTGCTTTATAATAATTTGGGCTACAAAAATAAGATATATATATATATATAGATAGAAATGGAATAAAGTCACACGTAGTAAGAGACATTTAGCGTAGAATATCAACCAGCCAAATGGAATAACATTATCAGTCTTTATATTCTCATACATTGGCGTGCATTTTTCTATAAGTTTTTTTTAAGGAAACGTTTTATCCCTTATGGGCTTACTCAGTGCCAATAAATAAAGAGTGTCACGGGCGGAATTAGTGGTAGGGTAAGAGTTCGATTAAATTCAATAGTTTTTATTTAATCAGTATATTTATATTTAAAATAATCATTAAATATATATATATATTTATAAAAGTCGTCATTTTAAAATTCAAAACTTCATAAAATTAAAATTGTGATTTTACCTACCAACTATTTCGAGCGCGGAAAATGATCGAATCGACAAAAAAAAGTTAAAAATATTCTCCGCACTATAATGAGTTGTCAAAATTGGATGCATGAAGCTAGAAATTGAGGTCAAATTGATAAAGGTTGAATAATATAATATATACCCACAACAAAATTGGCATTGTATTATTCTCACACGGTGAATATTATTAGTTCATATATTCCACTTCTAGACGTTTTCTTCATTGCCTTTTTTTTTAAAAAAAAAAATCAACTATCACTTGATTCTAGTCGGCCCAAATTACCTCGAGCTAATTAAAGTCACAAGTTTCAGAAAAAAAAAAATTTGCAAGTTGTAGTTTAATTTGACTTTTCTACTTAGAGCCCGTTTGACATTACTTTTAAAAACTATTTATTTTTATAAGCATTTTTTTAATATCGCTTTTTAGAAAAGTACTTTTTAAAAAATAATAATTTATGTTTGGCTAATTCATTTGAAAAGTGTTTTTTATAAGCAAATTGTGTTTGACTAATCTTTTTAAAAAGTGCTTTTGAGAGTCAAATTATGAAAAATGGCAAGTATCAGTGTAGTTTTAATATTAATATTATTTTATAGTGAGAAACTATTTTAAATATCTATTACCAAAAAAATTAATTTAATTTTTATTTTTATTAAATTAAAATGTATATATTTAAATTTTCAATCAATATTATACCTTTTTGGGAGGGTTGAAATCTTTAATTGTTTTTTTTTTCTAATCTTGAAAAAACATTGATGTTACCTTTTTTTTAATTTTGTAAAATAATAAATAAAATAATAATACATAAAGGTAAAATAAAATATGTGATTTATTATATAAAAATAAAAAATAAAATTCTTAAATAAAACTTAACCAAACCAAACTTATGAGATATGTTAATTAATTAATAAGAGATATATTGGTAAATATTCATATATATATATATATAGAGAGAGAGAGAGAGAGAGAGTGTATTCGTGATAATGTTTTTCTAAATAAGGGAAAAAAGCGAAAGTGTATTTCCTTTAATATATGCTTGGCATATATTTATTCCATTACAAAGAAAGTGTGATTGTTCAATGAATCCAAGTCATGACGGAGTCAGAAATTTTATCTAGGGTGTTCAAGAATAATAGTGTCAAAAAAATATTGAGCTATTTGAGGTTCAAATCCAGAACTTCTTGATTCACAAAAGCTACACCTTTTGAAGCCATTTAATTTGCTATATAAGTTGAATTATAAAGAATGTGGAGATTTGAGTGCCTTTTAATAATTTGGGCTACAATAATCAGATATATATAGAGACTAGTAAGAGGCATTTAGCATAAAACATCAACCAACCAAATGGAATAACACATCGATCAGTCTTATATTCTAAAATATGTTGACACGTATTTTGTAGATTTTTTTTTCTAAGGAAACGTTTTAATTATTCCTTATGGGCTTACTCCGTGCAAATCTGAACTAATCAGAGTATCAGGATGGAATTCGGCTCTTCTCCATTTCTCTTCTCTCCATTTTCCTCAAGTTCTAGCTTGAATTGGAGACACATGTCATAGTTTAATTAGAATTAATGGTTGAGATCTAATTGGTTAAAGCAAAGTCCTACCCATAGTTATTTACTTCCATATATTTACTTCTTAAAACTTGGGGAAAATGGAGAGAAGAGAAATGGAGAGGAGCCGGATCCATCAGGATGAAGCTAGTTGCTCGCATATTGGTTTGACCTAACTCAATAGTTCTAATTTGCTCAATCCTTATATTTGTGTTAAAAATAATTATTAGACATATACAAAATATTAAATTTGAAATTCAGTTATTACTATTCAAAATCATTATTCTAAAATTCAGAACCTATAAAATTAAAATTGTAACTCCGCACATAAATTAGACCAATTAGTTTCAAAAGTGGGAAATGATCGCGCCGACAAAAAAGTTAAAAATATACTCCACATAATAATTAGTTGTCAAAATTGAATGCATGAAGCGAGAGATTGATTTCAAATTGATAAAGCTTGAATAATATGTCAACTCCAAAATTGGCTTTATTACTATAAATATTCTCAGTACACGGTAAGAATATTACAGTATAGTAGTATATTATATCGTTTTCGTTGCTTATTATTGGTTCACGTATTCCACTTTTTAGACCTTTTTTTAATGAACTGTCACTTGATCAAACTTATTAATTGAAATGTACAATATTAATTATGCTTTGCACGACAATGAGTATGCTACGGTTATGGAAGGATATAGTGATGAAAATTGAATCATCGGATCAACTGAAATAAAACTCACGAGTGAATATACGCTTTTATCATTGGTGGAAGAGTAGTATTATGGAAGTCATTCAAATTCCAAGCAGATGTGTATCACTCACTCTTAGGAGTGGCAAACGAGCGAATCGAGTCGAATATGAGTCGATCGAAAATGAGTTAAATAAAAATGAATAAAGTACTCGATTCGACTCACATTTTAAATGTGTAAAAACGAGTTACCCAATAGATAATATGGGTAAATATGAGTACCCATATTGTAGTAGAGATCTTGTTAAAAGTTTTAAAAACAAAATCTTTTTTTATCACTCCACCTCCCCTACCAGCCCCCCCCCCCCCCATATCCCCAAAAAAATGTAAAAAGAAAATTAGTTGTTTTTTTATAAAAGAAAAAAAAAATTTTAAAAGTTTTTTTTATCACCCAACCCCCCTACCAGCCCCTCTGCCCGTACTAGCACCCCCGCACCCTCACCCCCCATCCCAAAAAGAAATGTAAAAAAAAATTAAAATTTTGTATAAAGAAAATTTTAATTTTTTTCTACCCCCCCCCCTACCCCGTACCCCCCCATACCCCATACCCCCCCCCACCCAACGCCCCCCATAAAAAAATGTAAGAAAAATTTATAAAAAATTTTAAAAAACAGTTTTTTTTATCATCCACCCCTAGCAGCCCCCCTTCGACCCCCTCCCCCCACAATCAACCGATCCCAAAAAAAAATGTAAAAACATTTTAAATTTTTTTATAAAAAAAATTAAAAAAAAATTTTTTACCCCACCCCCACCCCTACAAGCCCCCTCCCCCGCGCGCCCCCCATCCCAAAAAAAAGTTTAGTTTTTTTTTATAGAAAAAAAAAATTCTTAAAAAAGTTTTTTTATCATCCCACCCTTTACCACTTTTCTTTCTTTTATGAATGAACATCTTTTACCCATTTTATCCATTTAACTACCCACTTTTAAATGGGTCATATGAGTATTATTCGTTTTTACCCATTTTAAAATGAGTTGGGTATCCAACCCATTTAAAATGGATAAATATGAGTGGATACCCATATAAATTACCCATTCTGCCACCTCTACTCACTCTACAATGATTTTTATATATACTCAGAGCTTTAGACAAAGTCATGAAGAATCTGAATGACTGAAATTTTTTAGTAGACATTTCAATTCATTTCATTTTGATCCAAACCATTGCCCAGCTATATGCATACATATTGTGATAGTCAATCAACAATAGGAGGAACTAAGACATTGAAGCATTATGTATAAAGGAAAATCTCGTCACATATAACAAAGAATAATGGTTAGACAACTACTTTCTGATAGAATTATCGGAATTGACTATGTAAAGTCAAATGATAATATATCTACTTTACAAGGATTTAACTAGAAAGGCAGGTGAGAGATCCTCGAAGAAAATGAGATTATGACCGAGGACAAGTTATTAAAAGACAAATAATGTAAATGGTAATCTAATACTCCCTTTAGCTACTTATATGGTGTTTTTAACTTTGTACTAAATTCAAATCGTGCACTGCAGGGTTCATTTGGGGATGACGCTTTCAGTAGAATTTTCTTCATATCCAGGGCTCAAATTGGAGGCCTCTAATTAAGGATGGAGCGGTCCAACCATTGCACCAAAACTCATGTCGATTACTATCCATTTATATATTACTTGAAATCTGAGACTTATCAGCATATATATGTGGTGTTGCCGTGTGAATATGTCCAATGCAGATTCTGTGAATAATTTTAAGTCAAAACTCAAAATCTTATGGGGATAGATTGGCTTGTAAATGCACATGCAAATCAACTAGATAAAAAAATTCGAAACAGGAATCTGGAATGTTTTAGTTGGGCATCCAATAACTCATTTAATTTTTTGCTACTTCTCCTTGCTAATTTGTTTACAATAACAATGTTAAATATCCTATTCAAAGTGTTGGAAAATATTGGAAATTACGGAAATTCTTGAAGTTTGAGGTGTTTATCACATTGTTCTTAAGGATATTTCACCGATGTAGGTGTATTCCCTAAAATTCAATAAGTTCTTTTAGTATAATATTAGGAATCAGAATCTAACAAAGATTTAAAAAAAAGTATCCAACACGGCAGAACATGGAATGAAGAATTTTTCTTTTATATATACCACCTGTTTCTTGTGTAAAGACTTTCTATCATATAGATTAAGATATCCTCTATTGTTTTTTAATGCCAATAAAGAGAAAAGAATAAAGGATGATGGTTTTAATTAATTTATAAAGAAAACGTTAAAGGAGTTATGAGAATTGAAGAAGAATAAAGGTCTAACTAATTGCTATTAAAGGAGACAATAAAAGCCATTAAAGTAGGAATCAAATGGCTTACAATTATAAATTATAGACAGTCATTCTTTTGAGATATTAATAAAATATTTTTCCAACACAAAGTCACACCAATATATTGCACTTACATTGAACATCAACTAGAAGCATATTGGGAATTAATCATTGTTTCATTCATGACGCATTACAAATACAAAAACAAATTTATATAAGAAAACACACCCTAAAATACACGAACAAAAATAAGACTTTTAACTTGAACTTCCCCTATTTTAAACTATGATTTACCGAATGGAAACAATCGATATATTTCTATCTTACAAGTTTCCTATAGTATTGCTGATCTTTCACTTGGCTAAATTAGCTTTTAAATTTCTGTCAAGTTTACAGAATGAATTTTGAGACCTCCTTTCCACTTTTTGTTCCAAACTTCATACAATCCAAAATAAATTTTATCAGTATTATTTCCCTTCCCTTTTGTTATCGTAATAGTTTTTGATATCATCTTTTTGTCATTAATCTCAGTTGTCAAATTCACCTTACTCCATTGAGTATTATCTCCCCATTTAGCCATAAGATAAATTGGTGAATCACTCCAACCAAATGCATCAGTCATCAATGACATTGTAAACCCAATGTTGTATGACATTTTCTTCGCTGCATTAATATTGTCAATGCAACCAGTTACCTCCAACCAATTTACTTGTAAAAGTTCTGCACTATCATTTCTGCAATTCAAGTATATTTAATAACAATGTCAGCCCAATTAACTTGGAAATTAGTAGAATATATGTAATAACAGACATTTAATTTCTATAACTTAGATTTGATATGCTCATTAATTCTTACTCGTATTTGGGTAACTTCCAATAACGCTTATCATTTCCCCAAACAATATCAAGAGATTTTGGATAAACTATATAACCCTGCAAGCAACGAAAATAACACCATTAAATAAATAACATAACATAAACTCGATGAATCAAGAATTGCAATATTGGAAGAAATCAATGCATGAAATATGCTGCACCTTTTCTGTTTTAGAGAATGTGTGATTGCCTTCATAGTGAAGAGATTTTGAAGCCATTTAATTTGCTATATAAGTTGAATTATAAAGAATGTGGAGATTTGAGTGCCTTTTAATAATTTGGGCTACAATAATCAGATATATATAGAGATAGAATGGAATAAAAGTCACACGTTTTAGGTAAAAGACCAATATCACCAATCAAATGGAATAACAGTCATATATTCTAATACGTTGGCATGCATTTCTCTAGAAGTTTTTTTGAAGGAAACATTTTATTCCGTATGGGCTTACTAGTGCGAATAATAAATTAGAGTGTCATGGGTGCGGAATAGCCAGGGTACGAGTTTGACTAAACTCAATAATTTTTATTCAAGCAGTATATTTGTGTTTAAAATAATATATATATATATAAAGTTTAGAATTCAATTATTATTAATAAAAATTGTTATATTAAAATTCAGAAATCCACAAAATTAAAATTGTTACTATGCTCATAAATCAGACCAATTATTTCAAACGCAAGAAACGATTGGACCGACAAAAAAGTTAAAAATATTCTCCGCACTATAATGAGTTGTCAAAATTGAATGCATGAATCTAGAGATTGAGGCCAAATTGATAAAGGTTGAATAATATAATATAGCCACAACAAAATTTGATGAAATGGGAATAACTTGAAGCATAGATATTGAGGGCAGAGTAGTCATTATCCTAGATAGATATTTTGATAAAGTTGTTAGAAGTCGGTTAGACACGTGTAGTTAGTTACCAACTGTGAATAAGCATAACACAATTCATTCTCTCACTAATAAAAAATCTCAATTTCCTTTCACTGCTTAGCCCTATTAATGGCTAACAATGGTGTTTGAGAACTGTTTACATACATAATTTATCATGGTATCAGAGCAACAACCACAACTGTGAGTTGAATTAATCAATCCAAGGAGGAAGACGATTGCTGAAGTGAGTTTGCTAGTTCGAGGAAGTAATGGCGGCCACGAAGATCGATCATACGCATGCACTCTTCATCCACCCTTCCGATACAACAGGAGGTCCGATAATTCCTATTCAATTGACAGGATCTGAGAATTATTCACTTTGGAGCAGGTCGATGCGAATCCAATTACTTGGCAAGAACAAATTGGGTATTGTAGATGGAACCTGGAAGAAAGGGGATTTCACTCCAGATCTTGCTCATCAATGGGATAGATGTGATGCTGTTGTGATAGGATGGATACTAGGATCCGTAACAAAAGAATTACACACAGGAATTGTATATGCAGAAAATGCAAAAATGATTTGGGATGATTTGAATGAGAGGTTTGATAAAGTGAATACCTCTCGAGTTTATCAATTACACAAGGAAATCGCAACATTGGTTTAAGGAACTGATAGTATATCAGTATATTTCTCAAAGCTAAGACATCTTTGGGCTGAATTTGATAGTATGACACCACCACCATGTGACTGCACTAAATCAAAGGAGTTTATGCAGTACATGCAAGGCATGAAGGTGATGCAATTCCTTATGGGGCTGAATGAGACCTATGAACAAGCACGTAGTCAGATCCTGATGACAAGTCCTACTCCTACCATCAACAAAACCTACTCTATGTTGATAGAGAGAGAGAGAGCCAGAGGTCAATAGCTAGTTCTTCAAGTTCAGGGGAACGACTTGACTTAGGGGCTATGATGGCAGAAAAGGGAAATAGCTATAACAAACCACAGAAGAATTGGAATCTGCAATGTGATTACTGTAAACTCAAAGGACATACTATGAACATATGTTATCGACTAGTTGGATATCCACCAGGCTACAAAGGCAGGAAGAAAGAAGGGGTCCCTCCAGCTTCTAACATACATAATAATCATGCTGAGAACACTAATACACACATGTATAAGGGGAATTCTGCATATAATGTTCAGACTGAAAATGTTAATCCGAATGTACATGCAGGAAATCTCATGATCAGATGCTTACCTGGACATGGAGACTTCCAGAGAGCACCACATCTTACAAATGATCAACATGATAGGATCGTGAACATGCTCGACAAGGATGGACAACAAGAGCATATGGCTAATATGGCAGGTATTGATTTCCACAACTTATCTACTATTGAACAGGTCAAATGGATAATAGATACGGGGGTAACAAATCATATGGTTGCCAGTTTAGATATGTTGTCAGATATAAAGGAGGTAAAGATAGATCATAGTAGGAAGGTTCATTTTCCAAATGGTGGAGTCACCATGGTGTCTCATACAGGGAAGTGTAAAATCCCAGACACAGGAGTCCTTAACAATGTTCTCTTTATTCCTGACTTCAAATACAACCTTTTATCAGTCTCAAAAATTACTATAGAGCTCAAGTGCTTTGTTTCCTTTTATCATGGTTTCTGCCTATTCCAGGACCTTGCCAGTGGGATTTTGAAGGGGATTGGTAATGAGGCTGCTGGTTTGTACCTACTTGCTTCACTACCACATAATGGAACACATACTCGAACCTGTTTCACTAATACATCTGTGACAAAGGTCAACATTGCAGAGAAGAAAAAAGATGATATCCTGCTGTGGCACAGAAGATTAGCTCATACCTCTAGTTTTTTTATGAAAAATTTGTTTGGTTATAGTCTTGATTATTATAGGTCAGTCTTAACTGATTGTGAGGTTTGTCCTTTAGCTAAGCACACTAGACAGGCTTTCTCTACTAGCAGTTGTGCATCCACTAAAGTTTTTGAGCTGCTTCATCTTGATGTATGGGGACAATATCCTACGGCTACTTTTGATGGCAATAAATACTTCTTAACTGTCGTGGATGATTTCTCTCATATTACTTGGATTTTCTTGCTGAAGTTTAAAAGTGATGTCTTCTTAATTCTGAAATCTTTTTTTAGAATGATACATACTCAATTCAATGCTATTGCGCGAGTGGTAAGATCTGATAATGGAGGAGAGTTTGTCAACTCTGATATGTAGATCTTATTTCAAGAATTGGGTATTTTTCATCAGAAAACTTGCATATACACTCCTCAACAAAATGGGGTAGTTGAAAGGAAGCATAGACATTTGCTTGAATTGGCTAGGGCATTAAGGTTTCAGGGCTGCATTCCATTAAAGTTTTGGGGTCACTGCATTTTGCATGCAGCATATGTAATTAATAGATTGCCATCTACAGTTCTTAAAGGGATGTCTCCTTATGAACTGTTCTTTGGTAGAAAGCCATCACTTGATCATCTCCAGACTCTTGGGTGTCTTTGTTATGCTAGTGTGTTGCCTCGAGTGGATAAATTTGCCCCTAGAGCAGTTCCCTCAGTATTCATGGGGTATTCCAGTCTTACCAAGGGGTACATATTGTTTGACTTAGGCAAGGAAAAATTCTTTATCAATAGAGATGTGATTTTCAAAGAACATGTCTTTCCATTTCAGAGTGTTACTGAATCTATTCCTTCTGTTGCTAAGTTCCCTGGTTCCTTAGATTATGATCTTTATGAACCAACTACTTCTATGGATGATGCTCCAAGTCTAATTGATTCTCCTGACTTAGATCATTCTTCCCCTTCTATGGAACCTGTTCCTATGCCTATTCTTTATCCTACAGTCGCTCCTTCTGATTCTTGTTCATCTACCACTCACATACCCTCCCCTGCACATGTTCCCCTGAGAAGATCACAAAGGGTGTCTAAGGAACCTTTTTGGCATGTTGACTATATCACCAAGAAGACTTCTGCTCAAGCTTTGTATCCCATGAGTGCTTATCTCTCTTATGAGGCACTTTCTCCTTCTCACCAGGCTTATCTTGGTGCTTTGTCCACTGTTCAGGAACCTAAGTCCTATCAGGAAGCTATTCAAGATAGTAGATGGATAGAGGCCATGAATTCTGAATTGCAAGCCCTTCAAGATAATCATACCTGGGAGTTGGTACAACTTCCTCCAGGCAAGACTACCATTGGGTGTCGATGGATTTATAAGGTGAAGTTAAAGGCTAATGGTGAGGTTGAAAGGTACAAGGCAAGGTTGGTTGCCAAGGAGTTTAACCAACAAGAAGGTCTTGACTATCATGAAACATTTTCCCCTGTTGTTAAAATTGCCACTATTAGAGTTGTTTTGTCTCTGGCTGTTCAACATAATTGGCATGTGCATCAGCTCGATGTCTATAATGCCTTTTTGCAGGGTGATTTATATAATGAGGTATATATGCAGCTTCCTCAGGGTTTACCAAGTCAGGGGGCACTGGTAATGTTTGCAGACTTGTTAAATCCCTTTATGGGCTAAAATTGGCTAGTCGACATTGGAATCTCAAATTATCTGAAGCATTGACACTTTCAGGTTTCATCCAGAGCAGTTTAGATCATTCTTTATTTATAAAGAAACGAGGAACTGATATACCATTATCTTGATATATGTGGATGACATGTTGGTAACATGAAGCAATCTGGTTCTTATTGAAGAGACTAAAGCATCCTTGCACCAGACATTCAAGATTAAGGATTTAGGGACTCTGAAGTTCTTCCTTGGAAAGGAGTTTAGCAGATCTTCCAAGGGAATACTTGTGAATCAAAGGAAATATGCACTTGAGATCATTTCAGACTTGGGAATTGGCAATGTGAAGCCTGCTTGGATACCTTTGGAGGCAAACACGAAGTTGACAACACAGGAATTGGATGAGTTGATGAAAGGAACAGATGATGAGACATTGGAGGACAAAACACAGTATCAAAGACTAATTGGAAAGATGTTGTACTTGACACTATCAAGACCTGATATTGCTTTCTCAATACAGACGCTTAGCCAGTTCCTACAGCAGCCTAAGAAATCTCACTGGGATGCAGCAGTTAGAGTCATGAAGTACATTAAGATAGAACCAGCTTTGGGAATTTTGTTGAGTAGTAAAACTTCTAACACATTAACGGTGTTCTGTGATGCAGATTGGGCTTCATGTCCAAACACAAGGAGATCAGTTTCAGGCTTTCTAATCAAGCATGGAGACTCATTAGTTTCTTGGAAGTCAAAGAAACAGAATGTGGTATCCAGAAGTTCAGCAGAAGCTGAGTATAGGAGCATGGCTAATGCAGTATCTGAAGTGGTATGGTTAACTGCATTGATGAAAGAGTTGAATGAAGAAATAAATACACCAGTAGTTGTGTACAGTGATAGTAAAGCAGCACTGCAGATTGCAGCTAATCCAATTTTTCATGAAAGGACGAAACATATTGAGATAGATTGCCACTTTATTCGGGATAAAATTCAAGAAGGGCTGATCAAGGCAGTTCATGTGAGTTCCAAAGACCAGCTAGCAGATGTGTTGACTAAAGGACTGCCATGACCACAACATGAATTTCTAGTGAGCAAGCTTAGTATGTTGAATATCTTCATACCTATCAGCTTGAGGGGGAGTGATGAAATGGGAATAACTTGAAGCATAGATATTGAGGGCAGAGTAGTCATTATCCTAGCTAGATATTTTGATAAAGTTGTTAGAAGTCGGTTTGACAGGCGTAGTTAGTTACCAACTGTGAATAAGCATATATACTCTGTAGTGTATGTATCTTTGTAACACAATTCATTCTCTCACTAATAAAAAATCTCAATTTCCTTTCACCGCTTAGCCTTCTTAATGGCTAACAATGGTGTTTGAGAACTGTTTACATACAAAATTTATCAAAATTGTCATTGTATTATTCTCACACGGTGAATATTAGAGTACTACATATGGTTTCCATTGCTTAATTACTTCACATATTCTACTTTTACAACTTTTTTTAAATAACGAAAAAAGTGAATGGGTATTTCCTATAATATTTGCTTGGCATATATTTATTCCAAAGCAAATGTGATTGTTCAATGAATACAAGTGTCTAGTTTCGTCTTAATTTCATTCTGTGAAAGCGGTATTTGAAAATCATAAATATTTGAATTTTAAAGTAGTATAAGAACTCCAATTGATTTAAGTTAAATTCTTGTAAAGAATATTAATGGTCAAACCAAATATCAATTGAAATAAGTTTGAATGTTGGGAAAACATAATGAATTGTATAGTACTACCTGATATAGTAATTGTGCAATAAGTAAATAACATACGAAGTAATTCCGATCAAATTCATTGGAGGACGATGAAATGAGTTTTGAGGTAATTGAAAATTGAAATATACTAGATTATGCTTAATTTGCACAACAATGTGTATCCAATTATTGAGGGGTATAGTGATGAAAATTGAATCACCGAGTTAACTAAAGCAAACTTCACAAATGAATGTATGTTTTTATCATTGATTGAAGAGTAATATCATGGAAGATGTCTAAGCAAACGTGAATTGCCCACTCTACAGTGGAGTTTGTATTCATAACTTTATTAGACAAATCCGATGAAGAATTTGACTTCGAAATTTTTTAGAAGACACTTCATTTTAGTCCAAATCATTGTCTCATATATGCATACATTGTGATAGTCAATTAGCAATATGAGGGGCTAAAACTTGGAAACATTTTGAATAATGGAATTCTCATCACATACGACAAAGATATAATTGTTAGATAATGTAACTACTCTCTCTAGTGGATTATTGCAATTGACTATATCACTACAATAGAAGAGACATTTAGTATCAATAATAATTGCAGCAAACTATTTTATTTGTATAGTGTATAAAGTCAAAAGATAATATGTACACTTCAAAAAAACCTAACTAGAGAGAGCAGTTGAAAAATCACCGAAGAAAAAGAGATTATGATCAAAAACAAGTTAACATGACAGTAATTCTATCTGGACGACTAGAAACTCAAGATCTAATTAAGTTTGAAGAGATCAAATAAAGTTATGATAGGACGGTTCGAACATTATAATAAGTACCTTTCCACGATAAGGTCAAAGGCAATTTATGTATTTTCACTTCTTATGAGTTAATAACATGAAACTAGTTAAATTGAACACATGTTATATAAATAGTTATTTTTAAAAAGGACAAAACTTGAAAAAAAAAGATCAAAAGTAATATAATATTCTAACTTTAAGCCATCACAGAATTCAATTTATATATACGAGTATAAAAGGACCATATGACTGGGAATCGTAGTTCATTCATGATGCGAGCAATACATATACAAACACAAATTTATCTAAGAAAACACACTTCTAAAATACATGAACAAAAATAAGATTTTTAACTTGACCTTTTCCTTTACGGAATAACAACAATCGACGTATTTCTATTTTATAACCTTTTTGTAATACTGCTAGCTAGCTCTTTCACTCGGCTAAATTAGCTTCTAGATCTCTATCAAGTTTATTGAATGAATTTTGAGACCTCCTTTAATTTTTGTAAGGTAGTATATATGTAGTAACACACATTTAATTTCTATATATAATTTAGATTTGGTACACCAATTAATTCGTACTCGTATTTGGGTAACTTCCAAAAGCGTTTATCTTTTCCCCATACAATTTTTCGGATAAACAATATAACCGTACAAGTAACGAAATAAACACTATTAAATAAATAAATAAAACATAGACTAAGTATAATGCAAGAAGGAAAGTAATATGAGAGAAACAAGAATTGCAATATTGAATGAAATTAATGCATGAAATTCGATGCACCTTTTCTGTTTTAGAGAATGTGTGATTGCCTTGATAGTGAAGAGATTTTGAAGCCATTTAATTTGCTATATAAGTTGAATTATAAAGAATGTGGAGATTTGAGTGCTTTATAATAATTTGGGCTACAAAAATAATATATTTATAGAGATAGAAATTTTTTCATGCATGCATGCACTCGTCGAAAGGAGGAAAGGGAATCAAGTCATGACACGTAAGACCTTACGCATTTAGCTAAGAATGCCCTATAACAATTATAATATACACCGGTATGTAATTCCACAAATAAATTTTGAGGAAAGTACGTAGAATATATGCAAATCTTGTTCTTATTTTGAGAGGTAAATTTAGAAGTTAATTAGAACACAATTATTAATATATATGGAAAGCGGTCATTTTAAAATGTAGAACTTATTAAGTTGAAATTTTGATTCTGTCAGACCAATTAGTTTCGAACACCAAAGATGATCAGACAGAAGAAAAAAAAAGTTAAAAATATACTCCAAAGTCTTTAACTATATTAATTAGCTGTCAAAAGTTGAATGCATGAAGTTTAGAGATTGATTCCAAATCGATAAAGCTTAATATGTCAACTCCAAAATTGGCTTTATACTAAAAATATTCTCAGGACACGGTAAGAATATTACACTTTACAGTACTATATTATATCGTTTTCATTGCTTATTAATTACACGTCTTCCACTTTTAGAACTTTTTTTCATTCCCTTTTTTATGAGCTGTCACTTGATTCTAGGGAACTAAGGAAGGGCCTAAGTTTGACCAAAAAGGGTGAAAATTCCTCCTATTAAATTAATTGCATTAAAGTAATGTTTAATAACCAAAAAAAAAAATGAATGTGTGGATTATCTTTTATATTCCAAAGCAAAGCAAATATGATTGTTCAATGAATACAAGAACAGTAGAGTAGGTCTAGTTTTGTCTCAATTTCATTATATGAAACTATGGGTGTACATATAGATTGAACATAATAATGGTCAAATTAAGTTTCAATTGAATTATATAATGAGAGTGTTTGTTGGGAGGTTTGAGGTAAATAATAGATTGTACACTGCCTAATATTACTTGTCCAATAAGTAAACTAAATCGATAAAAAAGTAATTCGAACCAAACTCACTCAATAAATGACAATGAAACAGATTTTGAGGTATTTGAAATATCCCCAAGATTATTATGCTCTGTACGACAATGAGTATTTTGCGATTATTGAGGAATATAGTGATGCAAATTGAATCACCAAATCAAATATCTAGAGTGTAATTTGCTCCGTTATTTGAATTCGTTGAAGTTCTAGAATTTATATATTGCCATCAATGCAGAACAGTTTTCTTGTTCTATCCTAAAAGAAATTAATCAAATACTTACCTTGACAACAATGGGGGGTAAATTACTTGAAGACACACAAGAAAATTATAACCCTTTAATTAATTCTTTTTTCAAATTTCTCTTAAATATTTTAAATTATTAATTACGTTAATTTACAATACTTTTCTTATAATTTTTATAATCAAAATTAAATATTTTAACCGTCGTATAATAGAGCCAGTGATCACGAAGTTACGTGAAAAAAAGAGCGCTGGAAAATGTGGGGAGAAAAGATGGCCGGTTGTAAAGCACTTGCATTTGTCGGTTTAATGACGGCCGATTGGGTTATGGTTATTAATATATATCTTTTAGGCTTATGGGGATTCAGTTAAGTTATTCATAAAATTCGTTTAATAGTGTGATTCTTTTTGATACGTGTCTAAAAAATATCAATTAGAAGATTTTTTTGTTATTTTATTCTTTATTGATATTTAAATAATCATAATTCAAGTGTTTGTAATCTTAAAAATAAATATTGCTTAAATAAAAAAATAATTTAATATCTTGAATTTTTAAAATAATAAATAATATGAAATAACTATCTTTTTTTTAAAAATCACGATGGATAATTTTTATAACAGAGTATTTTCTGGGATAACATTAGTTAGATTTGGAACAAAATAGATGGTAAGAGAACATTCGAAAAATTAAAATATGTTAGGTACCTTTACAGGACGAGGTCACATGTGATTTATGTTATTGACATCTAGCGACAATAAATTTTTCTTTGAGTAACAATATTTATTACGTTAAAAATATTTAGTGGTAATTCATGAGTTAATGTCATTATAGATAATAAAATTCGCGTCGAGAAAACAATAATCAAGAACGGAAAAGTATCGCAACAATAGTATTTATTGATTTCAAAGTGCGAGTGTTACAATTTCTATGATTCCTCTGAATTCGTCTTTTCAGATATAAATTCAAGGGCTCTTGAGCTTGATCTTGAATTTGACTTGAACGATCTTGGATTCAAGGGCTTTAAATTTAGTTCTTGAATCTTCGATGAACTTTAACTAGAATTTTATCTTGATCTTGACTTTTACTTGGATTCAAGGGCTTCGAGCTTGTTCTTAAATCCGATGATCTTGATCGCTCTTGACTTGAATGCTTGAATTCTTAAACTTGTAGCTTATAGAGAAATTTATGGCGTTTGTACCAAGAGATTTCTCTAGCTTCTTATTTAGAATTTTCGGTCCCTTTTCTGAATTATGAGGACCCTAATTTATAGTTTTAGAATGGAGGAGTTGTGATTGGAAAATGATTCCCTCCGGCCAATCAAATTTAAGTGACATGGCTTATGGACTTTATGGAGCGGACTTATCATTTTTGACACATGGCATGATCTCATTGGCTCCTTTGTTTGACTTGGCGTGCCACGTCATTTGCCACGTGGCACCAAAATAGGCCTCTAGGACGGGCTTAGCAAACTGGGCTCATCTATTGTAGCCCAAATCAATTAATTTGAATTTTAATTAAATCCATATTTATTAACTTAAATAATTAATCCAATTACATTAATCCATAATATTTATTTGGAATAATATATTTATGAATCTATATATTATAATAAAGTTGGATATAGAAGAGGTGAGGTGGCACCTCTCTATGGCCAGCATGAGTATTTATCTATTTTATCAATTTTTTGGCCTTTTAATTTATTTTTCTGATTAAAAATCTAATATATTTATGGTATTTGAAGAGTTCATTTGTATGAATTTTATTTTCTTTTAGTGCTTCTGCCGTTTCTAATAATGTCATTAATTCTCTTAATTGTCTCTTCTATTTCCAAAAATGTTATGTGATATTAATGAGCAGTAAAAAATATATAAATGGCACGTTTACGTTTGTTCATATAAACATTTCAAGATGGACATTGCTAAGTGTTTTCAATTTCACTTTCTTTACTTTCAATTTTTTTTAACATGCACTGTTTCATATTTAATTTTTTTTCATATTTTTGTTTTTTCTTCCTTCATTTTGAGGCCTTTTATCCTCTCAACATTTCATCTTATTTTTATCAATCTAATTTTGCGTGTTTAATTTTTTACAGAAAACGTAACAACTGGTATTGGGATGATAGGAAAAGTTTATCAAAGGAGAAGTTTTTGGGAATTTGACTAACATATGAGAAGAAGAACAAGTATTTTGCAAAAGAATTTAAAGAAGGAATAATGAAATTTGATTGACGAGAAATGAGGTATATAATAGGAAAAGAGGAATTTTTTTCTCTATTTTTTTGTTTTTATAATGAAATTTTGCTCAAGTAAACCAAGTAGATAGAAACAGAGAAAAAATAACTCTAATTTTATGTAAATAGTATTAACACTAGAATCATATGTAGTGTAAATTTGTAAAATTTTTATATAAGATCTCACCTATAATTGAACGTATTAATATATCACTTAATTGTGTTTTATTGCTTTTTTTTTAACTATACTAACGGAAGATTAATTTATTAGAGGTGATATTTGTAAATGTTGATTTAGATATAATTCCTCCAATGGGTTAAGTCTTAGTTTGTGATGAATAATTATAGGAGTTGAAATTGATTAAGAATACACCTGTCATGACAAGAAGAACACAAAAATCATTCTAAGACATCTACTAATAATTATGAGAAACCAAAAAAATATTCCTGGCTGATTTAATTTAACTATCGTGTATGGCAAAATGTTCTCCACATTTCAATCATAAGGTTTATTTTTATGGTAATCAAAAGTTTATGTTTAGTTAGTTAAATTTTTATCTTCAAAATATACAAAATAACATAATTTAAATTTTTTATTTGTAAGATAATATATAATTATAAGATGAAATTTATATGAGCAGATTTACCTATGTAAATTCAAAAAATAGCGATTGCGAATTTACATGGAGATTCCAAAAACAAAAAGATGAAATTATATCATTTTATTTCAGTTTTACATTTCAAATGGTAATACTCCTAAATCCTTTATTAATAATAAAAGTATTAGAATTAGTGTATGAATTAATTCAAATGCATGACGTGTATAAGCATTTTTCTTTTCATTTCAATTAGAAAAAAGGAATTGTAGTATCCAATTCTCAATTGGCTTTATTAATATTTTTTACAATCGTGCGAAGTGCTTTAAAAAAAAATTAGTATCAAATAATACTATTTATCAGAATTATTTGTAACTCACATCTCTTCATCTTCCTAACTTGTACTTTTTATTGAATATTATTCTTGAATGTTTAACTCTTAAAAATATTTGTTAAATGTGTAAATGATTATAAATCAAAATTCTTTACTTAGAAATCACTATTTGAATATCAAGTACTCTTACAAAAAGAGAAAGTAATATCTTACTTTATTTTCTTCACCACTTATGTAGCTTAATATTTTTGAATCTATTATGTACATATGGTATTACTTTATTTTCTTCACCACTTATGTAGCTTAATATTTTTGAATCTATTATGTACATATTAATTTGTACTCGAGAAACAAAAAATATCTACTCTGTAATTTTTTTAAATGAAAAAATGAATCATGTCTCAGGTGAAGACAAAACTCTACATTATTTAAATATGAATAATACAAACTCTCTCTCTCTCTCTCTCTCTCTCTCTCTCTCTCTCTCTCTCTCTCTCTCTCTCTCTCTCTCTATATATATATATATATATATATATATATATATATATATTGATTAAAAAATTTATAACCGCGAAGCGCGGACAATTTCACTAGTTTAATATAATCCGAATCACTTTATAAATTTATATTTAATAAATTTTAAATGATTATAGTCATTATAGTCATCTTTATAGCATTTATACAAAGTATTAATTATAAATACACATATTTTATTATTACGAGTTTACCACTAATAATATATGCAACAATTATATTATGATCGTAAAATTATCTATTTAGTGTAGTGAGTATTTTAAACTTCTACCATTGAAACTAACTAGTTAAATTGTGTTAGGGTTTTGCCCTGATTTTCTTACCATATTTTAAGTTTATTTTTTCTAAATGAAAAGTCAAAGTATTACCATAAATGCTTTAACTTTTTCTAAAAGGAAAATATATATTTCTTTTCCATATTTGGCTTATTCCTTCCTTAGAGAAGAAACTTGAAACTCTATAAATTGAAGACCCTCTTCTCATATCAAGAACACAATAGCATCCACAATGTAGTCGTTTAGAGACTTTTGTTTATGGGGAGATTTTCTTCCAATAAACTTTTGCTTTTTCAATATTAGTTTTTAATATGTAGGTGAGTAGGTCATTTGACCAAATCATAATAATTATATGTTTTTAGTATGTTTTTCTTTGTCATCTAATTTACCAATCATATAATTTGCAATTGTAAGCTTCTGTATGACGTCACAATCATTTTCGAACCCAACAAATTGAATATATGTAATATAATTATTAGGAGAGGGAAAAAGAGGAAAAACTTGAAAAAATAAAAGAATAAACATAATATCAACATAAAGTTAAAAGTGTAAAAGGATCATGTGACTGGGAATCGTAGTGTCATAATTTCATTCATGATGTGAGCAATAGAAGTACAATTTTTATCTAAGAAATCACACTATAAAATACATGGTAAAAAAAAAATAAGACTTTTAACTTGAGTCTCCCCTCTTCTAAACCTTAATTTTCGATACGACAACAATCGACTAATTATATGTCTTACAATTTTTTTTTAGAAGGGTTAAATTAATTTCTAGCTATGTCTCTGTCAAGTTTACGGAATGAATTTTTAGTCCTCCTTTCCACTTTTTGTTCCAAACTTCGTATAATCCAAAATAAATCTTATCAACATTGTTCCCCTTTCCTTTTGTTATTGTAATAGTTTTTGATATCATCTTTTTGCCATTGATCTCAGTTGTCAAATTCACCTTTCTCCATTGAGTGTTATCTCCCCATTTAGCCATAAAATAAACTGGCAAATCGCTCCAACCGAACGCATCAGTCATTAGTGACATTGTAAATCCAACATCAAATGTTGTTTTCTTTGCTACATTAATATTGTCAATGCAACCAGTTACCTCCAGCCAATTTATTTGTATAAGCTCTGCACCATCTTTTCTGTAATTCAAATATATTTAATAACAATGTTAGCGAATTTACAATTGTAAGGTAGTATATATGAAGTAACACACATTTAATTTATTTCTATATCTATACGATCATTAATTCTTACTCGTATTTAGGTAAGTTCCAAAAGCGTTTATCGTTTCACCAAACAATATTAAGAGCTTTTGGATAAATTATATAACCCTGCGAATAACGAAAAATAACATTATTAAATAAATAAATAAAAACATAGAGTAAGTATAATGCAAGAAGGAAAGTAATATTGAGAGAAACAAGAATTGCAATATTGAAAGAAATTAATGCATGAAATTTTGATGCACCTTTTCTGTTTTAGAGAATGTGTGATTGCCTTGATAGTGAAGAGATTTTGAAGCCATTTAATTTTCTATATAAGTCCAATTACCACAAAGTTACAAAGAGTAATGTGTAGATTTGAGTGATGCTTTGTGATAGTTTGGCATGTACAATAATCAGATATATATAGAGATGAAATGCATGCACTAGCCAAAAGGAAGAATTAGGGAATCAAGTCATATGTAAAAAAGCAAAAAGGAATGTCACATGATATTTTCTAATAATATATATGACAACTTGCATTCAGGCCCAGCTAGATGACCTAAGGCCATAGCTAAGGCATTACACCAAAAACACTTTTTAGTGAAAATAAATATAAACATCAGCTAAGAGCGATAAATTAAAGTTTTTATCGACATTTGTTAATTACCATTGAATTCAGTGTCGTTATAGGTTTTAGGGACATTTACAAAGAGTGTTAAATGTCACTAAAAATATGTTTTTAGCGGCAATTAAGTTTTAGCCGCTAAAGATCATTTTTTATGTAGTGAGGCCTAAATTATCGTTAAACAAAAAATGCATGTCTGAAACTTTAATGATATTGTGTACATGGTAAATAGCAGTATCCAAATAAAATATTCGGTGAAATTTTTATGATTTTTTAAAGGAAATATTTTAATTATTCATTATGCGATTAGTACTCCGTGCAAATATGAACAAATTAGAGACTACGGGTTCTAATAATGTATTTGTGCTAGAAAAACTCATTAAATATATACAAATATTAAATTTAGAATTTAGTTATTACACTTAATCGTTATTTCAAAATTCATACGAACCATTAAAGTTAAAATTCTTAGACGAAAAAAGGTTTAGAATATACTATGATTAGTCAAAAATTGAATGCGTATAACAAGAACTGTCCTTTGTTTTTGTAATCGATTCTAGTCTGCCCAAATTACCTCGAGCTAATATGTAGCTCAAATTTGACTTTTCTACTTAATCTTATAATGGTTTTTAAAAGGATAAACTACTTTATTAGATATATATCACTACTATATATATTAATTTTACCTTTACTTTTAAATAATTACATATATTACCATTTTAAATATTTTATACCATATATTATTGAAGATACAATCAATATCCATATCCTTTAAAACTAGGATTGATTAATTATCTTTACATTTAAACTCCAAAATTAGTGTTTTAATTAAAAATAAATGTCTTTCTCTGAGAGAGTATGAGTTAGGGTCAAACTCTAACTCTTCCTCTTTCCTTGATCAGTCGAAATTTACTGAGAAGAAACACTCCATTAAAATGGATGTTCAACAGTTCGTCAACACACACATAAAATTCTTAGCCTTTGATTGTCTCATTCTCAAACCAATCCCCCCACGAATCCACCATTTTTATCGCAAGGGGAGACACCTCTCGCGCGCAGAGACAATGAGTATCGTTGTAAGCAGAGATTTCAAGCTCAATAGAATTATCAAATTCGACATTGACGATGATACCGGTTGCATACCTTGTATACTATGGATCAATCAAGAAACTTCACGTCACTTTTTCCGTCAGATCTAGGCACAGTGAGCAACACCGATGAATCAAAAGGTGAAGCAAATACTGCCGCGATGAGATGCCCTGACCAGCCACGAACGTAATCGAAAAATTTCAATAAGCGGAGTTTCAAGCATGTATTTGACACATTATAGATGTATCTGATACATTATTGAGATACGATTATATGTATTTAGTTTTTATCACTGTATCTTATTAAGTGTGTATGTATCTAATGACTATATTGCAGATTTATGTATTATTGGAAATTTACGCATGTATTTGACACAATTTGTTCTGTCATGTATCCAAGTCTTGTCCTATGTATATGGTCTTTTATCGTGTATCTTAATATTATCATATATATTTGTTATGTTATTACAATTTATCTAACTATTTTCGTATTTATCTGAGATACATATTTTTGGATATAACGTATGAATTTGATACTTGATATATCAAATTATACATATAAAAGATACATGAAATAACATTAGCTCATATAAATAGATACATGAAATTAATATTATATCATATAAATAGATACATGAAATTAATACTAGATACTTCTATGATACATATGAATGTACTTATATGATACTCATATATATTGATACATTAAATTTTCATAATTAATTATCCATATATTTTGAAAATCATCAACTACTCCTCTAATTAAGGAAATTAGTTACAACCAATTAATTTAAAGAAATAAAATATGTATCTCGATTTTAAAATTCGACAGATACATGTATCTTGCGGATTCAGACTCATGTATCCTAAGCACGAAATATGGTAGAGGAAGTAATATTTGAAACTATCGAGAATCTTAGTAATTAGGACCTAAACTAGTGGGATTTATGTAGTTTGCCCTTTTTAAAATTCACTTTTTTGCTTTAATTAAGTTTTACTTATATGCATGGAATCTGATTTGTTCACTGGGTAAGGAGGCAAATAATCAATTTTATGACTAAGCAGACAGAGAGCATAATAGAGAGAAGGGCCTAAGTTGGACCAAATTAAAGAGTAAAAATTCTTCTTATTGAATTAATTCATGCATACTTGCATTAATGGTAATGCTTTTTAATAACGAAAAAAAAAAGAATATGGAGTTACTTTACAATATTATATATTGTTCAATGAACACAAGAACAATATTAGATAGTGGCTTAATGATGATAGTTCTAGAGAACACACTGATAATTAATTTTTTTTAAAAACGTGTTCATATGAAAGCAAAAGTTGATGCAATTTGTTATTTGACATAAAACACCGACTATTTCATGATGCCTCCATATTTTCTATTAGTTCTTATAATATTCTTCATATCATCGCTACTTCAATCCATTTCATTTTGGATATGTATATTTTAAATTTTGATTCCCGTTATCATCTGTGTTTTTTATATGCTTTGGTCATATATCTGTTGTTCTCTTTTCTGAATGATATGTAATGTTTTCCTTATCAGTTAAGTATTATGTTTTCTTTATTTTTATATTTCCTTTTTCAAACTCCTTTGAAATGCTTTATTTGACCAGAGAGAAGAGGATTGCTTACAATCTATTATTTTCAAAGTCAGACCTTACCTATGAAATTATACTATGTATGTTGTTAATATATTTCAACCATTATCTATATGAATGTATTGGCGTGGAGTGGAAAACAAGATATAAAAGATTAAGATTTAAAATAAAACAAATTATGTAAGAAATAAAAAATAAAAAAAAGGATAGATTTTGACGCTAGAAGGAGGGCTTGAACCTCCGACCTTGTGGTTAACAGCCACACGCTCTAACCAACTGAGCTATTCCAGCTTGTTTGATGTGAAATTGTTTAATGACTATTTTTATCTCAATTCATGTCAACTAGTCATAAAGTTTAAGAATAAAAGGGAACTTTATCGAACTCGAGGTCTAGAATAAGTCATAGATATTTATGTAGTTATAAGTCATCTCATTAAGGATAAAATGAGGAAGTAATATGGCGTTTCGGTTTGACATGACCAAACAAATCTATTAATGACTAGGAAGTTTATTATGAGTGTTTGGGCCAACGTTTGGTCTAGCAAGTTACTATTACAAACTGCATTTTTTCTAGTAAACGTAGTTCCTATAGTGTCTGTCCAAATTACATTTGCCGCAGTCACTGAAAAAATACCATGTTCTGAAGAATGTTTTCTAATATCATTATATTTGGTTAGTCAAAATTTTTGAAAAATATTTTCTAGAAAAACAAATTCCTTAGAATTGAGAATAATTACTTCCCTAGTGACATTCACAATGATTGTCTGCTCTCTACACTCTAACACACCCCATCCCTTATATCCTCCATCCTCACCACACCAACCTTCATAGTATTTGAATATACTAGTTACTCTCTTCGTTACAAAATACTTGTCACAATTTCCGTTTTGAGAGTCAAAACATGACAATTATCTTGGAACGGAGGGAGTATCAGTCATCACTCATCAATCTACATGTGACAATGTAGTGAATGCATTACTACCAAGGATGTAACATAAAATGGGTATAAATCTATGACTATACCTTGAGAATGTACGATCTTACAGAAACGAAGGGAATTTTTTGAGATATACGAAATACATGAGTTAATATGTTATCGCGTGTACATGTTAGACGCATGATAAATGGAGTCCTGATTGTATAGATATATAATGAAGAATGCTTTCCATAAACTGGCGAAGAGCATAAACGAGCTCAAAATGTACTGCTCATTGTGCAGGTTATCTCCTCATATTGCCAATTTATAGCTCTAATTCTTGATCGATTGATGCAGCTTCCAGGTCTTCAAGACTGACTGGTTGGTGCAGCTGCATTGATGAAAAGCAAGTTTAATATAGGCTCAACGGAAGACTACATCGCTAGGTACTCAAAGCAGCATAAATAAGCATGTAGCAATGAGAAAGAGTCCATATAAATGCGTCCAGACCATTTTAATTGCAGCTCCTACATGGATTTCCTCTATATGCTCATTTTCCAACATTAGCTTTCATAAGCATTTATCAGAGGAAAGACAACTAAAGAGAACCAAATTAGCCAAACATTTGGTCGCAGATTTGAGACTACTGGTGCTTATTTGATACTCCTCCAAACAAAACCAAGTAAGATAAATTAAAAAAAGTAGTCAAACTTTGGAGAGGTAAAATATACTCTCAAATTTTAACCACAAAACTAGCTGACTCGATGATGCATGTTTGGTCATGAAAGCCACAATCCAAAAAACATTTTAGGCAGCCAGGGTGTCATGTCAAAGCAGGTACCATAGTCAGTAGAAACTAGAAACTGCTGTTGTCTAAGGAGCAGCTTTCATATGAACACTTGCTTAGCAACTTAACGGAAAATCAAACAGATAAAGCAGGAAAGGCATCTCTGGATAACTAGTATCAAGAAGAAACATACTGCTGTTGCAACAGAAAATAGGTGGAAGGCACGCAAGGAAGCATCATTTTCTGAGGGAAGAGAATCATGGTTCCACAATGTTATGTTTTGGAACTTTGCCTTCATCTCCCAGCAACTTGAATCTTCCTCAGATCTTTTTCTTTTCTCATCAGGCATTTTCTTTCCCAAGACAAACCCTGAAGAAGCAAGAAAAGAGGTTTCAAATAACACAAAGTTAAGTAGATTAAGGTTCTAATATAAATTTGAACTACAATAATCATAAGACCTTAGGTGGCAGATAGGTGATGTAGGTAACAAAAAAAGGAAATAGACAATACCACTGGAAACAGCAATACATGCGATGATACATATTTAGAACTACATATCACAGAATTGAGGTATCAAAATCGGGATGGAGAGATTAGTACTTCCAGTCCACCAATACAAAAGCTGTAAGAGAATAGATTGTCATTCGAAAAAACATTTATCTTAATTCGTCTGGACATTTTCCTTCCAGACAATTGTTCTAAGATTGACATAAGTGTCTAGTGAAAGCAAAAGCTTAACCAAAATTTCTGTTAAATCATCAAAAGTTGGAAGCCAAACTACAGTCCGTGTAAATTAGCTGGGATAAACTCTTGAAAGATGAAACATTCAAATAGTTCACCAGTCTAGTTGTTCCCTTCGCCTCGCCCCTCCCTCAACCCCACACGCCAAAAGAAAAATTAGAAAAACACGATTATGATCCTAGTTGCTGGTGTGAGAATTCAATCACATGCCATTTATACGGGATTTCGCTGTGATTACATGGCATTAGGCTCTGCCACCTCAACAACAAGCTTTTGGTATGTGATTCTCATCTAAGTTACTCGGACTCTTCACTTTTGGTGCCGCACCCGTGTCGACACGACATGGGTGTGGGATCCGTGTCCAATTTGGTCAACCGATTTTGGGTACTTTGACCAAAATCGATGGGGAAAGTCTGGACATTTTTAATGATTTATGTAATCAATACAAAAGCTAAGATGAAATTGAAGAAAATGGAATACCTTTTATATAGAAATATCTATGTCACTCCTTTTCTTTTAATCTCCATCCAAGATTCTCCTCAAGTTCTCCACATAATATCTCATAATTTAGGTTTTATAACTCTATTTTTAGATATTTTAATTATTTTTAGGCGAATCCCCGAATCTTAAAAATTAGATCATGAAGGATCCGACCTCTAGATCCGCACCCGTATCGGACACCCGCACCCGAGTCCGAGCAACTTAGATTCTCATAAAGTTCATAACAATCAGTGTTTGAGCCATCCAGTTATGAAGCCTCTTAATCAATCATGCTGGATGGGCAATAATATCAACATAACAGTGTTTCCTCAGTACTACCGCATATAAAGAACAGTTGTACGTGCAGCCACTCACCAAGAGCACAATGTAGTCATGGATGGTTATTATCCAAGCAGCAAGTATTGAGACTTCGATCCATCACTTGGGATCCGAGTATTTAGCTTTGTATTATGGTCCCCTTTGCTTAATTTCTAACCATACTGTTTGCACAATGTTACTCCCTCCATTTCAATTTATTTATCCTACTTTCCTTTTCAGCTCGTTTTAAAAAGAATGCATCTTTGCCTTTCTTGGTAAAAAGACCAAAATTAAACACATTTCAGTACATACTATTAGGACTCATAGTCCGTGTACTTATAGGCTCAAAGTCTGTGACTTGTAGGACTCCTAGTTTGTAATTTGTGTTGTACTAGGTTACCTATTCCCTTTCAAATATCCCCTTTGTATTTCATTATATATATATATATATATATAGATATATATAATAATAGATATGGACCAGCGGCTTATTGAGCCTTTTATCACTTCTCTGTACATGGTATCAGAAGTTCAGGGCAATCCGAATAGAGATGGACCAGCTTTGGCTGTACCTAATATCACTAATTTGGTGACTATCAAACTTAATTCCATTGAAGATTATCTCACTTGGCGTAATCAAAAGACTTATTTACATTCTCAAATTTCATGTAAAGTCAAAAATAAACAAACAAATTGAAACAGAGGAAGTAATAGACAAGCCTGTCCAACACCATTATTAAAAGAAAATAAATTAGTTTACCAGAATAGCCATGAGGAATTGCAACAGTAGTACCCTGAAGCTTCCTTCCTCTAAAATGAGCTTCCTCCACACTTAACCCATCAACAATTACACCTTC
Organism: Solanum appendiculatum; assembly: GCA_018342035.1. Lineage (NCBI taxonomy): Eukaryota > Viridiplantae > Streptophyta > Magnoliopsida > Solanales > Solanaceae > Solanum > Solanum appendiculatum. The sequence goes on from JAGDQO010000342.1 coordinate 1,349,324, forward strand.
ATTTCATTCAAAAATTCAGACACTGATTATATAAATAAATACACAAGAAAGTTGTTTCAAAAACTAAGATTTTAATACCAAAAAAACAAAAATTCAAGTAGAGTATGAACTTGACTTGCATAAATAGAATAATTATACCGGTGGATTTGGGTTTGAAGTACTGTGAAACATCAGACGGACCATTGAACTTGATACAGCACGGCAGCTGGTGCACATTTCCGGTGAGTTCCACCACCTTCTCCGGCGGAAAATTGCCGGTTAGATCAATTGTCCCTGAAATTCCACTGTTGCTTCTCGCCATTGCTCGGTTGATTTGGTAACGAGTATCAAAAGAAGCCCTAAAAGTAACCTTCTATTTTCCCGCGCTTTTTCGTGAATTTTATAAGTATTTACTCCATATTTCAATTTGTTTCATCTATTTTCTTGTTTAGTTTGTTTATAAAAGAATATTTTTTTCACATTTTAGTAATTTTTTAATTTTAACTTTTCACATGGATTAATGGATATTTGACATATCTCTAATTTAAGATCATAAAAATAAAATTTTCTGAGTCAAAATAGATCAGTCAAATTAAAACAAACTTTTCTTTTTAGTCAAAAAATATGATATATTTTTTAATATTTAGTAATAATTTAATTTTAAAATACTCATTTTATCTTTAATTAATTCATTAACGGTACCATAAATATTTTTGACTTATTTTAGAATGCAAATTTTAAAATTTATGGCCCACTTCAATTAGAAACAGAAAAGTAATAGAGTGTTGTAAAATTTACTACCTAATTAATTCTTCGTAACAGAATCTTGCAGCAAATAACCCTTTAATGCCTACTACTCCATAATTAATTGATAACATTGCTGCTATTTGGATACAACAGAACCTAACACATGTACTTGCAACAGATACAACTTCGAAATGCAATAATTCACTTGAAGTAACTAGACAGTATTGTTTAACTCTCAGGATCAGATAAATACACAGGGCTATCCAAATCACCCATTTGTGCTGAAGCAAATGACTCAGAACTATCTGCACTTGACAGGGAAGAAGGCGATCCATCAGAGTCCGACATCCCCTCATCATGCATAATGATGTGTTCATCATCAATCTCAGATGTATCTGATCCAGAACCACCTAGGAGAAGCTTGTTTATGGCTCCTTTTGCAGTTTCCGTGAACCATTCGTCCTCGGGTAGGGCACTGATAAGAAAGACATTTTCATTAATGAGGCTCATACATAAAGAAGATGAAAAGTAGTAAGCTAGGTGAACGAGGTATATGTACCTTTGTGGATCTATGCCCCTGGCAGAAAACGTCCTGACTGCACGTGCAATTATGTCTGATGATATTTGATGCACGTGCCTTGATGGATAGCCCGCAAATCGTGCGATTTCAACAGTGAAGTGCATGTCAAGAATTAACTGCCAAACAAAAAGTTGATATCAAGATACAAAGAGGGTTTTATCATAACTCAAATATAGAACATCAAAATATTTGCTCAACAAGAGAGCATTTCACCTTGAACATCGCAAATGAATGTTAGTATGACATAGTCCGGTCAAAGACTAAGGTATCGCTTTGGAATTTCACCAAGTTAACGACTAACGAGAGAATACCTTAAGCTCTTAAACTCTAAAAACCGATTAACATCTTATGCCGATTGGGCTGAGGAAGTAATAAGGACATGGACAAGATACCTTCATTTTCTTTCTTTTGATAAGGAAAGATACCCTCATTTTCAAACACCCAGATATCCGGAGAGTTACTTTTAGAAAGAGGTAGCACACAAACGACCGTCCTATGCCCAACTATGTATCCTTTTAAAATGTCCATCCAGGAATTTCTAAACAGTTCTGAACTTGAATCTGCAATAGAGCCATACAATATATTCTGTTGCAGAGTTCAAATTAAACAAAGCTATAACAGCTCCTACACACTATCCCAAATTGAATGAAAGTCCGGGTAGCATGCCAATAGGTGATAAGGTGAAAAAGTAAAATGAAATTGTGCGAATACTCTATTATATTCAGGTAGTACAACTAAAGACATGGTAGTAGATATAACAAAATACCTGCTGCAAACCCAGCGGCTGCAGAGGAGCTGACTCATCCTCTAGAACACTCCAAAATTCTTGTTCATCAGACAACCACATTACCACAGTCTCTGTCAGTCTGGCAAGCAAAACCTTCTGTATCTTCTCTCTTCCTAGAAGAACATCTCCTGCCACAGTTGCTAATTGCTGCAGCTTACCAAATAATGCCTACATGTTTGAAGATTTATCACCTTTTAGTTACATGAAAGGGTTGGAAACATAAGCATTTTATAAGGTTCTCATTTAGCAGAAACTGTTGAAAGCACTTCGCAAGAAAATCACCGAATATTAGCACTTGGATAGTCAGATAAAAATTGACAAACAGTTGTAAACCACCATCAGAGAGACAATATAAAACTATGTTTTCGCTGCTTGAACTTTATAATAAAGTCAAACGAGCATCTGCTGAATATTATGATGAATGATTGTCTAATTTATTTATTTTTTTTAAAAAGAATACTTAAGGAGGCATTTGGCCATGAAATTTTTTTCACTTCTTCCAGAGTTGAACTCCGGAAAGCACGTTTGGCCATAAAATTCAGGAAGAATTTGAAAAACAACAAAAAGGTTTTTTCACTCCAAATTACTCACAAAAAGTCAAAGCCAACTCCAATTTGTATTCATGGCCAAACACAACTGCCAATTTTCAAATATAATTTTTCACTTTAAAAACAAACTACTTTTTTCAAATTTCACAATGAAACATGGTCAAACACCCACTTAGAATCTCCATAAAGTTGCTACTATAAAGCAGTGATTGATGACCAGGCAGAAAAACTGGAATTGAAGGTTTGGAGGGCGAGTTATATACTAACAGCAAAGCAACACCAATGATGAACCAGAAACTCAACAGACACAGCATTAACCTACTTGGATAAAGGGATATTACACATTCAGTCCCCCAATTCACAAAAAGGAAAACTTAATTAATCTTGGACCCTTTTTTGCGAAGGGGGAAAAGAAGAGAACAAACTAAGACGGGCATAAGAATTAACTAGGGTGTGCTATTCATAGCACCAATAAGTAAGGATCATTTCGGAAACTAGGACACAAAAGGATTACAGTACCTGAAATGGCAATGAAGGTAGCGGATCAGTGTCCCAAATTGTATCTTGTCCAACACCACTCAAATAAATCTGAGCATCTAATCGTGCATCACCATCTCTTGAGTATATGAAATTAACAACATATTGTCGACAGAAATTATCTCTAAGTTTGTCTAGTGAATGCTGAAGTTGACGCCTCCAGTCCTTGAGTTCCACGGTATTGTTTGTGGCAGGCATCATATTTTCAGACCCCACTTCCTTGCTTTCATTAAGAACATTCCAAATTCTAGATACAACCATAGGCAATAGTTCCTCAGCAATGGTAAATGCAGTTCCCAATAGTGCAAGCTGCTGAGAGTCTGTTTCAGCTCTAAAAGGAACAGGTTCTTTCAGCTCAGTGAGATTATCATCCTCAGAAAGACCAGGTAGAGCTTTAATCAATGAATCCACATACTTGTCAAAAAGATGTGAAATTCTGGTCAATATGTTAGCTCCAAAATGTAGAATGACTAACTGGGTGAGCTTCTCCACTATTTCCTGCAGAGGAGGCCAAAGTTGGATCAAATTATTATTAAGCCATCATTACAAGAAACAGACATCTGATGCAGTGCTATTGTTCTTATCTCTTTTTTTTTTCCACATGTTGCAGTTCAAAGCAATCTCAAACATCTATCGGTGCTCCTACTTGAGCAATGAGCCAATGAAAACTACTTGAGACATCTATTTAAGTGGCACTACATCGAAGGTTGTCCTAAAATTGCAGCTAGCAGAATCCAGCAGAGAGAGAACAAAATCACACGCATTTATGCAATATACACACGCAGACACACATATTCATATACTGCATTATTGTAAATGGTAGTTATGCCACCATGCTGAATATGCAGCAGTAAGTGTGTTACATACAAGACAGCTTCTTTTTCCCCTTCTTCATTGGCAAAGAAGAAAAGGTCCTTTGACGGAGTGGCACTTTCAAGTTTTTATACTATTTTCTGCTAAAGAAATATTTCTTTTCTTGGACCACGGAGGCACACTTTAACCCCCAAGGTTCTTTCTATTTCTGCTAATGAATCTAGTAGTTGAATATACAAGAGTGTGTGCGTGTGTGTGGATGGAGAGCAAGAGAGAAGAGAATAAAGTATCTAGATTTAATCTTCCAGTCTCTCAACAGATTCAGTTGTGTCTAGAAAGGCCAATCATAGAGGTCTATCAAAAACAACACTATAGGTTACAAATTGGTTAGAGTTCTTGCCGAATTACCAATTTTCAAAAAAAAAATTGGTTAGAGTTCTTTTGCAAGAATACTTGCACACCTATAAGCCAAGTTATGTAAAAGAACTCGCATAACTATAACAAGGTGAGGGAGGTCGTTATCGAGGGGAATTTATTAAAAATAAAAAAGAAGGGGTATTTAAATCTGCACTGTGCACTTCATGAATCTAAGTCCTTTGAGGGATACAGTAATAACACTTGAGCAATCAGATGACCAAACAGTAACAAAAAAGGATTAAGACCTTACTTTGACAATATATATGAATTTCATTCCACTTTCAACAAGCAGAGTATCAGATGTAGTTGCAAATGTAGATAAAGGAGACGCAAACCGAGGTGACAATGGTTTCCCTTCATCACTTGAAGCAAAATCAAGAACTGCTTTCCTGGCTCGTATATAGTTCAACTCGAGGACTTCTTCCATATATGGTTGCAGAAGCACCAAGAGTAATTTTGACAGTTTAAGGCCCTGTTTCTCCAAGGCATTACAGTGGTTAAGACTGGCTTGAACACAAACACTTGCTGCATGTAAAGCAGGAGCTCCATCAGAAGGCGGTGCGTGTTCTTTAACCAACCGCACAAAGTATTCAATTTCCCTTTCTGCCCACTGGATAATTCTGTTGCTATAAACAGGATTGTCACCAAACATTGCACCAGATTCCTTAGTAGTCAAAGAAATGGTAGAGAATACAAGGTTAGACAATGTGGCTGAATAAGTCTCAGGATAACAAGGACAAAGGGGAAGGAAAGCCTCAATACTTTTCTGAAGACGAGATCTGTACGAATTAACAAGTAGCTGATGTGCCAAAGAACCTTTTCCAAGCTTGAGCAAACCAGATAAGGCCTTCTTAAGTTCAACAATGCCAATTGAGGGTCGTTCAGTGATCTCAACCAGCTGATTCTCGAGCATCTTTTTTCTTTTAGACAAAGCAGATTTAAAAGATGATGGTTCAGTAGATGAAGTGTCTCCTGAACTTTTCAGCTCAGGATGACTTCTTTCTTTAGCATCTATTGCCTCTATTACTTCCTCAATCTTGTGCTCAGCCAGAAGAACATCAATATTCTCCAAAAACAACACGTTTTCATCTTCCATGTCATTCATGAAAGTACTACGATAATCAGAGCTTCGAGAACTTTCATTAGCTTCTTGGACATCACCACTAGTTCGGCTCCATTCATCCAATTCTCTACATACACCATTCATGAGATCTTGAACAAGAATCCCCTGTGCGGATATATGCTTTCTAAGCTCATTGAGCTCGTGTTCTGTTTCCACAACTTCCTCGGACAATCTACAATGACAAGAACAGATGAGAAGTTGACCTTTGCACATAGAGGGGTCACGTACCATTGCATGAATTCATTTAAGGTTGTGTATCTGATAAGAGTGTATATAAGTATCTAATGTGTCTATGATTTGGCCTATAATCCAGTGTACCTTAAAGAATCCGCACAAAGGACCCATATCCAAGTTGCACCCGTTTGGCATGGGTACATCAAGGCGAATGAAGGACACATAACATAGATCAGGAGATTAAACTGAAGGTGATAGGTACAAAAAACTACATAAAGCAGCCTGATGCAAAAAGTAGGCAGTAATGACAAAAAGAACAGCTGGACATGCAAAGCTCAAAAAAACTAGATGCAAGTAATCAGTCTAGCAAAATTTATGGAGATTATTAAACACCATCTACAGTTTTATCTAGAGATAGTAAGTTGAACAGTCAGTAAACTCTCTTTCAATGTGTTTCTTCATCTCTCATGTTTTTGTTAATAAGGAACTATGTCTTGTAGCCTTCTCCAATAAAAAAGCTCCCATATAATAATTAGGAATATAAGAAGAGCAATGTGAAGATGATTATTCTCCTATTTCACAAAAAGATGCAAGAGCAATTCGTCTCTTTGTCACATGCTGTCTCTGCTTTCAGTTCCTCTACCTGATTATGCACCTAAAGCGTTCAGTACTGATGTTAGCACTTCTGATCAAATCGATAATGGAACCATTGTATTTTGTTAAATCTGACTGCTATTCCGTTAAATTAACTCTTATTATCCTTCTTTGAATGTTTGTTTTTTCAAAAAAATATACTCCCTCCATTTCAAAATAATTGAATTGTTTGGTATTTCACACCCTTTAAGAAAAGAAGATTAGGACATAAATTATTGTCATTTTTACCCTTATTAATTATTGTCAAATTAATCTTTAGAATAATTCAAAGTAATTAAAGTTTCTCGAACTCATCACATAGAAAATCCAAATGAAGGGTAAAAATGGAAGAATATTCCAAAAGTAGTCTTGAAGCTTGAACAATTAAATTAATTTGAAATATGAAAAATGTCTCGACAATTCAATTATTTTGAAATGGAGGGAGTAACAAACAAAAAGCGAACAGATAATATAGAAGGGCACCCAAAAAAGGAAGCATAAAACAGGGGCCAGATTGCATATTTCCAGATAAATATTAGATATCTTCTTATGCTGTGCTTATAAACCAACTGTTTAAAGGATGTGTCTGTCCAAACCTTTCTACTTCTTACCGTTTCCCCACAAGCGAAACCCCCCCCCCCCAGAACCATATAGATGGAAAGACACGTCGGGTTCCCTCTAAAAAGTGAACATATGTCCATTTTCAGTATCAGAGACTAGAAAATCAAGAGACAACTCATAAAAAGTGGACACAGTTGGATTGATTTTTGGTTCTTCCAGACATAGGACATATGTCCATTTGCTATCGACATGAACTCAACATCAGACTTTAGTATGAGTCCAAATACATAGACTACCAGATAGTTCTCATGGTCTCCTAGCTGTGAAGGGATGCCGGCTTCTGCACAAATTATATCACATCTCTTTGACGTAGTAGTACCTGTATTTGTCGATGATACACATTTTCTCATTTAAGTTTTGCCATTGTGCCGTTGGAAATTTAAGTTTTTAACAGACTGGTAAGCACAGTTTCCATAGAAAAGGCAGGAAAATGGTTTATGAAAATGTAGCATTGAACAGAATTCTCTTCCACTTTCTTTTGGTCTAGTAAAAGAGTTTCATCAACCAATACCTCAAGAAGGCCAAGCACTTTGTTCGAGTATTACCACACAGGTTCTCCACTGCATCCTTCAAATCCAAAAGCTCAAAACAGATTTTCCTAATTCCCTGCACAACTCAGAACAATATACTGGGGAACTCATAAGAAAGACAAAAAATGACTAAATCAGCAAGCACTCCAAAAATAGTGGGAAAGATAAAGACTTCTTTTATCCGTGATATATTGAAAAATTAACGAAAAAGAAACGGAACAAGCACTTAAAGAAATTGAGTATGCAGTTTTCAGAAATAAAAAAAGGTAGAAGTTTGGCACATAACAAGCACTTAAAGATGTTTGTACTTCCAATTTTTTCCTATCTATTCATGGTATACAGAATTCCTAATATCGACATAACAGAGGTTGTTGTCCTTTGCTATTACAAGCTTGTTGAGAAGTTCTCTTCCACAAGAGGAATATGTCCAAAAGGAAATCAAGTTCGATTATTGCAGCCAACATATCTCCACACAAAAAAAAAAAAGTTAAGGGATGTAAGGGACTAGTCTTGAATATAAATGTCAGAATACAGTATCAAAGATAAATAGGGAAGAACTCTTATTGAATTGGTTGAAGATAAATACAAGAGAAGCTCTAATACAGGAACCTTAGTCTACCTACAATAAATAAGTAATTATTTTGTATGTCCAATAATATATTCTTTATGGATATGGGTTGTGTTAGCATTTCGACATGTTGTCAAGGAAATTCTGCACACCAAGGCTGGAGTACATAGGCTCACACCAAGTATTGTAGTGGGATCCGGACATGAGATTTCTAGGTTGTTACTCCCATGACACAACCTCTAGGTCATCCCCTTATGAACAAAAAGGGGTATCCATTAGCGTTCTTCCTTAAATCTTTTATTTGGGAAAAAAAAACCAATTTTAGCCTTGCACTTGTTAACAAAGCAGATTTTTAAAACTCCCTAGCCTTCTTTTCCCAACTCCTCTTATTTGATCATAATTCCTCACGTCTACTCACCGCATCGCCAACCATTCTCCCTATTTTAGCCTTTACCCTAAGGATGGTTGCAAGCATTCTGGTATGATCCACTACATTTGCTCATTTTAACTCTCAACTACTGTTTGGAATTATTCTGGTCAAGACCAAGAACAGACAGTATTCTGAATTCAAAGTCCTCGTAAATATACTCATTTCTAGATAAGGTCCTCATAAATGTACTCAAATTGTCAAGATTCATGTCAAACTATATCAGCGAGATTACACTAAGAATTATCCACTAGGAAGATGATTTGAAGAAATTTACTGAATCAACATTAATAAAATGAAAGAAGGCACTACTGGCACATCAATACATCAGTAAACTAGTACATAGATGTTGAAATTTTACTAGTCTAAAGCAAAAAAATCCCCGGTTATATGGAAGAGCATCTTCGATGCATAGAGAAGCTATACATAATTAACTAACATCCAAAAATGCTTAACAGCCCCATCACACATGATTAATTCAACCACTCTATGTAGCTCATAATTCTATTATCCATCCACATATAGATGAAACGGATAGCTTCTTAGCTTCCCTACTTCCAATAATCAAATCCAAGAACAAGTCATGCAGAACAGAAAAAACAACAATTGTAGCAAGTTTTAAGCCCTGTTCTCCCTCAAAAATCACACGCATTGTCACCAACAAAAATTCATGAACAAAGGAACCAGCTCTTGTCCCTGCATAATATGTGTTTCCTAGCATATAACCAAGTTAAGGCAGACACACTTCAGGAAGACCTAAGCCAAATATTTTCACCAAAGCACTAACATTTTACTCCCAGCACTTGAAATAATAACCTAGGAAACCAAGTTGAATTTGAACTCCCCAAAATAAGGAACATCCACTTAACTATTCACAACATGGAAGAACTAAAGCGTAGTGTCCCTTCAGCATGTAAAATTAGGTTTGTTTCTTTTACTTGTAAAAAGGGATACCCCAAGAAACCAAACTAAATAAAAATTTCAAAAAAAATAAATCCCAACTAGAAAAACTCACAAATTTAGCTCAGAAAACAGATCAAACTTCAAGGAAAGAACAAACACACTTCCACATTTCATTTAGTACCTAAATTTTACTTCCAGCACATGAAGCGGAAACCCAGCAAATGAAATTGAACTACAACTCCAAAAATAAAGAACACCCAGATGAAAAGTTCCAAACTTGATTCAAAAATTGATCAAACCCCAACAACAAATAAGAGCAGTTGAATTTGCTATCACGCTATTTTCTGAGTTAATGAAACAAAATGGGGGTGAAAAGAAAGTAGAGAAAATGCAAAAGACAGTACCTTTTCAGTCTTGGACTGGTAAATTGAGTCGATCTTGGACTGAGGAGTAACACTTTCAATACATGGGAAATCATCTTCTTCTTCACTGCTTTCCATCCTCATTTTGGCGTTTCCAACCAGCAGATTTTCCGCTTTTGCAGCTATGAAAATGGGAAAAATGAAGAGACACAGAGTTCAGTGGATTTGGTTTCAAATTGGAGAGTTCGAAAAAGTAGCCTTTCTAAATATGGGCGAGCGATTTTGGTTAAATCGAGTATTACAATTCGGAGAAGAGGACTAAAATAAAGCATCGAAGAGTAAAAATAAAGCATTTCTCATACGGTGAAATATATTAAGGATCAAAATAAATCACTATTCATACATTAACATTATTTTGATCTTTCTCTATAATTTATCTGCTTCATTTATTTTTTCATTTCGAAAATAGATTTTTATCACTTTTAACATATTAAAAAAATATTTTTTAAATATTACTCCTTAAAGGCAACGAGTAAAAATGATGCTTATCAACATGATTATAATATTGAATATTTTAGACTAATATCCTAATTCTAATAATGAGTAGGATTTTACCAACGGTCAGAATATAGAAAAACATATTAAGCTAAACTTTTCCTCCTTTCGTGATTTGTGAAACACAACTATGTTTAATGCACAAATAATCATATTTGCCCATCATTTGGATCAACTTTTTTTTCATTTCTGTTATAACTGTTAGCGCGTTGCATAATTGTGAACTAATCTTTTTTAATACTAAGATTAAAAAAAAATGTCATAGTTAGAGTTTGGGGTTTAGAGTTGAAAATTAAGGATTGAGGGTTAAGGTTGAGGTTTCAGTCTGAGTTTAAGATTGAGGAGAAATATTTGACCCTTTTTAAAAATATGATTTATATCTATAAGTTTTAAAAATTATTTAAAATATCCTTGAATTTGTATTATCATTTTATAAAGAAAATATTTTGTGAAAAGTCATGACAACGAATATTAATATGAATTTGAAAAAAGAGGAAAAACACAAAAGGAAAATATTATTGATTTGTACATGAAAAACTATTATTACTACTTGTAATTGAAAAGTGACTTCGGAGGGTAAGCTTAGATAAAAATAGTATAAAATATGTATATAACCTTATAATAGTCTACATGAAGCGCAAGTTTGATCACAACAAGCAACGACAACTAAGTCTAAGTACATTTCATTGATAATATCAAGTACAATACATGATAATGTTATAACTTTGTCAAGATTGACAGAGTACTTCTGAAGAAATACATAACAGATCAAGGAAAACAGTTCCAAAGATAATTAAGATTGTGGAACAATTGCAGATTACAAATGTTGCAGATAACTTAGGAGGGGAAGAATATGAAGCTTAAAATGTTATTATTCCCCAACACTTCAGAAACTTGAATCCTATTTAGTGTTTAGTTGAAGAATTAGCATTCACATTGAGGCGTCGAGTAAAGCATCTGAGACATCAAGTTCCACGTTCAGGTTTTTGGGTGAAGGCATTCCTGCAACCACTTCTTCTTCAATGCCACACTCGTTTGTTCCTCTTCTGATCTTAAAGTAGCCATCCTGCCATGACGACACAAATACATTTGAGAAGAACATCATAAAGATATACGCGCTGCTCAATTAGCACATCTTCAAGAAGTAGGAAAGATGCAATCACCCAAGAATCACATGTACAAAAGTCTTAGCATGGATATTGAACATTATGAATCAAGTGTGTAGGATCCTATTAAGAAAGGGTAAACCATGGTTCAACAACTTTTATAATTTTTCCTAGGAGGAATTATTTTTGCTCAAGTACAATGTTGAAAGAGAAAGGGTTAGATCAAGACATACGTCACCCCAGCCTCTGTTCCATTGATTGGCAAGAAGCTGCAAAGCCGAAAAAAGATGATCAAATTTAGAAAGGACAAAATGATTTTGAAGATCTTAATGGCACAATTAGAAGATGTCAGCAAACCCAATAGTCTTCTCCAGCCTCAGAGGTTCCCCATCCGATGAGCTTAACAGCATGGCCTCCCATATACCCACCAGTTATGTGCTTGTAAACTCCAGATTTGTAGTGAGCGAAATCCTGTACTTGAGAAACAGTTTGTCATTCAGTGCAGGAAGGTCACAGGTAAAAATAGGAGAAGATAACAGAAAGAGTACAGAAACTAATCCAAGTCGGCAAATTTCAATTTCAACAGAAATGACGATGCACTCACAAGGACCCCATGCTGAGGCAAATGCAAGAACAAAATAAGCAGCCTACTACTTAAGTATGCACCTATTGACAAACAGTACACTTATGCACAATGGCACAAATATCCCAGACTAAGATATGAGTACATTTAAACAATGACCGCTAGATATTACTCCTAGTACGTTTAAAAAGATCATTGGACCTTCCGACCAGTACTTCTTCATTGTCATGGACATAATTAATTGGCACAATATTTCCACAAACATGGTTGATGGTAACACTAGAATTCAGAAAGGTAGAGTTGGTGACCAACAATTATTTTGAACATTGTCTAGCAGCTTATCAACAATTATTCGACAGTTGATCATAGAAAGGAAGCAACTCCAATTATATTGTGCTATTTAATTCAGCCAGCCATTATTCACATATGATCTCTAAAGGAATCACATTAAAACAATTAGAAAAGGGTATTTGTTAAAGCTTCTCAAAGTGCATTAGAGTTAGCCTGAAATAAGCTGTCCCAAGCTAACAATATCATGAGGTAGATAGAGAATTGTAGTTAGTTTGTTGCTTGGGATTGAGGTATAGCTGCTGTTGTTTAACAGGTTCATCATGCAACATCCAACTTTATATCATATAATAAAAATTGTACCCAAAAATTCAGGATTAGAACTTCACTCTCTTCCTCAATCACTCTTACCTCATAAACAGTAAAAGAGACCTCAACTGGTCCATTCTTGTAAACTTCTGTCATGATGCTGTAGGGATCGGAGCTGATTATGTATGCATTGACGCCAAAATGCTTGGACTTACTCCAGAGTAGATTCTCTTTAACACACTTCCTTTGACACTTGGGGGTGGGATATGCTGGTTCACATCCAGGGTGGGAACATCCCTTATTATCAAAGTAAGGGTCACACTGACAGGAAAATTTTTATTAGTCGAGCATAATGATCCACAATCTTTTTTCATATCGGTATAAGAATCCCACAATATCTGAAAGATGTAATCTCTCTGAAGTACAATAAGTGTAGAACAAAACAGTATACCTCTTCAGTGACTACACCCTTGCGGACAAAGTATTTCCAAGCTTCTAATGGATATCCACCATCACAACCATCCCCACATAAATAGCCACAGCATGCTACGATATCATTTGCTGACAGAGAGATATTCTGCCTCACACATAAAAATTGAATCATTACATAACTAGAATAAACTTGCAAGTTTTTGCATGAAGAAATGAATTTACCAAGCCATAATGAATACAGAAACGATCAGACAACGACTCAGCAGCACCAAAAGCCCAACAAGAACCACAATGTCCCTGAAATACAAACGATCAGATTGTTAGAATATCTGGAAAGAGCAATTAGCAAATTCAGGAGGAAAACAAATGAGTGAAATTAGAACCAAGACAAGTCACCTGATCTGCGTCACAAAACAGTACCGGTGCATGACATCAAAAGATGGAAAGCATTAGCCCAATCTATAGTACTACAGCACTAAACCAAGGACAAAAGAGGAGAAACTAACCAAGAATTCTCCCAATAGTGCTACACTGAGGCCAAGCCACTCGTGCATCAAACTCTTGGGGTAACTTCAAAAGTTCTGGATGAGTTAAAATAGGGATGCCCTTCAAATCACCCTTTCTTGTGGGCTTAACTCCAAGAAGACGCTTAAATTGGGAAACCTGCATGCACTCATAAAAGGAGTGGTGAAGGATGTGGCATTGCACAAAGAAAGTGCAACTAAGAAGTTTGTCCAAAACAAATATAGAGCATTATGGAAATCTCACCGTGAAATCCGAGAATTGAGGGTTCAGTGCAGCTCTCCATCCAGCTTTTTCATTCTCATTAACCTGTTTAACGATTGAGTCCTGTACGACCATTCAAAAAGAATCCTTGACCTTTTAGTTTGATCAGAGTACAATGACAGTAATATCTTCTCTATGATGAAGGAAATCATACCTGAAGGATTGAAGATTCCGCTTTAGCTTGGGATATCGGATTTTCGGCAACAACCTGCTTGCCGTTCAAAAAAGAAATTATGCATTCATCAATGGACTTCAGGAAGATTAAATAAACTCGGGTATAGGCTTCAGCATATGGTACTTTAACCAACCAAGACTAAGCTTTCGCAATAATTGGACCTAAAACATCCACAATTCGGAATGTCAACCTTCTAAAGCTCTTAAATTAAATCCCTAACATCCTAGTCGCTGTAATGTCGAAAGCAACATTGAGAATATGAAAGAGATAAAGAACTCGACCTTGCATTTTGGCTCAAGCAGCAACACTTCTCCTCTTCCATTTCCCCTTCTTCTATTTCTTAGCAAAATGGGGGAAGTGTAGAGGTGAAGTCTTCTATTTACCACTGCTAACTCAACATGGCAGCAAAATGCTGTTCTCATTACTAGTTTTCTTTAATTTCCAGTCATTACATGCCATAAATTTTCTCTTCCATTTTGACCCACATAATTTTTTCTGTCTTCTACTCATGAAACACACGCAAGCATTGTTGCAAAATCTACACTTGTACTGCAAGTGTATATTGTTTTGCATGCATTAAGCTTCCAGTTGGACATTATACCTTCAGAATACTTAATCACACAAAGCCATAAGTGAAAACAGCCAAAAACAAACAATATTGGATGATTTCAGATAAGGCTGAAAAGTTATCAACAAGAGAACTAGAACTGGAAAGAAAACTATATTTACTTCGACCTATGTTGATAAATGGATTTGGTACATAATATTAAAAAGTTAGTTGTAAATATAAAAACAAATGTTTTCATTGTCTTCGTTTGACAATAGACAATAGATGCAACTATATGTGCTAAGTCTGAATGTTTATGCCTGCCCCATACCACTCACAAATTATTTATCAGCATCCAAATAAATAATTTAGAGCAAGATAGCATCAAGTTAAGGCTCTGGTATCATTTGACAATTCCCAGTCAACATTTTATAATCAAGGAACTTAAGAATTAACAGTGGACTTGCAGCTCATGGCAAACTAGGATTACTCTTTCGACCGTAAATTGATTTTATTCCTTTGGCAAGCACTCAATTGACTAATACAGTGGGAAGAAATAAGAGAGTTTCTAATTGAACATTTCTGCTATGGAATATTCCTGTTCCTTTCTTAGGAGTTAGGACCTGGCAATTGATTCAAATTGGACAATTACTTGCTACGGCCTACGAAACATCTTTCTACCTTTATGTAATCTTAGAAATATGTACAGTTGTAGATTTTTCATCTATTGGCACTTTATTCATAAACACCTTTAAAGTTTATGGTATGTGAAAAACCATATACACAAAATTGGTTTACACCATCCATCCCCCTCCCCCTTTCCACACTGTCAACCCAACATACTTCCATTTTTTTGGTACATAATATATACTTCAACTACATGTATATAGATACATATATATATTCCAGGCAACATCTACAAACACAAGACTATCCCACCCCACTCCCAAACCCAAAAAGGGAAAACAAACAAACAAACAAGCCCCAAGCAAACCTCATCCTCAAGAATTTCAGGCAACATAAACAGAAGCTTCAAGAAACATTAAAAATTACCAAGATTAAGCTCAACCCAAAAGCTAAAAATGAAAAGGACAAGGCGTTTCGATCTGATACAATAGCTTAATCCATCCATTCATCTAAAAGCTATATAAAGCAAACCAATCATCAAAAAACACAAACAAAATATGAAGAATCAAGAATCAAACCTGCAAAACAAGGGTAGAAACAGCAACCAAAAGCAATAAAGTGGCTATCTTCTTCATTTTTTGGGGCTTTTCTTTGGGGTTCTGCAATGGTGTTTAAAAATGTCGGAACCCAAAAGATATTTATAGATACATGAAAAAGATGAATGAATTATTGGCCCCTCTTTCTTGACGTATTAAAAAAGTTTCTCTATGTGATCAGTTTCGTTTTCTAGAGTCAAACTATTTAAGCGCGAGAGAAACAATTATCTATTTAAATTATTAAAAAATATATAAAAATAAATTTATTTAAATCTCAATATTCGACACGTAAATTGGGATAGAAAAAATAATAGCTTTATCAGCTAGCGAGATGATAATTATTGATCGGCTTTTAGGATATTTTGAATTAAAGAATTGGATTAATTAATGTTCAGTTCCCTAGGTCTGGAAAATGTTTAGTTGAGGAACACGTGTAATTTTTTTATTGGATATAAGTTGGTGTACTAATTTTGTCATTTTAAAGATAAATTAACGATTGAGATCTCGTATCATGTGTTTGGGTAATTATTAAAATAAAAAATCTTTCAAGTTGGAGTTTTTTTTTTGGGAAAAACTACTAAAGTACACACTTTTAAGTGTATTATTTTTCATTTGTCCCTATATCTTTTAAAAATAACTAAAATCTCTTATTTTAATAATGTATCTGTATTAATGTATTTGTGCTTGTATTAATGTATCCGCGCTTTTATTAATGTATCCGGATTGGGTTAATTTTTATTTTAATAATGTATCTGTATTAATATATCCGTGCTTGTATTAATGTATCCGCACTTTCATTAATGTATCCAGATTGGGTTAATTTTTATTTTAATAATGTATCCGTATTGATGTATTCGTGCTTGTATTAATATATCTGTACTTTCATTAATGTATTTGGATTGGATTAATTTTAAGGAATTATTGTAATTAAAACAAAATGTATGGATAAATAGTAATTTCATCTTTACACTATGTTTCCCTTTTTTAAAAAATATTTTTTACTTTGAAATGAAGTATCCGCTTACTTGTATAACATTATTTGGAAGAATGGGCCGTAATTTCAGTTCTTGTTTTTTAATAAAATAAATGTAGGAAAGATAACGTAATGGGTCTCATGGTCCATGGATATACCTTTCCAACTTGAATAATAGAAAATAATATTATAAAAAATTTAGTAATAGCATGTTGGTAAGGTACTAAATTAGTTAACGGTGAGAAATAAAAATTCTTAATTATTCAATATTCAAATTTTAATATAATGACTTAACCTTTTTATATATTCAAATTTTAATATAATGACTTAACATTTTTATATATATTCAGATGTGATAGTCTTAATAAACATCTCACTCTTTAGGTTCAGTAACTTTAGGCCAAAGTTTTTATAGAAAATTATGTAACTTAAGTGGCGTGTGGACAACTAGTATGGTATTGGATGGGATGGCACGGCAGGCATGCCCACTGTTTTCAGCTCCTAGCTAATTCCCTAAACTTAATTATTAATTAAGTCGTTTTAATTAATTTATCTTATTATTTTTTAATTCATTTTAAAAAGAATAATTTTTTAAGATCGTACATTAACACTCTGGCGAGAAAAGAGATGCACTAAGGCACAACTACTACTCTTTCTTTCTTGCCCCTTATTTCAAACTCAAGAAGAACCTAGATCATTATATGAGGAAAAGGGGCTCAAACGCCCCACCTATATAAGGTGCTTGGGCTCAAAAGTTGGCCTTACTCAGTATAAACATTGAAATTTTGTGGAACTCTACAAGACGTGCTCAATTCGAGTTAGGACTCTACTTCAATTCCAATTAGAATTTTTGGAGTAGTTCATACTTATGTAAAGGGTATTATATTCCCTTGAAAAGACATCCATGAAAATTTCATAAATTCATGGTATAATCACGTAGAGATCATGAAATACGCACTAATGGCCCTCAAATTATGGAGATCAAGTCTAAATCATCCTAGTTCGAGAAATATGTCGAATTATCGATATCAAAACAAATCATCTTATTTCGAGAAATATGTCACTAACGACCCTCGAATCATGGATAAATCTTATGAGGAAAGAATCAAAGGAGGAACTGAATTGTACTCATATTGATTAATCAATAAAATATTCTTGTTTCTGCATGTTTTTTTGTGCTTGCAATTTATTTTCTGTCACTTCAAAAATTGTTGCAAACATTCAACAAGCACATTTCTTAGTAAGGTTGTAGCAACTCTTTAATACTAACTTTCTACTTGACATATTTATGACCACAAGATTAAAAGAATTTTAGTACATTACATATCTTTAATTTAAGACCACAAAATTTTAAAAAAAAAATTATTCTCTTGAACTCCGTGTCAAATCGAAACTAATTATTCTCGAGGAAATTATCTGAAAACAGAATTATCGTACTTCTTCCGTAAATTTTTACTTATCCATTATTGATTTGACATACCTTTTAAAGTGCAATAAATAGAATGACAATTTTACTATTATCCTTTAATTATAAACTAAATGCATTGGACGAGCGACAAATTTTCTCCTATTTTTCAAATTGATTTAAGTAAAAATGACAGTTATTTTTAGTATCGTAAATAACTAAAAGTAGACAGAGAAAGTATAAGAAGAATAAATTTATAATTTAACTATATTATCGAATGTATAAACGAATAAATTGACAATCAGAAAAATGTTGTCATCTTTTTCCACTCAAAGAGGGAGTCTTTAATTAAAACAAATAAACAGAGACTAATTAAGGTCTTGAAAAGCTTACTTTGGAGGTTTTTCTTGTGCGTTTGTCACCTTTTCCATTTTACTCATAAATCGCATACAAATGCGTTTTATGAAGATTTGACAAAAATGCATCCTCAAATGCGTTTAAGGTACATTTTAACAAATTAAGAGAATTTCTTTTACTTTTTTCTCATGTTGTCTTAGTATAAATAACTACATAAAATAGTAATAGTCAAATTTAAAATTCTAAAATATATTAATAAAGTTAATTTAGTAAAATACTACTCTAATTAAAATTTTCTTAAATGGTGTGTCAGGTCAACAAAGACCAAATTATGTAAAACATAAATGAGTTGGGCATAACTCTATCCGTTTTGGTGTTGAGCTGTGTTTTTTTAATTTTTATTTAAAAAGCTCTCAAGTGGATGCCCCAATTAAATTTAGGTTCACGCAATCTCGAGGTGAATTTTGGACTCCCTAAACCCCTGACCTAACATCTTGTCTTGTGTTCACGACATTCAAAATCTATATATATATATATAAACAATTAAAGAAAATTACTTTATATATACCGTGTAATTTTTGTTGAAGGGGTTTAGCGAACACCCTGACAACCCCCTAGATCTCTCCCAATTAAGACCACAAAATTCAAAAGTCTACTTTGTTTTTTTAAACTCCGTGTCAAATCGGAACTAATTGAAACGGAGGGAGTAAGTGTAGCAAACAAAAGTATTCTCAAGTCATAAAATTGAAAAGTGAAAAGTGACTATGAAAACAAGTAGTATTAATTATGAATTATACAGATTAAATCGACATGATAAATATGCAAGTTCATAAGTTTTTCTAATCCCCAGTATCATATTACTTTGCTACTATTATTATGTAATGTCCTTGTTGAAGAAATATCAATTTACATTGATGCATTAAGGAAAGCATCATCAAGTTCCACATTCAAATTTCTTGCTGAAGGCAATCCTGCAACCACACTATGTTCAATGCCACACTCATTTGTTCCTCTTCTGATCTTGAAGTATCCATCCTGTCATCATGGAGAGATAGAGTTTAACTTACGTGCACTGACAGTGTACGATTTTTAGTAAATAACTTGCTTTAACCGATTGAAATCTTATTTACGTTGTCAGTATATATAAGTTAAAAGTCGTATAGATGTGTGTGTGTTAGTGCATGTTCAACAAGTGGTGATAGCAGAAGGAGAAAATCAAGGATATAACATACTTCACCCCAGCCTCTATTCCAAGAATTAGCAATGAGCTGCAAGAAGATATAAAGAAGGTGATTAAATTTTGACAAAATGATGTATGATTTTCGATAGTAAATAGAAGCGATAACTTCAACACATCAACGTACCCAATAGTCCTCTCCTTGCTCACTAGTTCCCCATCCGATAAGCTTAACAGCGTGGCCTCCCATGCTTCCCCCTGTTACATGCTTATAAACTCCTGACTTGTAGTGAGCAAAATCCTGTGATTGACGAGAAGTTTCAAGTTAATGAGTACTGGAAAGCGTTGCTAATAAAGAGAGACAACAAAGGTTATATAAGCTCAGACAATGTGTTATTTGAAAACTGTATGACATAATCCTTCTCCTTGTTACCTCGTACACAGTAAAAGAGACCTCAACTGGTCCGTTTTTGTATACTTCAGCCATGATACTCTGGGGATCATGGCTGACCCTGTATGCATTGACACCATAATGCTTTGATTTCCTCCATAACAGGTTCCCCTTGACACACTTCCTGTGACACTTTGGAGTGGGGTATCCCGGTTCACAGCCAGGGTGGGAACATCCAGTAGTGTCAAAGTAAGGATCACACTGCAAGCATATGCTCAATTTGTTAGTGATTGATCGTAAAAAGCCATACTACTCTAGATGGTTTTACAGAAAGCTGTAATATCACTACGGCGACAATAAGTCACCATTTACCTCTTCTGTGACCACTCCCTTACGTTTAAAGTATCGCCATGCTGCTATAGGATATCCACCATCACAACCACTCCCGCATAAAAAGCCACAGCACGCTAACAGATCATTTACAGATAGAGAGATACTCTGCATTACACATTAAAAGTTAACATCAATGACCATAACTACAGTCAAACTTCACAAGTTCGTGTGCTAAGATGAGGTGGTGGTTACATGCTTGGCTCATGAAAAGGAAATAGGCTCGCACATGAGAGGGTGTGTTGAAGATATAAGTAAGTAAATAAAAGCGTGTAATTTCTAGCAGTTTAAGTTAGGCAGTCACACAGTTTAACAGAATTTACCAAGTTATAATGGATACAGAAACGATCAGACAGCGACTCAACAGCACCAAAAGCCCAACAAGAACCGCAATGTCCCTGAAATATATTGGATTAGACCACTGGAGAGAACCTGAAATGTGCCATTTAATGGAAAGAAACTTGACCAATAGCAGAAAATCACCTGATCTGTGATGCAAATTTGTCCAGGTGATTGACGTGCAAAGATGGAAAACATTAGAATCTCTATTATAGAATTATAGTTAGAAAGGACGGAGCAAGGAAGTGAAATAACTGACCCAGAATTCTCCCAATTGTG
This sequence comes from Solanum appendiculatum, assembly GCA_018342035.1. Classification (NCBI taxonomy): domain Eukaryota; kingdom Viridiplantae; phylum Streptophyta; class Magnoliopsida; order Solanales; family Solanaceae; genus Solanum; species Solanum appendiculatum. The sequence continues at coordinate 1,370,388 of JAGDQO010000342.1, forward strand.
CTGCATTGAGGCCAAGCCTTTCGTGCATCAAACTCTTTTGGTAACTCCTTAAGTTTTGGATGAGTTAGAACAGGAATTCCCTCCGAATCACCTTCTCTGACAGGCTTAACTCCAAGAAGACGCTTAAATTGGGAAACCTGTGACAACAAAATATGGACATCATTATAAACGCATGTTTTCGGTGTATAGCTACAAAATTGAATGGGGAAGTATGAAACATCCCACCAAAAGAAAATGCAACTGTCACTGGTAATAACATGCCATATGTTCAAGGTTACTGATCCCACTTTTTACAGGAAATTAGTGGTAGTTATCTTACTTTCACACTGTTAGGATTTAGAAGTTGTATTATTTAGCTATATGATGGTCTCACCGTGAAATTTGATAATTGAGGGTTGAATGCAGCTTTCCATCCAGCTTCGGCATTCTCATTGACTTGTTTGACGATCGAGTCCTACATTATCATCCAAAAATTAAGGTGTCTCAGTTTTAAATTCGACCTGAGCACAATGACAATAACATCTTCTTGAATCATGAACAAAAGAGCATACTTGAAGGATTGCAGATTCAAGTTTAGCTTCAGATATTGGCTTCTCTGCAGCAACCTGCTTTCAAGAAGAAGACAGCATTACAACATCTTAGCCTGAATCTTTATTTTTTGACAAAAAATATGTAGGTAATACACCATACATCTAAAACATTACAACATGGGGAAATTATGACGTATTATAGAGCAAGCAGAAGTTGTAACTAGTCAATTATTTCTCCCCTTCTTTTCCCCCTTTTGTATTTCTTTGTGAATATGTGGACTCATGTATATATAGACACTCAAACTCGGCCTCAACTGGAAAGTAAGCACTCCAACTTTGAAAGTGCGCATCTAGATACCTCAACTTGGTTTCAACAGGCAACTAAACACTACAACTCGTCCCCGTTGTGTCTTGTGGACACCCAATGCTGACATGACACACAATTTTTAGAGGTGTCTAGATCATTTTGTAAGTTAGAGTGTTCAACTAACACATTGGAGACGAATTGAGGTATCTAGATGTGCATACTCAAAGTTAGAATGTTTACTTGCCAGTCGGGACCAAGTTTGAATGTATGTTTATATAGAAGCATGTAAAGTTAAGTAATACATAAGAATTTCTCATCAAACCATTTACTGAAGCTGCAAAAACATGTCTTTACTTCTGTTTTTCCATTAGGTAATCAGAAAATCATTAAAATTCATTTTTGTTCATCATTTCAAGTCAAAGTTGAACTAAAGCAAATGAAGTCCAACATACTCAACAATCTTTGATCTTTCTCAAGAAATAGCAAAAAGGGTATTCATGTAATCATCAAAAGCTAATAATCTAAACCATCTAGACCATGACCCCGAGGGTCTATTGGAAACTCTTTCCACCCCACAAATAACACAAAGGTAGAAGTAAGCTGTGCTGTAACATCCTATCTTATCCTACCCTCTCCAGACTCCACTCATGGGATCACACTCGTATGTTGTTGTTTATGAAAAAATCATTCAATCTAGTATAAATGATTTATCTAAAACCCAATAAACTCAAAATTTTAGCTCCGTCTTTGATCTAAACAAGACCATCAATTTATTAAGCAAGGACAACCCACAAAAGATCATAAAAGATAGTAGAATAGACATGTTCAGAAAAATTGAAGAAACAAACCTGTAATATCAGGATAAAGAAAGCACCCAAAAGCAAAGGAGTGATTAAAGACTTCAAAGTCAAGGCCATCTTTTTTTAAAAAAAAAAGCTTTCTAATTGTGCTGTGGAATTGGTGGAATCCCAATGGTATATATAAGATAGAGAAGAAAAAAGGAAAAAGAGAATAACAACCAATTTTATTGGCCCATTCTCTGACAATATATAAAAATAATGGCTTTATCAAACAAGAAGATGATGTCTATTTGTGCTTGGTTTTATAAGATATTTTTTTGGATTAAAGAATTTGAGTGTTTTACCTTTCCCAAAAGTCTAGTACAACTTGGTTATGTTAGGTATTCCAGTTGGACTTTTTTACAAGCAATACTGACCCACTCCTTCCCCTTTTGTCAATAATTTTTTGTAGGTAGGTAGAAAATAAGTTATTCATGTAAATATGCTTAGTTGACAATTTAGAAACTCATATATATTGTTCTATATAGAATAGAAGATGAAATAACTATTAATATAACTAATTCATGAATAACTAATCTTTGCATAATGAATACCCATGTAAAATAATACATAAATTATTTCATAATTAATCTATATATTACTAATACCTGGATAATTTTAGCTAGGTACTAAATGACTCTAAAAGAATCTTATAAGTTATATATATATTAAATTATTTATATATACCGAATAATTCTCTGACGAAAGAAATTCGGAAATTTTGAAGTCTCCATGTGAGATTGGTTGAGGACACGGACTTTACATGTGCAACCACAGTGGATAGTCATATTCAATTTAATTGAAAGCCAAAATGCTTAACTAAAGCAAGAATAAAATAATAACTCAAGGGTAAAATTGGAAACACTATTTTTCTTGACTATTTTGAAATAGAACTTTTGTAAATTAAATTTGTTCGTTAAGGTCATAAAATGCAGTAAACAAGCTGGATAAACAATTTGAGAAAGTGAATGAAATGTAATTTTTTTTTTAAAAAAATAAATTGAAAATTGGAGTGATATTATATTCTGGAAGTATAATTAAATTATTTCAAATCAATCAATATCGTGAAATTGTAAGGGATAACATTAGTTTTGGACCTATGTGTAAATGTGAGATGTGACAGAATCATAGTAGAATTTGATTAAGTCACGTTTCATCCAAAGACAGTGATATTACAAAGTAAAATTCAAACTAATTTTTGTTTAGATTTTCTTTTTGTTTACTCTTGGAGTGTAGTGGAGACGTGAGTTAGGTGTACAATTTTCCTTCACAAAAGTGTGCTATGATTACTCGTTTCAAATTAATTGTCGTATTTCATCTCTTGAGAGTCGAGTTAAATTATATAAATTTCTGTCAATATTTGAAAGTGTTACTTTTCATCAAATTGTCGTGAGAACAATTATAACGTGTATTACTTTTATATAGTTTTTATTATTTTAATCTTAAGTTATAAAAATTGAGTTGATTTATGTACAAAGCAACATATGCCTCATCTCTTTTCCCATTAATAATGTTTTTTTTTTCCTTTTTCCTCTCCCTTTCTTTTTGATTGATTGAAAAAGATTTAAATAAATATCATATCTTTCGTAAATTAAACGTAACTTTATTTTCTCAAGCGTATCTTGTATTCTTGTTTATTTTATTATAAAATAAGCTAAACTATTTTTTGTAAGAAAACTTGTTTATAGAGGTAATCTTTGTTACATCGGATGTTCTCCTTTCTTTAAAAAGAAAAATTGGGGGCAGGGAAGGAAAAATGAGGAGGTTATTACGAGATGGAGAATTATATCCTTATCAACAAGATGAAAGTTCACGAAGTTAGTAATGCAAGAAGTTTTAATGCATGTATTGACATAATTAAAGACATAGTTGTCCCTCAAAACTTTTTCCACATTCTTTTCACCATGTTTATGGAGGATATTTTTGTACAAATAATTTATTTTAGAAATTATGTAATGCATGTTATTTTAATACACCAAATCAAATATTGATAAAAAATAATCTCATCATAATACATCATATTCAACACTATTTTTATACACACTACCAAGCGAGTCCTAAATTGCATAGACTTTGGTAGTAGTATTATGTAGTGTCTAGTTGATGAAGTAAGCATTTTACATTGATGCATTGAGGAAATCATCATCAAGTTCCACATTTAGATTTCTTGCTGAAGGCAATCCTGCAACTGTATTAGATTCAATGTCACACTCATTTGTTCCTCTTCTGATCTTGAAGTATCCATCCTGGCCATACACACACAAACACACTAAGACAAAAAGTCATTGGGAGTTGATTTCTCATATGGTCACTCAGCTAGCCGTTATTATCTCAAAAAGTCACTTTCTTTGTTGAAGAAAATTAGAATCAAGAGTAAAGATAAGTATTAGTTGAGTGACCATCTGAGAAATCAACCGTAAAAACTCAATAAGGACATACATCACCCCAGCCTTTGTTCCAAGAATTCACAAGAAGCTGCCAAAAAAAAAAAAAGAAGATGATGATTAACTACTGATAAGTTAACATAATCTTATATAGATACTAATAGTTACAACATAGTACATACCCAATAGTCCTCTCCTTCCTCACTAGTTCCCCATCCGATGAGCTTAACAGCATGGCCTCCGATATACCCCCCTGTTACGTGCTTGTAAACTCCTGACTTGTAGTGAGCAAAATCCTGTGATCGACGAAAAATTTCAACAAATCCTTATTCTAGGAAAGGAAAAGATTGGCCCTTACATAACCAAGTAACTTATGTTATTGTTTGGTGCTAAGCAATCGACATTGTACCGAAAAGTATTTTGCCAGTAAATACCACACAACATTCACAGAATATACAGATACTTATCCTTCTTACCTCATAAACATAAAAAGCAACCTCAACTGGTCCATTCTTGTAAACTTCTGTCATGATGCTGTAGGGATCAGAGCTGATCATGTATGCATTGACACCGAAATGCTTGGACTTATTCCAGAGTAGATTCTCCTTAACACACTTCCTATTGCACTGTGGGGTGGGATATACAGGTACACAACCAGGGTGGGAACATCCAATATTATCGAAGTAAGGGTCACACTGCAAGGACAAGTTTTATTAACTTATGAGTCATTGAGCATAACTCTTTGAGGTGACAATAAGTTGAGAAGAAAACAATTTACCTTTTCTGAGACCACACCCTTGCGGATAAAGTATTGCCATGCTGATATGGGAGATCCACCATCACAGCCATTCCCACAAAAAAAGCCACAGCATGCTAATACATCATTTACGGATAGAGATATATTCTACATCACACACCAAAAGCAATCGTCAATGTTCACTGTTGAAATGAAAAATGAAATCTTGCTATTGTTTCTTTAATAAACATGAATTTACCAAGCCATAGTGAATGCAGAAACGATCAGAAAGCGATTCAACAGCACCAAAAGCCCAACAAGAACCGCAATGTCCCTGAAATATATAGGATAAAACCACTATAGAACTTGGAAAGGGCATTTAGCATTTTTAAAGAGCGAGACTAGATAGCAAGCAAGGAGCAGTTACCTGATCTGCAATGTAAGATACAGAAAACATCAGCATTGTACTAATCAGAATATAGCATAGAAGGACCAAACAATAAGATGAAGAAACTTACCAAGAATTCTTCCTATAGTACTACATTGAGGCCAAGCTGTTCGTGCATCGAACTCCTTTGGTAAATTCTTAAGTTTTGGATGAGTTAAAATAGGGATGCTCTTAAGATCACCCTCTCTTGTGGGCTTAACTCCGAGCAGGCGCTTAAATTGAGAAACCTGTGAAAATAGGAGCCAGGAAGGATGAGATATCCCTCTAAAACTGTTATTAGTTAGAAATATATATAAAGATCTTACTGTGAAATTCGAGAACCGAGGGTTGAATGCAGCTTTCCATCCAGCTTTAGCATTTTCATTCACCTCTTTGATGATTGATTCCTATATGATCATCCAAAAATCTCTCTCAGTTTTAAAATTGAAGGAGGACTATAAGTTACAACATCTTCTTGAATCAAGAACAGAAGAATATACCTGAAGGATTGCAGATTCACCTTTAGCTTGAGATATTGGCTTCTCTGCAACAACCTGCTTTTATTTCCATAAGAACAAATGATATGTAACACCCCAGAAATTTCTTAGTTAAGACCCGAACAATTCTTGAATTTGCGTATAAGGTCGTACCGAGTGATTCTTAATTGTTCTTAGGTGTTAAGTTCAATTCTTTAGTGTGGGAATGATTTTGGGATATGACTTAAGGTCACAAGAACCCCCTAGCACAAAGTTGAGTTGAAAACCTCATTATCGATTAAGTTTTGACATAAGATTCTACTTAGGTCAACTTCAAACGACCATATCTCTTAGCTCATAAAGAATTAGGTGGCGCATAACCTATCAAATTGAAGGTCTTTGAGTCCTCTTTCCAACGCCACCAAGTTTGCCTTTTTTCGAGCTCGGAGTAAAAGGTTATGACCGTTTTACCAGAGACTGCCATATCAGAGTTTTCTGAGTCTGTGAACGACGACTCCAACCGACGGGCCGTAGGTTGAACGACGACTCGTCCTGTCAAGTCGTTGGTAGAGTACTGAGAGTCAACTTTTGAGACCCAAAACCTACGGATCCAACCAACGGGCCGTAAGTACTACTACAGGCCGTCGTTTGGACTCCTAAGTGGACTTTTGAGCCTTAAAAATTCAATATCAATTCCACGGATGGGATCTACACTCCGTAGATCAAACCACGAACCGTAGATGGTCCCGTTGACAGTTTTTATCAGCTTTTAAAGAGGGGTAGTTCGGTCTTTTCCCATCCCTTCTAAGCCTAATCCACGATCCTTTTTCATCTAATTAAGGGTTTAAGCAGTGTTAAAACATTCTTTTATGTTCTTTAACACTTCAACGACTTAGAGCAAGGATTCAAGAGGAGAAAAGCTAGGGTTTTCAATCGTTCTTCCGATTTCACCAAGAACTTCGTTCTTCCCAGGTATGTAAGGCTATTCATAGCGTTGGACTGAGTTCGTCCACGCGCCCTACATCTCAATTTCGTCATTAAAGAGTCAAGTTGAGTTCTAACCCTAATGCTATTGAGTTTTCGAATGAGTTATGATTTCCATCATTGAGTTCCATATTTATTTATCAAGATTGTGTTTATCCATCTGAGTCTTATTCTCGAATCGTTGTTCATGCCTAGTTTCACATGAACCCTAGTTGAGTTACTACATTGCTTCCTATAATGTATTGTTTTAATTGAGTAAAGAGTATTTTTTTATGCCATGAGTGAGAAAGGTTTTGAGGGAACATGAGCGTCCGCCCATGAGTGCATTCATTTGAGTTTTGAAAGTCTTGAGTCATCCATTATGATGCATTATTTTAAGGAGTTTTTCGAAGCTTTTGCATTACTATTCATTATGTATGATTTCCAGAGTTCGAGTAAGATAAAATATCTCCATTATTCACTATGCATGATTTTCAGAGTCTTAATGAGTATAGAATCGAGCATAAACGATGTTTTCGAGAAAAGAGTTTGATGAGATGTGAGTAAGTCTTAAAAGCGTTTTTGAATGAGAATGAGTTGAGTCCGGGTTGAGTCTGAAAGGTTCTTAAACTTCTATTATTTTGAACATGAGTATTTTGAGTATAAATAATTGATTGAGACAGAGTCTTGAGGAGATATGAATGAGTTTGAAAACATGTTTAAATGAAAGAATTGATGATTGAGATAGGATTGAGTTTGATTAGAGTCCAATGGGACTAGATGAAATGATTCGAGTAAATTGATCTGATTGAGCATATGAGCACATTGAGTCTTTTGAGAGTAGTATTGAGCACCGATTTGGGTAAGAGTAAATAACAACTCAAACCCCATAAACTACGTAGCCAGCGTAGGATAGAGGCTATGCTCCTCTAGTCCCAAAAAGAGGATTTTGATTGATTGTGGATCCAATGAGGTTGATCGTCCCTTACTCCGGCAAGGTATTGGACGGCTGCGGCAATGGCAGTGCAAGGCGTTGTATCATCACTAACTCATTAGTGATGGTTGTCGGTTAGAGAAACTCCCCAAGAGTAAAATATTATATTTTATATACTGAGTTGCATTTACATATCCATATCTTTTAAAGCATTATTTTACATATATTGTATGCTTTAGTGAGTTGGGCTATTTCTCAGAGTTGAGTCTTTTGAGTTGAGTATCTTTGAGTAAGTTCCTTTTTAGCTATTTTACATACTCGTACATTCCATGTACTGACGCCATTTGGCCTGCATCGTTTTATGATGTAGACACAGGTGATAGAGATCCTCAACAGGCGTACCGTTGAAGGTCAGATTCCATAGAGCGTTTTGGTGAGACCTCTTTGCATTCGGAGGTGCTCCTGGGTTTTTACTTTCAGTATTTCGAGGTAGCCGTGGGCTTGTCTCGGCACCTTCTTACGAGTCAGTTAGAGGTTTCATAGACAGAGTCAGAGTTGAGTTAGAATGATTCTTTCAGAGTCTATTTTTTTTAACTACAATTTCATTATTGAATTATGATGTTGAGTTGATTTGAACTGAGTGTTTAAACTATCCCTTTATTGAGTTGTTGATTGTTACCCCACTTGAGTGTCTTCTTTGATTTATCTAAGTCTTCCGCTGAGTGATTGAATGAGTGATCAGACCAAGTGGTTCGCTTGGAACCAGCAATGGTCTCCGAGTGCCGGCCACGCCTAGGGTACCCTTTCGGGCCGTGACATGATAGATCTAGCAATTGTATTCATCAATGAACAACACTAAAAGATAAATACTTTTTGAGAATAGGCTTGCAAAAGCTTCATACACTATCTCTTTAACTAAGCAAGCAGAACTTGTACATAGTACACCACAAGAGGGTGTTGCTCGGATGGTAAACACCCCTCACTTCCAACCCGAAGGTTGTGAGTTCGAGTCACCAATGGAGCAAAAAGGTGGGAGCTCCTAGGGAAGGATTAAAAAAAAACATAGTCCACACTGCTCACTCTAGGTTATTTCAATTCCCTAGTCATAGTACTCCATAGATTTGTTAAGCTTACAGCCACAAAGCCTTCAGCCTACAGGTGAGTTATGGAGGTAAGTTTTGTCTTACAATTAATTAGCTACCAGTTGGACATAAATGTTACATGTAATCACATTTATTCAATTATAGTTCTTTATAAGAGGAGAGCCTAAAATTGTCTCCACGTGACCTATAGATCAGAGGTTCGAGCTGTAAAATCAGTCACTGATCAGGGTAGCCTACCTACATTCCGCCAAGAGGAGTGTGGTACCTCCTCGGCCACTATGTGAACACGATGCTTCATGCATCGGACTGTCTTTTTTAGTAGTGTTATACAGAGGACTGGTATTCAACCAAAAAAAGAAACCTTGACTTAATTCAGGCATAATCCCTGAAGCTACAAATTAAGTCAATATTTCTGTTTTACACTAATCTATAATCATGATGCTCAAGTCAAAATCAGTATAAACTAAAATCCATAAATAATATGCAAGAAGTAACAAATACCATAGAGAGGTTAGTAGAAGCAAGTACCAAACCTGCAAGATAAAGATAAAGAAAGCACACAAAAGCAATGGAGTTGCTAAGGACATCTTGGTCATGCCCATTTTCACCTCTTTTTTTTGAGTTCCAATAGTGGTTGGAATTTGGAAACACAAAGAAATATGTAGTAGATACAAGACATTAAGAAAAACATGGAATGAAAGACAAGTAGTGGCCCACTCTTTGACATACAATAATTTTTGGACTATATATCAAGCTAGCAGTAGAGATGATAAGGGAGGAGCATAGGGCCCAATTTTGGGTAACAAGAATTTTTTCAGGGCTCAAACCAAAGCCTCTAGTTAAGGGAGTAGTAGCCCCATTGCTGGTGGGTGTTAGTTGAGATGATATTGATTGGTGAAGAATAAAGAGTTTTAGATATTTTCTTTGGATACTTTTGTACTGAAGGAATCAAATTAGCTAGTTTTACATTTACCTTTCCCAATAGCTAGTTTTACATTTACCTTTCCCAATCAAATTAGCTATTTTTTCTGTTTCTCCATTTTATTTGAAAGTAAGTAGTGTTTTAGAATTTGAAGAAGAGAAGTTAATCTTATTATTTTTAAATTTTCTTTATTTACATAGCTTAAACTTATAAATTGGCTTTTCTTTGATCAAAATATAATTTAGTAAAAATACTTTTTATTTTTTAAAAATGAATAATTTCTTTAAAATGTGTCCAAATTAAATATAGCACTAATTTTGAAAGAAAAAAAAATCTTTTTTCCTTGAACAGTTGGAACCAAAAACTATCTTTTTTTCAAAATATCTTTTGTCCACTTGGACTTAACACACTTTTTAAAAAACGATGATTGATAAGCATATTTTATCATAATATTATATTAATTAATATTTAATATTACATCTTTAAAAATTATTTTTAAAATAGTGAACAAGTTAAAATGAACAAAGATAGTACCAATTTCGTAGCAAGAGTCTACTAAATTAGCGAGATCAAGCTCTATTGTCAGATAATAGAACAGCATACCCAATATAATCTCACCCGTGGAGTCCAGCTATTATCAAGATAATAAATAGTAGAATTTTTATTTTGTAGTACAATAAGAACAATACTTGCAAGGCACCACGGAGGCATGCTGCAGCTTTGGCAATCTTTTATAGTTCGAAAACCCTTCTATAGTCTAAAGCTTATTTCTTGCAAATTAACTAGGCCAATATTAAATTAACACATAATTTCGTATTAATAAAAGAAATAAGTATAGAAAAATTCATCATTCATAATCAACACTGCTCGAACGAGGTGTACATGCTCAAAGGCAAAAAGGGAACAATTGATTGGGAATAATTTTACATCTACGAAGCTAAAAGAAAGGCTAACGCGCAAAATCTAATCAAGACGAAGAAACACATTAGATTTTAAGGCCAGAGCAATATAATGGAAAATGCCAAGCACAAAATTATCAATTGCCAGCACTCTTGCTGGGTGCAGCATCTGCTGAACTGTAAGCAGCATCAGCCGAGGTGGTGTCCATGTCATTAAGACCCAACTCCTCGTTTTGCTCCCACGATCTAACATACTCTTCAACTGCAGTAACAGAGTGATATGTTCAAAAATGAGCAAAATTAAACACGCCTATTGTCAATTAAAGGAGGTTTGTGTAAAAGATCCACAAACTTCGGGTTTCTTCTTCGACAACAACACAACCACTGTAATCTCACAAGTGGGATCTGAAGAGGGTAAGAGTGTACGCAAACCTTAAGTGCAAAAATGACTTACATGTCAACTGTTTGTCATCCTTGAGATCATCGGTGGCAGGTGCAACAAAAGAATTTGCAAGTGCATCATCAATGATCAATGTCCACGGTTGTTTCAAGCTCAAAAGCTGTGGAATGTTTAAAATGCAAAACAAGAAACATATTAAATAAATATATATTGAATTAGAGTTGCATAGAGGAAAGTTAAAAGGAGTCTTGTATTTGAAAATACGGATTGTATCTTTACATCTCTGTCATGGTACCAAAAATGGTTATAAGTTATAAACACCTAAAATAGCTCCCCTGAAGAAGGCTAGGGGTGGTCATTGTGGCATATTGGTAATTATTTTCCATTAACATTTTCGTAGAACCAGGTGATTCACATCTCATATTCTTGAATAGAAATGAAATTCTTAATGGAGAAATCACATATAAGCTTAAACGATATCTGATATAGAAAGTAAGAGGTATCCTCCACTTTTACCTTGTCTAGTCTAGCTCGGAAATCCAACCACTTGCTCTTCCTGTCTTCCTCGAGACTGTCACCAAATGTAAATCCATGTACTCTCTCGAGACCTACATTTAAAACAAAAGGTTCATTCAAGAGGATGTTTAAATGACAAATTAAAAAAGACCAGATACAGATACCACAAAAGAATAAGGTCATTCAGATTGAAAAAAACGATTCAGTAGTCCATGTAAACTGATATAGAGTATTTGCACATCTCAAGAGTCGAGATATTGATTAGACAAATGCCATTTGAGACAAAAAGTCATTCAGTTAACAGCCACAAAATAAATGAATGAAGAAATCAGATACATGTAATGAGACTTAAACGACTGTGGATTCACAGTAGTTCAACTGAAGCTCGACCTTTGAATGAGCTTGAAAATTCAAGTTGCCTCATTGGAATAATCGATGCACTGAATATGCATCATCGTAGATTATTGTCCAAGAAACTAACACAGGGAAAAGGAGAAGAAAACAAGGTAAAACAAGATACTCACTTTCGCTAATCTTTGTGATTAAACCCTCAACTGTCGTCACCATTCCACCCAAAGTGCCACTAGTAAGCTCTAATTCAAGCTCAGGAATTTCTACTCCAGCACTATCCGACTGGTAAATAAAAAACAACAATTTGGAGTCAGGGAATGCAAAGAAATAGAGTGCGTGGAACAGTTAAATGACTCCAAGCCGTAAAAAAACACTTTTCATATTTGTAATATGCATAATATCAATCAGATTCAAGACAATTAGGGCTCAACAGTTGGAACGAAGGTACTGCATAATAGAAGTATGATACTGTCAAGTAGAACTAGTTAAAGAAGCTGTGCTTCGTCAACTCTTCTTTTACGCATCAGATGAACATGATCTTGAAAAGGTAAAATTTTGGCATTCATGCCAACATGCTGGATATTTTACATCCTTGCACAACTTTGCTTTCACTGATTGGGATCTTCAAAGTCCGAGAAGTACATGTTACATGTGAAAGCAGTACGCAAATGTGCTTCTAAAGTCAAATATAACAGAGTAAATAGAAATGTGTTTTTTTTCCGAGAAAGGTAACAGAAAAAAGTGAAGAGTTATTAAATATGATCTTTGAAGATAGCAGTATAAGAATAAATAGAAAAGTAAAATCAAATGTTGCTCCTACAAGTAAGTTGCACAATGAATGATAACCAAAAATAAATAAAAATAAAATAAAATTAGCTGGTATTTCTGCCAAATATAGGCTGGAAAGTTATACCTTAATCACATCACGGCTTAGATCTTTAATGTTTTCCACATGAAGCGTAATTTTCTTTCCCTTTTCAGATATAGGACCACCAGGTTTCAGCTGCAAAGACAAACATAATCTCATTAATAAAAATTCCATAAAGCTATTATTTTCTAGTACATGACAGAGATTACCTCAGAGTTGCGATAACCACAAGCATCACAAGAGGATGCCATAACTATTACTTCTTGAAAATATGGAATATCTTTAAGTGGTCAAGTTCAACAATACCATAGAAGAAGAATAGCTTGCAGCAGATGACAGTAGCAATTCTTATTTCTTACAGAAAATGTTAAATCACAAAGATAATTTAATCAAAGGCAAACTACACAAAAACCACCATACCAGCTGGTAATAGTTATGTATAGAAAATAATAATAATAATAATAATAATAATATGGGGCGAATTGATTCTCAGTGTAGACGAGGTATGCAACTCCATTAAAAAGAATTAAAAAATCACAATAATATTTTCCATGTGGAACAGGATATTTATTAAATCTCTTTACCTGCATCAGACCACTCTAAAGAAGCTCATAATCCCATCCAGATTCTTTTATCTGTTTTAGGTTGTCCCTCTGTTACGGAGATTTAATAACAGAGATGTATAGGGATCCTCCAAGAAAAGAAAATTATTAGCTAGTACATTTTATAATTTAAGCTCATACAATTGTCAATGATTGCAAATTCTCATGATTAATAAGAAGCAGATGTCCTCATAGAACAAAATAAATTTGTAACAAATATAATAAACAGATGGGCAACAATTGCAACTATTAGTATTCCCTTCTATTTCGCAGCAAGGGCCTGTCTGGGGAGGAATGCAGAAATGAGGTTTTCTATTGTGTAAATGTAGAAAAGGATACTGGTAACAAACATTTTACAGTCACACTTCGCCATGCATGCTCCACAAGTTGATGGAAACACCATCACCTGTCAAAAAGAACAAGCAATCAGAAGGAAAGTTTAAAAGGGACAGACATATGTAAGAAACCCCAGGGGGAGGACGTACCTCTTCAGGAGCTGAATATCGAAATAGAGCTTCAGCCATTTCTGCACTGTTACCCTGAGCAATAGCCTGACGTCCCGCTCTTGCTCCAACTGATCCATGTGGTTCATTTAGCAGTCGATGAGGAATATTATTTATCCCCTCATTTGATACCTCATCACTTTGTCCTCCAAGCTGTGATGGGTCAGCAAGATACCCTAAAGCTACCTGCTGTTCAGGAGTTCGCTCATAGAATGTGATTGTCAATGCGGGATCAGGAGATGGAGCTAACCTGTCAGGTATGCATTCACCTAAGCATAAGGTTAACAATAATAAAACGGAGTGTAGCTAAAGTAAGCCTACTACTCGAACATTTTATAAATCACACACTAACAAGACACTTTTGAAGTGAAATCGACCTCGCTTATACTTTTTTTTTCCCGACAAATTAACAAACAGAGTTCTGAGAAATGGACATGAAAAGAGCAGATTGGATACAAAGGATTCATATAGCCAACCTGCATTGAGCCATAGTTGATAGATTGATCGATTTATTAACAAAGGCAGTTTGCATAAACCAAGCTACACACAATTTCTGTTTCTTGTTTACCAAGAAGAAAAGGATTTTTATCCAGATGCCTTCAGATAAGTAGTGGCAAAAGATCAGCCACATTACAACTTAAACACAAGACTTTTAGATGAAGAAGTTATAAGCGTAAATATTGCACCTCAAACTTCCATATTTTAAGTGATTAAGGTCCACATGCAGAATTTTTAATTTGGCTCCGCCTATTTGATAGAGTTATCCTTCCTATAACATGCGTTCTAACAGTATGCTTTCAACAATTCTTATCGGAGGATTATTTTGTTTTCCCTTCAATTCATTGTTTTCATCATTGCTACTTTTCCCACCCTGTATTCACCAACGAATAAAGAAGGTTAGTTTTTAAGATTTTGCATCCGAGACAAGTAGTCCGACACAGGATACCAATAGCAGTACCACTTGAACAAGTCTATCATCTAGCAAGTACTGTCTTAATTATCTACTTGATTTTTATTATGTAGAGTGGTGTTACCCCAGTTTGAACATTTGCTTTACACACTACTGTACAACGTCAGGCCGCACTCGGTACTTCACTTCCCAATTTTATGTGAGTTGAATTAAAACTATGTTCTTTGAAGGACAATATGAAATTTTAAATAACCACTAAATCGTTAATCAAAACACACACAGCAAAAGAAACCTCTTAGCCCCTCAATGGAACAAAAACCTTGATCAGAAAGGAAAAAAGAGACAGCAACATACCACCATTCAAATTAGATCTTCACAGTCATTTTTGTGTTCTAATATTCTTCTACTCACTTGATTGTGATCATTTCTTGATCTGTATCAATGGCATATGTTATGCCTGTATATTCACATTTAGTAATGTTTTTTTCTTTTTCGGAAGAGTAACGACTAGTTCCAAATTTAAACTCTAAAAGTATTTTGGTTCTATTCACCCACCCCCGAAAAGTTCAGAATTTCAGGTAACAGTGTCCAGCATGCTGATAGTGTCCGTGATGGTACCATGCTATATCATATTATTGCACAATAATATTTTTTTCTGTTACAGGCATGAAGCACTCCAAAATCTAGATAGGGCAACAGCAGAAGTCATAACATTTCTATTGTAAAAAAATGAGTCTTACGGGTTGTCAATGAAGCTGTTACCAGCAGGATCATCAAGAATAAAAGTAAAGGATGAATCTCCTGATGCACATGCTCTCAGTTTTATCAAGAACTGATCTATTGCTTCAGCCATCTGGGGATCCACTTTCTGCTAGCGCCGTAGAAGGAAATATCAAAATGAGAAAATATAGAGAAAAAGACAAGACCAATGTGTGTGAGCCTCTAAAACAAGAGAAACACTCCACCTTCCGTTCATCTTGAAGAGCCTCCAAACCGTCAGCAGCTCTAATCAGTATGCCTTCTATCTGTAATGTAGCACAGAGATATTTATTAGAACAAGAGGCAAGCAATTAAGTATTCTTTTTCCCTTTCTAAAATTTCTTTATTTGCAGCTGGGAGAACAAACAACTACTGCTCCTACATCCTTTTTGTTTTTGAATCTCCCATAAAACCATAAATTCCAAATCCTAACACATATCACATCAGGATGTAAAAGAAAAATTTTGATGACAGGGTTGAAAGTTTCTGAACTACTCCTGCCAAAAATTTCAGTAGTGGAACATTGAGATGAAGGCATACACAAACCATTTAATCATCAGGATAATTTTTTGAAAAGGCAAGCTAGTAAAAAGGCAGATACCGTTGACAATGATCCACGTTGAGCCTCAGGAGGGATCTCAAAATCCAGTTCAGGTATCTGCACAACACAACCATAAATTAGTAAGATAATGAATACCATAAAAGTGATCATTAAAGATGTGGCAATCAAGAAATAAAATTATGTATAAGTGTAACTCCAGAAAAAGTAGCTAGCTTAGAAGCCTAGTCAAAATTTATTGATCCTTCACTAAGAAGTACGAGCATCCATCTAAAATACACATCATCTTCTGTTCTTGTATCTCATGAATACAACAACATCAAACATGGAGATTTAATAGGTTTAAGTACAGCGTGTGTGTCAAGGCTCCTAACAAATTACAAGAGTGTTTAATAAGGTACCTTGATGGTAGCACTTTCAGACTTCACAACTGTTCTGTCGAGCAACTGCAGTTTCAGAATACCAGTGTAAGCCAGCATTCGCAAAGAGTTAATTAAAAATTATCATTACCTTAAAACAACCCCGGGTTGCACAACATTCTTCATTTCACAAAAATATGCATAAAGCAGCCTACTAGCTCTCTAACATTGGCAAGAAAACTTTTTTCTCACGAAATGAATAAAAAAGAATCATGATAAGTGCATGCAACGTTCAGTAACAACAAGACATTATTCTACTTTAATAACAACCCGAGAACTTCTTGGAGAAAAGATAGTCCAGGTTCATTGAAAATGCAGTAGAACTATTGTGGTAAACTGTATATAGCAACCTACTGCTTTATCTAACAGCATATAGCAATGCCAAGAGATGTATTAGAGGAAATACCTTTTTTTCCCCTGATGGAACACGCAAGCTATAGCAACAACCTCGAGGCTGAATCTCACCAGCGAACTCCACTTCACTATTTCTTTAGAAGGGAAATGAGAAGGATAGGAAAACAGGGTAAGGTAGGTTATTGAACTGAAAGTTACTCCAATTTCCAATGTCTTCGGAGATGAAATGCCTTACCTTTCACCACAATGTGGACAGTCAAATGCTGACAATAATATCTGGAAGAACATTGAAATTCCCTTTAGAATGACGATCATTGATGCAAAACAGAGAGGGTGACAACATGGGTCACACACAATTGAAAATGAGGTTTCTCATGCGCTTATCTTTTTCAAAATTTTCAAGAAGCTATGACTTCTATCCCACATTATGCAGTTCTTTTTCAATTTTTCAAATGTCAAACATAATTCTGGTCAAGATATTGCCTGATTAGGAATTGAGCTAAATTCTGGGAAATGCAATCAATACTAGACAATAAGAGTATATCTTTCTGATCAAAATTGTCTTCTTATTTGTATTATGCTTGTCAAAATAGAAATATTGATTAGTCAAAACTCTGGTTCGGGTTGGAAAAAGCAAAATTGTACACAACTCTTTGCTTAGAACTATAAGCAAAGAGGAAGAAAGCGGCGTACCTTTCTAAAATGTGGAATGAGTGTTAAGAGTAACCTTGTTGTACCCTGTCAACAAAAACAATAAGATCATTACACAAAGAGTAGTATCCTGCTAATAGTTTCCATACAAAACCCAAAAGCAACGAAGCCCAAGAACCCAATAAATTTTCCATCAATGTAGCTCTAACAAAAATTGCAAAGGGGGAAAAAGAGTTAAACGCACCACAATTTATAACCAAAAAAGCTAGCTTTATAGAAAATACTCAGAATACTATGTATAAGAAGTTAAAGAGATGAAACAAATCATATGAATTCTTCAATTCAGCATACTTTCCTGTTATTACATTTCTATCACTCTTCTCCAGTAATTTTCAAGAAGAAAAAAAGCTATAGTTTGTCCTTTCCCCGACTAACAACCAAAGAAAAATGACTTATGAAACACAATATATCATCAAAATTGTAACTTTATAGCATACACAGAGCAGATAATCTCAGTAAAAGTAAATTAACCAACAAAACTTCTCCATTAGCTAAAGCAAAGTTCCCATCTTTTCTTATAGTAAAGTTCTAACAAATAAAAAAAGATTACTTTTTTCCTCAAATAACACAAAAATCATCAAGAAAGACCAAAAAAAACTCCTTGCATCAAGTAACCATGGAAAACAGAAAAAGCAAAAAGATTCAAGAAGCGCATACATTTTCACCACATCGCATACAGAGGCTTTCAACTACGTAAAGTGGAGTATCAATCTCAACATCATCTCCGGCGGCTGCAACTGCTTCCACCACCGACCTCACATCCATTATTTGTTCCTTCGGCGCCGCCATTCTTTATAATTACTGTTAGTACTAAAATAATCAAAGAGTGAGACGAAAACAAGAGGGTATTTTGATTATTTTTCAATCAACCTTCTCTTCTGCTCAATACTTTTTTCGAGAAATAGCAAAGTTAAGGTTTTTTTTGCCAATGGTGGCGGAGAAAGAAAAATATAAGTTGTCAAGATTTTGGGTTGAGACCGCGGAAGAATCCAGTGGTAACGAGAGAGTATTAGAATGCGCACTTAACTGATTACAATTATCATTATTTGTAAAATTATAAATATTAGCCGTCTTAGCTCAGTGGTAGAGCGCGTGGCTTTTAACCACGTGGTCGTGGGTTCGATCCCCACAGACGGCGTTAACATTTATGGCTTTTTTTGCCTTGAAAAAAAAAAATTAAACATTTACAAATTATATTCTTACGTCATGGAGAAATTATTTTTCTTAGGACCTTGACTCCTCTTGTATAGGATTGCGTATCAGTTGGTTTGATTTAATTTTGAAGTTTATCAATTTGACTTCTCGATTATCAATTTGTAGACATGCTAATTCATTAAGTTATTGGTTTATCGATTATTTATGGCCTTTTTTGCCTTGAAAAAAAAAATTAAACATTTACAAATTTTTATTCTTACGTCATGGAGGTAGATAAATTATTTTTCTTAGGACCTTGACTCCTCTTGTATAGGGTTGCGTATCGATTGGTTCGATTTAATTTTGAAGTTTATCAATTTGACTTCTCGATTATTAATTTGTAGACATGTTAATTCATTAAGTTATTGGTTTATCGATTATTGATCGTTATCGATTTAACCGCTAAAATTTGACACAAAAAAATCATTGAAAATACTTGGAAACAATGTGACAAACCAAATAAACCGTGCACGTGAGTTAACAGATTGCATCTTGCTCAGAAGCAAGCAGTGTTACATTGTAGAATAACCAGAGTTTGAGATAACCAGAAATAAAAGTATAAAACTAAACTCGAAGTCAAGGACTTTATATACCAAATGAAATAAATATATTACTCTATTTAATTTACTATCGGGTTATCAGTTAACCCATTAAGAATAAATTTCACACCGTTAAGAACTGATAACAAAAAAATCAAAACCTTACCAAAATCCATAAACCAATAATTTTTCTTCGATTCGAATTATTGATTTTAATTCGATTTTGAACAACCCTAGTCTCATAATTATTCCAGTGAATGACAAATTTTCTTGAAGTGTAATCATTTAGCATTGTTATTATTATTCTAAAATATGTACTTGATAGTATATTAAATATGCCAAAAATTAGAAAAAAAAATTACTCCATAAAAACTAACTTAATTAGTTTGATAACAAAATTGCCAAGAAAATAATAAAAAAGAACGAGTATTTTACTAACTTAATTAGTTTGATTTGACTTTAATATTCTAAAAATAATGATCACCCAACCAAGTGAATTACTATTTACGATTTGAAAAATAACTCAAAGCGATTTATGATCACCCAATTAAATTATTTACGATTATCTCCGGAAAAATATTTTACAAAAAACTGGAAAACATATATATTGTATTATTACTAATAAATAAAATATTAATGAAATCTTTGCCCCTTCACAAAAAAGAAAGGCAAAGCTTGAAGAACAGTGAAGATGAGAATGATCAAAGTAGTTCCATTACCATGTCCAACATACCTATATATACCCCTTCCTCACAAGATTCAAGCTTCCTCTTCTTCAACCCAGAAATCAAGAAGAGCTTTTTCTCTATCTGCACTTACTCTTTCACTCTCTGCTCTTGTCTTCTCTAATAGACCCAATAGTTCAATTTCTTGGGCAAATCCTCAAGTTCCAAAGTTCTTGGAGCTACCCAATTCGGGCGGTGTCAAGGCCTTGGACCTTCGTATTGGTGATGGAGAAACCCCCATTGATGGTGACGTGGTACCCCTCTTTATCTTTTTCCTGTCATACTTTCTTATTCTTTTTCTTTTCACTAATTTTTGTACAAAGTTTGGAACTTTTTGAGTTATTGGTAACAAAAAATGATTCTTGGAATTTTTTTTAGTGAAATGTGTTTGTACTTGGAAAGATGTTCTTGCACATTGTCATCAGCATTACATAGGACTGTGCTTGTAGTGCTTTATGATTTCTGTTCAGTTCTGAGTAAAATAATTAAGATTTCTTCTCACTGTAATTGGACAGGTTGCAATTCATTATTATGGGAGGCTTGCTGCAAAGCAAGGATGGCGCTTTGACTCAACATATGATCACAAGGACGAAACTGGTGAACCAATTCCTTTCTCTTTCGTCCTTGGTTCGGGCAAAGTGAGTTAACCTGTCTTTTACACTTGTCCATTGAAGTTTTTTTAACTGAGAAAAGAGGACTTAATGTAATTTGTTGAACCTGAAAAGATTGAAATTTCGCCCAAAACAAGCTAGATGGTAGGAGAATAGAGGCTGCTCCACTCCACTTCCAACCAAGAGAGTGGGAGTTTGGCCACCAAGGAAACAAAATAGTAAGGGCCACTGCTGAGATTTTTGGGATAGGATTTTCCAAATTTTAAAAGTAGTAGACCAGGGAAGGTGGTGACTTTGATAGGGAGACGACCAAAGCGGAAAAGGTAGCATATAGCCACCAACGGTAAGTAGCATGTAGGATTGTGCATTCCTCTGTGTTGTTGTTTCTTGCTATCATGTAGGACTGTGGTGACCAGGACGTGGGAGCTAGTATGCAGTCCTCTGTGTTATTGTTTCTTGCTATCATCCTTCAGATTGTTGGTGAAAGGACTAAGTGAGTCAGTTTGCCTTTAGGCTGGTTAGTTATAGACTGATAGTTACCTTGTAATTCAATTAAAGTTGTTTGAACTTTTTCCTTCCAGCGGCTATATAACCCTTTGAAATGCTCTTCTGAATAGATCTTCACTAGACTTGACATCTTCATGATTTAAGAAGGTAGCTAGTACATACAAAATATACCACCACATTGAAAAGCTGTCATCATAGTATGATCCTTATGAAAATAGCCTAAACAAAATGATGTTTCTAGACTACTTGATTCTATGCTTTCGTTGCTGTTACAAGGTTTCTTCCTCTTTGTGGTCCTTCAGTTTCTAGTATCACCTAAAAAAGTGGGAAAACCTATAGTTTCGGGCACCACCTACGGCAGTGCCGTGGAAGCAAACTACTCAGTAAAGTTATTTTGAAATGCTTGACACAAGAATGATAAAGGAAGAAGAGAAAAGTAAATGCAATTAGAAAAATGAAAGGAAGAAGGTTCTGGGCCAAGACTGCATGCAGGAACAATGACAATCTAGCATAAGGTAGGAATGAAGGAACACTGGTGGGTAGGCGAGAACTACAACTATGGAAAAGTTCAAATGCAGGTTCAGGGTAAGGTGTATCCAAGAGGAGAACATGATTAGAAAGGAAGATGTTGAATGTTTATCTTTTTCTTCTTCTGTAATTTGGATTATCACTATAGTACCAAAATTTGTCACTTTTGTTTTATTATGGAAAAAATCCCTAGATGATGTTAGTTCTCAATATCCAACTCTACCTATCTCGTATACGTTTCCTCATACAGTCATTGTAGTGAACCTTCAAACGAGATATTTCCTTTTTCTGGATTTCCTTACTTTTCTGGTCTTTCAGAGCAGGTGCTTGACTATGCTTGTTTTGGTTGCTTCAATTTGCTTCTGTCATCGTTTGAGTTTTTCTGAAATGAATTCTTTCTACTTTGAAATAGTATCTGTTCGACTAATCTGAACCCACTAAATTATATAGCAAAATAAATTGTAGCAATTAATTCCACGTTTTTGTCTATCTATTTACAGCAGGTTATATCAGGGATTGAAACTGCTGTGAGATCGATGAAAGTAGGCAGCCTTCGCCGAGTTATTATCCCACCATCTCAAGGATATCAGAATACATCCCAAGAACCCCTGCCACCTAATGTGTGAAGTTGCTCTTCTTCCTTTATAATCATAATTTTAGTCCTTCTCAGTTGCATTCTTTTGGAGAGACTTGGCAGGGAAGTGTAGTTAGTCTTCTAATACTAGAGCTCTTTCTGCATAAATTAAGTTGTGGGGCACCTACCGAGCCTGGGTTTTGGAAAGTAAAAGGCATGGAATCATGTATTTAATCTCCTTTTATGTTTGATGTATGTTTTTGTGTGTGAACTGTTACCCTTTTTCAAGAAGAAGTATTACTTCTCTATTAGTTAGTTAGCAGAAGGGAAATTTGTTCAAGAATTACTTTACTCTTTTAGACATAATAAGATCATAATTCTACAATCTACTGTAATGTTATAGTCCGACCTTCCATGTTTTAAGTGCAACTCTTCTACCACTTTTAGTTCTAATGATAAGAAACAAATATTAAACATGTTATGATGTTGGAGTTTTTTATTCTTAAGTTTCAAAGACTAGTGATGGAAGGGTTGGTCCAAGGCTGCCAAACAGGATTAGAATTCCCAATACACCCAATGCCAGATAGCTTGCAAAGAATATAAGCTGGAAAGCACAATATGTGCTTGAGCTACTGCTGCTACACCTTCATAATTGAACATGCATAAAAGGAAATCAACAACAACAACATACCTAGTGCGATCTTGAAAGTGATGTCTGGGGAGGGTGGGATGTATGCAAACCTTACTCCTAACTTTGCAGGGTATAGATATTGTTTCTGAAAGACCCTCGGAGCTAAGTTGCTCGAACTCTTCCCTTTCGGTGCCGCACCCGTGTCGACACGACGTGGGTATGGGTGTAGGTGTGGAATCTGTATCCGATCTAGTCAACCGGTTTTGGGTACTTTGACCAAATTTGAGGAAGAAATTCTGGGCAGATTCAATGATTTCTTTAATCAAAACTTAAACTAAGGTGAAATTGAAGAAATGGGATACCTTATATATATACATTTCTATTGTCACTCCCTTTCCTTTTATCTCCTTCCAGGATTCTCCTCTTGATCGATATTTTCTCCTCAAGTTTTCTACATAATATCTCATAATTTAGGTTTTATAAATCTATTTTTAGATATTTGAATTATTTTTAGCCGAATCCCCGCACCCGTATCTATACAGGGATCCATCTCCCCGAATCTTAAAATTCAGATCATAGAGGATCCGACCTCTAGATCTGCACCCGTATCGGACACCTGCATCCAAGTCTGAGCAACTTAGCCTCGGAGCATAACATGAAATCCATTCATTAAATTCTTCTCTCTTTCTTTCCTCCTTTCAGTTCTGGTTGTGCTTGGACCATCTAGAATTTGGGGATTATTTAGTCGACCTTGTTAGAGTTTTGAAGTGATTTCAGATTCTTACTGTGCCAGCCTTTTTCTGTTGGATGATTCAGTCATTGATAATATCTGCAGTACAAAGGTCTTTAGAACTGATTGATTGTATTTATTTGGTGTTGAAACCGAGATTAATATTACTTTTAATTCATTTTAGGAAGAAACTAGGAAACGTTTTAATCTCATCAATATATTTCATTTGGGACTTAAGCTAGTAAACATTTTCTCCCTGTTTCAGTATTTTGATAGGCAAAGACTTTTTACTACCATTTTCAACCCAACCCGTCTTGCAAATGGAGAAGGCGCAACATTGGGGACAGTCATATTTGATATTGAATTGGTCAGCCTGAGGCATCTCTGATCTCGATCATTTAGCAGCCATTTTTCTCCACTTTACTGGAGTATGGAGCAATTGTTGTCAGTTCGATGATGATGGAAGGTAAATCTACTGTTTATAGGAAATGTTTTACACATTATTAATGCTGATCACCTAGTTACTTGGAGTAAGTATTGGAAAATGTGTTTCATTAGAAGGTCTGTCCTGAATCTCTACCTAGGCTGCACATATTCTTGACAATACTCCTTGTACAACACAACATATATAATAGTTGTTCAATGCCTTATAGAGGAATTTAGCACTAAGATGAGATAAATACCTCTAATTCGCGGTTATGTATAATGGAGATCTGTTAGCCTGTTTACTCAAGTAGTCGAGTTGTTTGTTTCAACATTCGACAAAGTTTGTTGTTTGGAGTTTTGCTTTTACTGTATACTCAGTAGCCTATTAAAATACCAGCAAGTTAAAGATGTTTCCTTCTTAGTCAATTCATTGTTGTTCTTTCAGGTTTACAGATGATGAAATGGTTTTTAGTTAAAGAAGCCTCAGTGAAGAGTTTGGTCCTATGATGTGCCAAATTGCCATATAAACAAAGGCCTGGGTAGAGCGCTTGAGGGAGTTTTTAGAACTATTGGACGAAAGAGTACATGTATATATGTTCATTTGCTTAACCATACATTTAAATATAGTACAATATTTATAGTTTTAATCATTCATTGTGTGAATCTAAAAACAACATCTTAATTATTTAGATCTTCATGTGGATTCAGACGTCCTAATCTAGTAATCTTAACAAAAACAAATGTGATCTTTCATGCTGACTCAAATTAATGACTACGGTGACACAGCGAGGATGCGTATGCTTACTAATAGATCAAACCTCACTAGTCCGTAAAGAGTTTTATTGTTTTCTCCATTTTAATTTCTTTGTCATGTTTTAACTTGATGTTGACTTAAGAAAGTAAAGAAGACATTTGAATCTTATGATCTTAAATTAAAAATATGTCAAATATATTAAAATGAACTTTAATCTTATGGTCTTACCCATGCCATGTGAAAAATTGGAATCAAAAAATTGTCAAAAAGGGAAATGGACATTCTTTTTAAAACAGATTAAAAAAGAAAGTAAAATAAATTGAAACGAAGAAAATATTATTTGTTACCGTTCTAGACAAATAATCTCCTAAAAGAAAAAAACAAAGGAAAGAGAAAGTACCAAGCAACTAAATGAGATAACATTAAGGCTGTGCAAAAATCGTTTTAATCCATGAATAAAATTGGAAGATTTATCGGTGTCAATTATTAAGCTAATGTTATAAAATAAAGTATTAGAAATTAAGCAACAAAGAAAAAGAGAGAAAGAGTAGTAATGTTTTCCTTCCAATATTTCAATATCTATGTGTGTATTTATTTCTACAAATAAGATGAATATATATAGAAGATAGGTGTGTATTTGTGTCTTTTAAAGTCATGAAAGAAATCTCCAAAGTCTTGCCTAAATCTCCAAAATCTTGCCTAAATCCCAAAAGTCTTAAAGTGTGGCACAAATCCATATCCAAAGTTTTAAGTGTAGATTTGCTACGTGACATCCAACTTCATTATTTACAACACTCCCCCTTGGATGTCCATGTACAAAGAAATTCTAGAAGAAGAAAAGAGAGTGTTCATAGTTATTCTTAATACACATTGTTTGCTGCCTCGTTAAAAACCTTACCAAGAAAAACCCAGTGGGAGAAAAACCTTGGTTAAGGAAAAAAGAGTGCAGCGTGTATTTACTCCCCCTGATGAAAACATCATTTAATATCTCGAAGTCGACGCATTCCAATTTTGTATCTCAATTTCTCAAAGGTTGAATTTGGTAATGCCTTAGTAAGCATATCAGCTAAATTATCACTTGAGCAAACTTGTTGAACATCTATATCACCCTTCTTTTGAAGATCATGAGTGAAAAAGAATTTTGGTGAAATGTGTTTTGTTCTATCTCCTCTAATGTATCCTTCCTTTAGTTGAGCTATACATGCAACATTGTCTCCATACAATCTTGTTGGAACATCCTTTTACAAAAAAGGCCACATGTTTCCTGAATGTGTTGAGTTATTGATCTCAACCAAATACATTCTCGACTTGCTTCATGAATGGCTATTATCTCTGCATGATTGGAAGAAGTGGTAACCATAGTTTGCTTTGTTGAACGCCATGATATAGCTGTACCACCACATGTAAATAAGTAGCCTGTTTGCGATCGACCTTTATGGGGATCGGATAAATATCCTGCATCTGCATAACCAATCAATTGTGACTTGGATTCATTTGAGTAAAACAATCACATATCAAGGGTCCCTTGGAGGTATCTGAATATATGCTTAATTCCATTCCAGTGTCTTTATGTTGGAGAAGAACTGAACCTTGCTAACAAGGTTACCGAGAAAGCTATATCTGGTCTAGAATTATTAGCAAGATACATTAATGCACCAATTGCACTAAGATATGGTATTTCAGCACCAACAAGTTCTCCCTCATTTTCTTGAGGTCATAATGGATCTTTATTAATATCAAGAGATCTCACAACCATCGGACCACTCAATGGATATGCCTTATCCATGTAAAATCTCTTTAATATATTCTCAGTATATGTTGATTGATGAACAAAGATCTCATTTTCAAAATGTTCAATTTGTAGTCCAAGACAAAATTTTGTCTTTCCAAGGTCTTTCATTTCAAATTCACCTTTCAGACATTTTACTGCCTTTGAAAGCTCCTCAGGAGTTCCAATGATATTGAAATCATCAACATACACAGTTATTATGACAAATTCAAATCCAGACCTTTTCATGAAGACACAAGGACAAATTGGGTCATTTTTAAATCCTTCTTTTAGCAAATATTCGCTAAGGCGATTATACCACATTCGTCTTGACTGTTTCAATCCGTATAAGGATTTCTGAAGCTTTATTGAACAAGTTTCTCGAGAATTATTGTATGCTTCAGGCACTTTGAATCCTTCAGGAATTTTCATAAAAATATCGTGGTCCAATGAGCCATATAAATAGGCAGTGATTGCGTCCATTAGGTGCATTTCAAGATTTTCATGAACTGTCAAATTCATTAGATACCTGAAGGTAATTGCATCCACCACAAGAGAATATGTTTCTACATAGTCAATGCCAGGCCTTTGAGAAAATTCTTGGGCCACAAGTCGTGCTTTATATCTTACGACTTCACCTTTTTCATTTCGTTTTTGCACAAAAATTCATTAGTACCCCACTGGCTTAACACCTTCAGGTGTTCGGATTATTGATCTGAAAACTTCACGTTTTTCAAGGGAAGTCAACTCTGCTTGAATTGTGTCCTTCCATTTTGGTCAATCATTTCTCTGTCTACATTCATCGACAGATTTTGGTTCAAGATCCTTATCTTGTTGCATTATTTCAATAGCGACATTATAAGCAAAAATATTATCAACCACAACATCATTTCAGTTCCAACTTTTTCCTGTCGAGACATAACTTATTGAGCTGTTGTTTCATCATTTGTTAGGACTCGGGGCTCTCCTTGAGCACCCGCTTTCATATTATTATCATTTTCTCCTTTTCTTTTTTGAGGATTTTTATCCTTAGAATCAATTGGCCTACCACGTTTCAAGCGTGGTCTAGAATCATTTGCATTAACAGTTTGTTCTATCGGAATATCAACTCGAACAGGAGCATTTGCAGCTGAAACATGAGATTTAGTAACCCTTGAAAGGTTAGTAAATGCATCTGGCAGTTGTTTTGCAATATTTTGCAAGTAAATCATCCTTTGAACCTCTTGTTCACATTGATTTGTTCGAGGATCTAAATGAGATAGTGATACTGCATTCCACTCTATCTCATTTTCCAATTGCTTATGTTTCTCCCCTAATGTTGGGTATTCAGATTCATCAAAATAACAATCAGCAAATCTTGCCGTAAATAAATCTCCAGTCACAGGTTCCAAGTATTTTATAATAGAAGGAGATTCATACCCAACATATATTCCCAACCTTCTTTAGGGACCCATCTTTGTGCGTTGCGGTGGAGCAATTGGAACATATACCGCACATCCAAAAATTTTAAGATGGAAAATATTTGGTTCCTTCCCAAAAGCCAACTGTAATGGAGAGAAATCATGAAAAATGGTTGGCCTTATGCGCACAAGTGCTGCTGCATGCAAAATAGCATGCCCCGCATACCGAAAGAGGAAGTTTTTTCCTCATTAGTAATGGTCTAGCTAACAACTGGAGACGTTTAATCAATAATTCTGCTAGACCATTTCGAGTATGAACATGAGCAACTGGATGTTCAACTGTTATTCCAATGGACATACAATAATCATTAAATGATTGAGATGTAAATTCACCAGCATTATTAAGACGGATTGTCTTTATTGCATAATCTAGAAATTGTGCTCTTAACCTTATAATTTGAGCCAACAATCTCGCAAAATTCATGTTGCGAGTTGATAATAAGCACACATGTGACCATCTTATAGATGCATCTATCAAGACCGTATAATATTTAAATGGCCCACACAAAGGGTGAATTGGCCCACATATATCACCATGTATACGTTCCAGAAATGCAGGGGATTCAATCCCAATCTTTGTTGCTGATGGTTTAATAATCAGTTTCCCTTGGGAACAAGCAACACACGAGAATTCTTTAGATTGAAGAATTTTCTAATTCTTCAAAGTATGCCCATGTGAATTCTCTATAATTTTGCGCATCATATTGTAACCGGGATTGCCCAACTGATCATGCCAAATGATGAAATCATTATGATCAATAAACCTTTTATTTACCATAACAATTGATTCAACCACATCAATTCTTGTGTGGTACAACCCAGAAGAAAGTGCAGATAATTTTTCGTGCAAAAATCTTTTTCCCGCTTTTATTGTAGTAATATAAAGGTATTCAACCTTTCCTTCATTAGCAGTCTCAATATGATAGCCATTTTGGCGAATAACCTTGAAACTTAACAAGTTTCTTTGAGACTTACTACAATACAAAGCAATATTAATGACCAATATTGTTCCTCCAGGTAGTAATAAGGTTGCTCTCCCAGAGCCCTCAATTATTTTTGTACTACCGGATATTGTATTAACATTGGCCCCTTTCATAATCAAATGAGAGAAATATTTCTTTTCTCTTAATATAGTGTAAGTTGTAGCACTACCCCGAAGGCACATATCTCCATTACTCATCTTGAATCCAATTGAAGACTGGAATATTTTATTTATCTTCATAAAATAAAAGTATATCATAAGAGATAAGATAACTAGCAACATTGCAAGAAAACTTAAGCCTTTATATTATTTTATTTTTTAAATTTTAAAATAAAAGTAACATAAAAAAAATGATAATCAAAAACACATAAAAACAACAACATATCGTACATCATTAAATAAAATCAAACATTAGTTATGATCACCAAAGAAGTCTTCAACCTCCAAATGAGTAATATCATTGAGGTCATTAAAATCATCATTCTTCAAAGCCAAATTCACTTCAGTATTATCATTGTATATTTGCGAAGGTCTTGCCTCAACATTATTTTCAAATGTCAAGTGTGACTCCACCCGAGCATTATTAGAAGATGTACCACCTTTATTTGTCTTTCTTTTGAAGGAATTTTGATAAAGCCTGACAAAATGCTCATGTGTCCGACATTCATTTTTCCAATGACCTTTCATGCCACAACGATGACAGTTGCCTCTCAAAGGATTACTTTGAGAACTCATATTATTCTCTCTTTTATAATGACCACCACTACGATAATTATTATATCATTTTCTGCCATTGCTACGTCCACGCACATTATTATGGCTCCGATTTTTATTTTGTCTTTTTTAGACTGCCCATGTGCTTCTACCACATTTGCTTTCGGTAATGGAGCAGTTCCAGTGGGACGGGCTTCATGATTTTTCAACAAAAGAGTATTATGTTGCTCAGCCACAAGAAGGCATGAGATTAAATCAGAATACTTTTTAAATCCCCTTTCACGGTATTGCTGCTGTAACACCAGATTTGAGGCATGAAAAGTAGTAAGAGTCTTTTCCAACATTCCTCATCTGTTATATTTTTCCCGCATAATTTTAATGGGAAGTTATTTTATATACAGCAGAATTATATTCACATACAGTTTTAAAGTCCTGTAATCGTAAGTGTATCCATTCATAACGAGCCCTTGGCAATACTGTTGCCTTAAGGTGGTCATACATTTCCTTTAAACCAGTCCACAATTCAAGTGGATCTTTCACTGTCAAATATTCGGCCTTTAATCCTTCATCTAAATGATGACGAAGAAAAATCATAGCCTTCACTTTTGTCCTGACTCGATGTTGCATTACCCTCGGTAATGGTGGTACCAAGACCTTTAGCATCTAGGTGAATCTCAGCATCGAGTACCCATGATAGATAATTTTTGCCAGAAATATCAAGTGCCACAAACTCCAATTTTGATAAATTTGACATGATGAACTGTTGGGTTCGAAAGTGATTAGGGCGTCATGCGGAAGCTTACAATTGCAAATCATATGCCGATAAATTAGACGACACATTAAAAGACATAATATTATTATATGATATGACTAATTGGCCTACATAATTAAAAACTAATAAAAACATATAAACTGTAGAGAGAAAATCTCCTCATAAACTAAACTCTTAAACGTCTACATTATGGATGCTATTGTGTTATGCTATGAGAATAGGAATCTTCAATTTATAGATCTCCAAACTTTTCTTCTAAGGAAAGAATAACCAAATATGAAAGAAAATATTGTTTTCCTTTCAGGAAAAGTTAAAGCATTTATGGTAATACTTTGTCTTTTCTTTTAGGAAAAAATAAACTTCAAATAAGGTAAGAAAGTAGGGCAAAACCCTAACATGCACACTATCATAAAATAGTCAAATTAGATTAGAATAATAAAATTTTAACCATTGAAAATTAAGAATAACATATGTAGTATTCTATAATAAGAAAATTTATTTTCATCAATTAATAAAGTTTACTACCATCTTATATTATTTAGAGAACATAAAAACTAAAACTATTCGAACGTATACTTGTGTTTAGAATCTGAAAATAAAAATAGTTATATCACCGAAACATACCTTGTAAGAGACTTCGTGCTGATAACGTGTTATAAAATAAAGTATTAGAAATTAAGCAATAAAGAAAAAGAGAGAAAGAGTAGTAATGTTTTCCTTCCAATATTTCAATATCTATGTGTGTATTTATTTCTACAAATAAGATGAATATATATAGAAGATAAGTGTGTATTTGTGTCTTTCAAAGCTATGAAAGAAATCTCCAAAGTCTTGCCTAAATTTCCAAAATCTTGCCTAAATCCCAAAAGTCTTAAAGTGTGGCATAAATCCATATCCAAAGTCTTAAGTGTGGATTTGTTACATGACATCCAACTTCATTATTTACAACAACTAATGATTTTTAAATTATTTTATAATTTCTCCTATTGGGCTATCGTTTTGATTTTTGGTTCTAAGATTTAGTTAATGATTAAATCAATAACTCAAATTAAATTATACTAAATCTTTCTTTTTTCTCCCTGTTATTATAATAGTGACTTTAGATTTTAAAAACGAACTGTATTTTCTTTTACGTTTTATAATTGTTGTCTTGATGGGGTTCTAACTTCTACCCATCCGTATGAACTGACCTTGTTTTTCTTTTTTGAAAGATTACTACCATGCTATTGTATCAAGTTTGTTTCCTAACTAGAAAGAAAACAATTTTATTTTAGCAATAACTTATTTAAATTTGCTTCTGGTTATAATTTATGTAAACTTTTATGCAGGAAGATAGTGCATATAAAAACAAAGAAAATTACAGGAACATTTTTTATCATTAAATCAAAAATTGAATCATTAAGACTATAAACTCTGATTAATCAAAAATCAATAACGAATATCTTATTGATTCGATTATTAATTTAGCATGTTTATTAATTAAATATTGATAAATCGATCCGATAATATATAAAATGGAAAGATAACAGAATCTAGTGGGGCCAAATTGCCTAATCCTACTTTTGCTGGGACCATTTAGAATATACAGCCTACAGTGGTAAAACTAAAGACAATGGAAAGAAAATGCTAAAACCCTACTAAACGTGACCCTTCTACTTTGATCCTCATTATTCACTGTGGCATCTCATATACTGAGACGATATTCACTTCAGCCCAAGCAATTTATTTCATATGGTGTATTCCCCTTCAATTTAAGCAAATCAAGGTAAATTTTTTTTCCTATTTGTCACTATTTTTTTTCTCAGTTCTTGAATTATAGTAGTATTTGTTAGTAATTGTGCTAATTTTCTTGAATATGTTTGATTTTCTGTCATTTTCCAAATGCCCATCATTCTTATGTTGGATACAAATAATAAAGTCCCAGTCTTTGGTGTGTTCATGAATAAGTATGCGAAATTGAATCATAAAGCCTTAATCTTGGGTGGTTTCATTGATGAGTTACTTCTGTTTTCATTGTTTATATTAGTTTTTGAAGTATTTCGTTTACTTGATTGTTCTAATGATTTTTCATCTGCATTTTATGGTGAGGTGGCCTATAAAGTTTTTTTCTTTTCTAATTCTGTTCTGCTGATTTTTTCAGTTCTCATATAATGTTTGATTCCATTGCATATAGGGCCTTAATTGAAACTGCACATGCTTCTAACATTGCGTGAATTACTACTCTTGTATAAGTTTCTGCAAGCTGTTCGACAATATTTGTACTGGTTGCTATCTTATTTTTCATGAATTATAATTGATTGCTGTTAATACCCTTCTCACAAAATAAGCAGTTTCCACTTTCCATTGGGTCTAGTGCCTGGTCCAGCTGTT
This sequence comes from Solanum appendiculatum, assembly GCA_018342035.1. Classification (NCBI taxonomy): domain Eukaryota; kingdom Viridiplantae; phylum Streptophyta; class Magnoliopsida; order Solanales; family Solanaceae; genus Solanum; species Solanum appendiculatum. The sequence goes on from JAGDQO010000342.1 coordinate 1,403,145, forward strand.
TGGTTGTTTTGTCTTCCTAGCAATTTGTTGGTTTCTTGAAGGAGATGGTAAATGGTCTACTATTGCTCTGTTCCATAATTGCTCTGTTCCATAATTGCTCCTCCTGAGGAAGACATGGTCGAGATCACTTCACGACTCAGACATTCTGTGAAGCGTATGGAATTGATGTATCAGATCACTTGTTATTACCTAAGATTTTATTTTGGTTATCATAGTGTTCCATAATGTTAGTTTATCATATCTATTTGTGTATGCGATGTTAGCTTGGGGTTCGTGTAATTTGTTATCTACAAGAACATGATGTTCCTTTTGTACATTTTTTCCAGTGTGGCATGTTCTTGCGAAGATGTTGCATTATCTATTCAAAATTGTTTTGATGATCTGTGAAGATATAATTCTGAAAATGTTCTCTTGATATGATTTTTCCTATTTTATGCAGATTCTGTGGGCTTGCTGATAGAGAAGTGATGGCAGAAGAAGGTGGCAGAAGTTTTGCCCAAAGGAACCAATTGTTAGACATAGAGAAACAGGTTCATAAGTGGTGGACAGAAGGTGATGTTTTCAGAGCTGAACCCAAAGAATCACCTCCTAAAGTGGGTGAAAAGTTCTTTGGGAATTTTCCTTTCCCCTATATGAATGGATATCTACATTTGGGCCATGCTTTTTCATTGTCAAAGCTTGAATTTGCAGCTGCATATCACCGATTGAGAGGTTCTACTGTTCTTTTGCCTTTTGCATTTCACTGCACAGGGATGCCCATAAAGGCATCTGCTGATAAGCTTTCGAGTGAGATATCAAGGTTTGGGAACCCACCCGTGTTTCCCGTTGTGAAGGAAGAGGAGAGTGTTGAAACAGAAGTGAAGGTTGAGGCTGAAGGAAATCGGGGTTTACCGGGTGGAAACTTTAAAGGGAAGAAATCAAAGGTTCTTGCAAAGACTGGGGGTGTTAAGTACCAGTGGGAGATAATGAGGAGTTATGATCTGTCTGACGAGGAAATTGCCAGGTTTACAGACCCATATTACTGGCTAACATACTTTCCACCACTGGCTGTAGAGGATCTGAAGGAGTTTGGCTTGGGTTGTGATTGGCGTAGAACTTTTATTACAACTGACATGAATCCGTACTTTGATTCGTTTGTACGGTGGCAAATGCGGAAGCTGAAAGCCTCGGGAAAGATTGTTAAAGATCTCAGGTACACCGTATATTCACCCCTAGATGGTCAGCCATGTGCTGACCATGACCGCGCTTCTGGTGAAGGAGTTATCCCTCAGGAGTATACTCTTATTAAGATGGAAGTTCTCCCACCTTTTCCACCAAAGATGAGTGTTCTGGAGGGGAAAAAGGTATATCTCGCAGCAGCTACACTGAGACCAGAGACCATGTATGGGCAAACAAATGCTTAGGTTTTGCCTGAAGGAAAATATGGGGTGTTTGAGATTAATGATACTGAGGTTTTTGTGTTGACTTATAAGGCAGCTCTTAATCTAGCCTATCAAAGGTTGTCTCGGATCCCTGAGAAGCCGACTTGTTTGCTTGAATTGTCTGGTCAAGATCTTATAGGTTTGCCCCTGAGGTCTCCCTTGGCATTTAATAAGACAATATACACTCTGCCCATGTTTTCTGTCCTTACTGAAAAAGGTACAGGAATTGTAACTAGTGTTCCCAGTGATTCCCCCGATGATTATATGGCCCTACATGATTTGAAGTCAAAGCCAGCTTTCAGGGCCAAATTTGGTGTGAAGGATGAGTGGGTCTTGCCATTTGAGATAGTCCCGATTATCAACCATCCAGATTTTGGAGACAGGTCAGCTGAGCGAATTGTCTTGCAAAAAAAATCAAGAGCCAGAATGAGAGAGATAAGCTTGATGAGGCAAAGAAAACAATTTACAAGGGCGGGTTTTATGAAGGAACCATGATTGTTGGAGAATTTGCTGGTATGAAAGTTCAAGAAGCAAAAGGTCTGATCAGGAGCAACCTTTTGGAGATGAATCAAGCTGTAATATATAGTGAACCTGAGAAGAAGGTCATGTCGAGATCTGGGGATGAGTGTGTTGTGGCTTTGACTGATCAGTGGTATCTCACTTATGGAGAATCAGAATAGAGGAAAGCTGCAGAAGAGTGTTTGGCCAGTATGAATCTCTACTCTGATGAGACACGGCATGGTTTTGAACACACTCTCAGCTGGCTTAATCAGTGGGCTTGCTCTCGCAATTTTGGGCTGGGAACTCGTATTCCTTGGGATGAGGATTTCTTAGTTGAGTCCTTTTCTGATTCCACAATTTATATGGCATATTACACCGTGGCACATTTCTTGCAAAAAGGGGACATGTATGGTAATGATCATTCTTCAGTGAAACCAGAGCAGCTGACGGATGAGATCTGGGAATTCTTGTTCTGTAATGGACCTTTTCCTGAAAATTCTTCTATATCTCCTACTCTTCTCAAGGAGATGAAGCAGGAATTTGACTACTGGTATCCGTTTGATCTCAGAGTTTCTGGCAAGGATCTTATTCAGAATCATCTTACCTTTTGCATCTATAATCACACTGCCATCTTCCCTACGAATCGCTGGCCACATGGTTTCAGATGCAATGGGCATATAATGCTTAACTCTGAGAAGATGTCCAAATCTACTGGAAATTTCCGAACACTCCGGGAGGCAATTGAAGAGTTTTCAGCTGATGCCACACGCTTTGCTCTTGCAGATGCAGGAGATGGGATGGACGATGCTAACTTTGTCTTTGAAACAGCTAATGCTGCCATCTTACGTCTCACAAAAGAAATAGCATGGATGCAGGAGGTTCTTTCTGCAGAGCCATCTTTAAGAAGTGGGCCACCATCCACATATGCAGACCATGTGTTTGCTAATGAAATTAATATTGCAGTCAGGACTGCAGAGAAGAACTATAGCGAATACATGTTTCGGGAAGCTCTGAAAACTGGTTTTTATGATCTTCAGGCTGCCAGAGATGAGTACAGGCTTTCCTGTGGTTCAGGAGGCATGAACCGGGATTTGCTATGGCGATTTATGGATGTTCAAACACGACTTATTGCTCCAATCTGCCCACACTATGCTGAACATGCCTGGAGAGAGCTTTTGAAGAAGGATGGTTATGTCATAAAAGCTGGGTGGCCTGAGGCTGATTTGCCAGATCTTACCCTTAAGAAGGCCAACAAATATTTGCAAGACACGATTATCTCGATGAGGAAGCTACTTCAGAAGCAGGTTTCTGGTTCAAAGAAAGGAAATGTAAATCTGAATAGCCAAAACAAACCTACCGTGGGCCTGATATATGTGGATGAGCAGTATGGTGGGTGGAAAAGGGAATGTTTGGGGATTCTGCAGAGGAAATTTGACACTTCAACCGGTTCCTTAGCACCTGATAAAGAAATCCTCTCCGAATTGCAGAAAAGTGATATTGCACAGCAAGGCAATTTCAAACAAATACAAAAGCTCTGTATGCCTTTCTTGAGGTTCAAGAAAGACGAAGTATTGGGAGTTGGGGTTCAAGCATTGGACTTGAGGCTTCCTTTTGGTGAGATTGAAGTCCTTGAGAAGAACTCAGACTTGATCAAAAGACAGCTTGGTCTCGAGAGATTGGAGATCTTCTCTATGATAGATGATGCTCTGGAGAGAGCAGGGCCTCATGCTGCAGTCGTGAGGCAGAATCCACAATCACCAGGCGATCCAACTGCAATCTTTCTCTGACTAAAACATTTTTGCAGCACAAGTTATGAGCATTTTTGTCCCAGCATCCTGCCTAATAACTTGTCCAAGTATGGTTATGTTTTTTAGTTTTAGAGTTTTAGCCAATTTTCAGATTTTGAGGCCTTCCATTTGTTCTGACCAAATTTGTAATTGCTACTCCCATTTCTTTCTTTTTATTATGTAACCTTTACTTCAGTGGATCTATAACATTACTTCAGTGAATGAGTTAATATAAAGGTATATGATATGATTGTTTGTTAGCTTTTCTGTTCCTTGGAAGCCTTTTGAAAATTGTGATAAACACAAGGCAGTGTTCCTTGCCTTCTCATTATGAATTAGAATGTTTTTCTAGCTTTTGAGAGTTTTTTTTTTTATCACAAGGGAAATCCTCAGCCGCTGCATATCCAAAGGTAAAACTCCCGATCGTATGCATTATCTCTCAAATCACACTGGAGAGGTAATCCGATCTAGGCAAGCTCGGGGCGACGGGCTCGATCTAGAAGGCAAACTCCTTGCTTTTGCAAGGCAAGAGATTTCGAACTTGAGACCTTCAACATGGAAATCCCAAGCTCAAACTGTTGTGCCACCCCGAAAAATGGACTATACATTTCTTTTAGAAGATCATGAATTTTGTAGCGCAATGAAAATAGAAGAATGATTCATTTAGATTGATAAACTTTTTCAGCTCAAAAAATTAAAAATCAATAAAATATTTATTTATCCATGAATATTTATTCTATCATTATATTTAGAAAATCTATTTATACATATAAAAGAATTCTATGAATAATATGATCAACTGGCCATAGCCGCTGCCCGCATATCAGCTACGCTAGGATTTATGTAAGTTTAGGTTCTAATAGGAATCAAAACTAAAAATATTGTTGGTTTCATAAGACCTTGTTTGATCAATTATTGCTTTTTCAGCTTATATGTCTAATTTATAATCATTACTTATGATATTGCTTTTTTAGCTTATATGTCTAATTTATAATAATTACGTATGATATGGTCAATTTTTCTTTTGCTTTATTCTTACTTAATATTTTTTAAAATATTTGATGTACCCTTCCCAAAAATTGAATCCAAACTTCTTCTCATTTTATTTTTGTCATTCGTTCTTCTACTTGTAAAAAATATTTTTAATTTATTATAACAGCATTTTCATCATTTTTATAATGGTTTATTTGGAAAAAATAATTTTTCATTTAGTAGAAATTAGAAAATGGTGTTCGATATAATATTGTGCTACTTTCGGTCACTTGCCTCGTATAGTGGTGGACTCGCTTTCTCTCTCTAAAAATCAAGAGAGAGAAAAAGGCACAAGGATATAGAGGAGTCCATTAGTCTACACTTTTTTCACACCTTTGAATTCTTCTTTGTTTGCTTGCTAAGCAAAATCGAAGAAAACCCAGATCGGCGATCCACCGGAAAAGCAAGAAATCGGTTGCAAATGGGTCAGCAAAAGGCTTTGATCTATGCGTTTGTCGGTCGTGGGAATGTTATATTGGCTGAATACACAGATTTCAGTGGTAACTTCAACTCCATAGCTTATCAGTGTCTTCAGAAGCTACCTGCTTCCAATAACAAGTTCACCTATAACTGTGATGGTCATACCTTCAACTACCTTGTTGATAATGGATTCAGTCAGTTCTCTTTCCCACAAAGCTCTTGTTTTCTGTTGATGTTTGTGTTTTGTTTCTGGGTTTGTTTCTATTGATGTAGATATAAAAGGGATCGAAAAATTTTTGAGTTATTATCCTTCCGTGTTTTTTGTTTCTGAAAATCGGTGGTTTATGGTATTAACTTTATTTAATTAGTATTCTTAATCCGGAAATATGATGATTTAACTCTAGTACTGGGATTAATACTGATCTTAAAATTAATTCTAGTACTGTGAACCATTATATGTTGTTGATTGGAGAGAGAGTAAAGTTTACCCAAATTCCTGGTTGTATTGGGGGTTCCCGAGTACTTTGTAGATAAGGGGTTCCTGGATTTTGTGTGCTAGGAAGAGTTGTTTATTGTTGCATCTGAAATTAGGGAAAATGAAAGAGATCAATGGATTTGTAGATCAGTTTCTGCTGTGGATTAAGTTTTGTGTATCCATTTTACTGGGAAGCTCAGGATTTTCTGGGAGGGGAACTATTGTGTTAACTGTTTGTTCGTTGCTTGTAAGGGTTTTTTTTTCTGTGTCCTTTGTTGGTGAAGTGAAATAGTTCCTTTTCTATTATAATTGTTATTATCTTATTAGTGCTTTCTTTTCATTCTTCTCTGACTGGTTGGTGAAGTTGGATGAGTGACTAATTTGGTTCATTTATATTTGCTTGATAAGCAATATGACGTACTGATTGGTTATGCATCACTTGGTTTCAATTTGTTAAAAAAATTGTTCAATTGAGGTCTTATTTGGAGAGAGTGTACTAGATTCGAGAGTTGGTTCAGATTTATGATCTTCTGGGAGTTCTGTTTCATTATACTGGTCTGAGATGCAAAAGTGAAACTGAATAATCAAATGCACCTGAATTCATCGCTTTAGGTAATATTTTTGTGCTAGGATGAAAACCATGGGAGAGCAGGGTTCACATCGCAACAGATACAAAAAAGGCTAGGAGATTCCTTTCCCTCTGTTTAAGACTTGGTGGGCACTGGGAAGAGTTACCAGTAGTCAGTACCTATATGGTTGTTCTAATCTACTACACGAAGGTAGTAGATTAGCAAAGTCTTCATTTTTTATTTTTCTTAAGTACCCTGAATTGCTTATTACATTGCATAATAAAGAGAGACTTTTTGGTCTTTTCACAAAAAAAACCCGACTGTCCAACATCATTTGGTATCTTCATTCCCTGTCACTCTGTCACTTTTTTCCCTCTCAATTCTCTTTCCAATTTCTCTTCACCCCCACCCTCTCTGTAATACAGAGTTTTTACCTTCAACATCAATTGATTGATTTGGCCAAATACAATTTGGACTCCATTTATTCTCCTAAAATAACATGTTTTAATCTTATAAAAAGAAAACCAAACTCAACCAATCTCTTCTTTCCATTTGTTTTCCCGACTTCAAAACTCTCTTTTTCTTCTTTCCTCCACAGATCCAGAAATCACTTGCTTTAGAATAATATAATATAAGGATAAAGAGGTTTCTGGCCAAAAACTAAAATTAGCACAGAAGAACAATTTCGGTTGGTTGAATCTTTTAAAGATTAAGGGGAAAAAAGAGTCAGAGGGGGGGGGGAGCAAATAAAGAAGAGAAGCAAAATTTTTACTACATTCATGTAGTAGATTAAAAACCCAAACCCCCACCCACACACAGATGACACATATTTACTGGCTTCACTTTTTCTGTGACATCTTTTCTATCACATTTCTTGGATGTTTTATGTTTGTCCACTGGAGGAAAGAAGAGACTGGTGGTCAAGATCATTTAATTTGCCTTTTTGATATTTTTGATTTCCATATCGTCTTGTGTCCTTCTCTCTTCTACAGCTTGTCATACCGCTGGGAATTGAAGTCACAGTTGTGTTTTCGTTAGATGCACTGTGAACTGTTTTCAGTTACTTATAGTGCCTTGAAGGCACCAATGTGAAATCTGTGATCATCATTAGTCAAACTGGTTATTTTATAATTCTTAGCAACTGGAAAGCATTTTTTGGGAAGAAAGACTAGATGTATATTTAAGAGAATGTTTCACCTTCCAAGATGCAATTCCTTAGCTTCTTACTTTACTGTGATCTGATGATTTTATATTTACTTTCAAGTGAAGAGCATCATAACTGACTGTCTAACCTATGGAATAAAATAGCTATTATGAGGAGAACCTGAGTGCCATTAGAAAATCGTTTGTTATTCTGCTCTCTTTCACTTCCAGAAATGTACCAATGTTGCTTAGTTAGTTGATTAATGGATTTACCTATGCTAGCTTTATAATTCTCCTTACAGCATACTGCGTGGTTGCTGAGGAGTCTGTTGGAAGACAAATTCCAATAGCCTTTTTGGAGCGCATTAAGGATGATTTCATGTCAAAATATGGGAGTGGGAAGGCTGCGACAGCTCCTCCAAATAGCCTGAACAAGGAATTCGGGTAATTTAATATTAAAAGTTTACTTTAGTGGTATGTGAAGGCAGAATTTTCTGTTGAGTCATCTAACTGCAGTACTCTCTTAAGTGCAGCCCTAAGTTGAAGGAGCATATGCAGTATTGTGCTGAACATCCTGAGGAAATTAGCAAACTTGCCAAGGTGAAAGCACAGGTTTCAGAAGTTAAGGGTGTTATGATGGAAAACATTGAGAAGGTAAAATGTCTCTTCATCTATATTTTGATATCTGATTAGTTCTTACTTCCTTGTATGATATTGTTATTGAATCCCCATATCCCTGGAGTAACTATGTGATTCATAATAGTTCTGAAGATTCCTTCTGCTAACTGTAGAAATCCTAGAGCTAAATTTGTAAATATCTTTGATCATCACACTAACTTCCAAAGAGGGAAATGAATAATGAGGATTCATATAGCCGAACCTAACTAGCTTGCATTTGAAGCGTAGTTACTGATGTTGTACTCCACTCCATTCCACTGCACTACATTCTTAGCTCAATCTGTTCTGTATAAAACACAAATATTTTGTAGAGTGCAAGTTGATCAATTCATGCAGAATGACTGCCTACTCAGAACTTGTCGTTATGGAGTCTTTGGAATATTTACTACCAAAGGGGAAGTGATTGCATCGGAATGGGATCTCAGGCAAGCTCTGTCAGTGAAGATTGAACTTCTCAAATCTTCATCGTTTCCTAGAATTGAAGATTGCATAATATAAACTCATACATAGTTACATACAATCTTACTAATTAGTCCACTCGAATAAACCTTGGGTGCATTACTACAAGATAAACTATTAGACTGAAGGAAGCCATCTCCTGTCAACCCAATTATAGCGTTATAATATGATCACAAGGATGGGTCTGAGGCATCAATATATTTGGAGTTTTAATGTTTGTAATATTTGAAAAAGAGTGTGGAAAATGTTAGAGACTATCATATCAAAGTTGCAAGTGCAATTGCTCAACTTTTAAGTTGAAGAAAGTGGTTCTTGTGGACTGGATAGGTCAATAAACAAGAAGGCAGTATTAAGTATATGTTTGATTGTTAATTCTCAAAAAAGTATTTGTTTGATTGTTTGGAGAGTGGTTCTAAATCAAAAACAATTAACAACCTATAAACTAGAAGGCAGTATTAAGTATATGTTTGATTGTTTGGAGAGTGGTTCTAAATCAAAACCAATTAACCATTATTAATATCCACAAGTTACATAATGGCCCCCAAGGTTTTGGTTGGTCTAGTGGTAAGAGCACAACAAGTGATGTGCGGGTTAGGTGCACGTTACGAGTTCCAACTCTGCTGCAAACAAAAGCCTGATATTCAAGTGGAGAAGGGTAGAGGGGTGGCCCCAATATCTACCCAAGTTTTGAACTTTGTGTTGCTTGCGCTCGGGGATTTCTTGGTTATCAAATCATAAATTCCGTTAAGAAATGATTATTGTGATTACGACTAATGCTTTTCTCATTTCAAAATCTTTCCTTCATATGTTATGCTTTTCACTCTACTGGTCGACATCATGAGAGTTGATGTGGTATGTTATCTTTGTTTGAAATTCTAGGTTCTTGATCGTGGAGAGAAGATAGAGCTTCTTGTTGATAAGACAGAGAACCTTCATCACCAGGTTATCGATTTTATATTTACTTTTTAAAAATCTTACATTTAAATCCTTCTATTGTGAACAATTCAAATCAGATGGTTTCAATTTTATTTCACAGTTTGCTTTCTGTATTATCTTACCATTTGGCAATGGGATTGACTCTTACTGGACCTCTTTCTTCATAGGATATCATTATTACTTTTTGCATGTTAATCTTAACTTGTGGTTACTCTTAGCTAATATTACTATGTGGTTTATAAGTGAGCTACAAGTGTACTACCCAACATCCTTTTGACTGTCCTTCAGTTTGAGTGCCAACTTCAGTGAGGGGGTGGCTCATCAAGTGTTTGCCTTTTGCATTGCATTGCATTGCATTCTAACTCTATCCATAGGCTAAGGTGGGTTGCCCATCAACAAGATGATGTCGCCTTTGATTTGCTTGATTGTTGCCTACCTTATTCTTCCATTAGTCTGACTTTTTTCGTAACTCTATGACGTCGGGAGACACTGGTGCTCATATCTTCCTCAACTTACACAAAAGAAGTCAAATTGGCTTACACTTCTTTCTTCATAAAAAATAGAAGTAAAAGAAGCTTGCCTGTTTGCTTGCCCATTTTGTATGTTGTAATGAGATGTGTTCTAGTGCTGTATAGATAGGCTACCATTGATGGTTGGCCATATCCGCCTGATGTCTAAAGATATCATATGTATCCTTGTCAAATTGATTTGTTTGTTATAATATTAGTTGTCAACTTATTGCCTTCCCCCACCGACCCCACCAACCCAAAAAAAAAAAGGTCTTTGTCATTATATTAATTGGCTTCACAGCTCATTTATAGTCAACCAACATTATTGTATAGAGTTCAAGGAGCTGTTGTTTCCATGTTTTCTTTTGCCCCCAAAAAAAGTTTGTGCCATCTGTACAAAGCACAAACCAATACTAGTGGCTTCTTTGATTGTTACAGGCACAGGACTTCAGGAATACGGGAACCCAAATACGGAGGAAGATGTGGCTGCAAAACATGAAAATCAAGCTGATAGTGTTAGGTATCCTGATAGCTTTGATCCTCATCATTGTTCTCTCAGTTTGCAAGGGATTCAATTGTGGAAAATGAGGATGTTTCTATTGTGATGCTATAGTTGTATGAAAAGCTTTGTCCTATATCAGCATTTACGATTCTGTGAGAATAGAGACGATGTATGTTCTGTATGTATTAGCCTACTACTCACTTTTTTTCTGTTTGTTGGAGCAGAAAGGATCCTCTTTTTTTTCTCTTCTTTATATTCTGGTCTAAATGTCGTAGTATATGATGCCGCCATTGAGAGATCATTTTGTGCTGTCAATGATTTGTTCCTTTTTATAAGAAAAAAGACCTTCAATGCTCGAAACTCTTATCAATGAAATTCAATTTTCATCCAGTTGGTTTTGCGTTAGGTCTTTTGACCATTTTATATGTCAGTAACCCTACATACCCTTGAGCATTGCTGAAGAATATATTTTTGTTTAGGGCACTTGGCAGCATTGCTGAAGAATATATTTTTGTTTAGGGCACTTGGCTTATTTATTCAAGTAGCAAAGCTTTTTTCCAACTTCGCAAATTTTTCAAGATCTACACGTTTTTGTAAATTTTTTTTAATATTATTATTAAGAATTGGGGAATGAGAAAAAGGAAAATGGAGAGGTGATTGTAAGGTGTGGAATCTAATCTTCTTATACTACAACAACAACAAACAAATGAGTGTGATTTGACAAATGGGATTTGGAATAAGTAAAATGTACACAATCTAATTCTTATCTTTATTAGGTAAGATAAACAATAAAAGCGAGCTCACACAAGGTATACTTTGGTTGAATGTGAAGAGTAACTTTCATTATTTTTAAGTCTACGAAATTTTGTAATAATAAAAGTATATTAATGTTCACTAAAGAAGAAGATCCCCATTTTTAATTTCCCTCCAACTCCAAGGCCAGGACTTAAACCTTAGAGTTGGAGTTAGATGGTGTTTCTTAATACAAGTGTTAACATTTATCCTTTCATATCAATCTAAGGATCCGTTTGATCATAAGAACTTTTTATGTTTTTTTTAAAAAATATTTTACTTTATTTCAAATACTAGAAGTATATTACTTCTTTTCAATTCTATACCCAAAAAATGTCATTTTCTATATAATATTTTTTTAAAAAAATCAACATATCTTACATTTAAAATAACAAAAAATTCAAAATTTCCATTTAATTTCTTAAACTTCGTCTCCATCAAAGTAATTAAAATGGGACGTAGGCACTAGTATAGTAAAATTAATGGGCTGCCGTGATCCGACCCGCCTGCCCCGTTTTCCTGCTTTCTGTTTTTTTTGTTACTCCTCCGTTGATCGAGCTCCGGCAATGCGGTGTCCGCTTAATCCCAGTTTGAAAAGGAAAAGGAGAGTGAATTAGCGGGACAGGAATTATAAGAGGGGAAGGATGAAGCTCATTCACTGGACCTTCTTCTTCAACTTTTAACAATTATGGCCACTTCTGATTCTCAGCGTCGCTGCGTCTTTGGTTAGTATTTCCCCCCTAATTCTCTTTACCTCTCAATTGATTTTATGAAATTATGTTTGGATTATTGTAATTACACCAACTGTGTTGCTTAATTAACTGAAAAGATTGAAACTTTAACCCATTGGGCACACTCGAGTTGGTAATTCTATCTAATTTACGTTGCTTCTGTTTGTATATTAGTACTGGTGGTAGGATATTACCGTAATTTGGATTTATTTGTGGGTGATGTAGTTGGGAATATACCATATGATGCTACTGAGGAGCAACTAATGCAAATTTGTGAGGAAGTTGGACCAGTTGTTTCCTTCAGGTCAGTTTATTTTCTTTGCGTTCTCGCTTATTTTACTCAGGGATTGTTTTATCTTTGTTTTATTTAGTTAAAGCAGCTGAATTTGGTTTTTCGTAGGAGGATATAAAAGAGTGTCCTTTCGCAAGTTTCCTATTGACTAACATATATAGTATGCGTAATAAAGCAAAGATGATTAAACAAATCCTCTTTTAACCTTTTCATCCCAAATTCGGTGTTTCTTGTAATGCTGATTATCCGGTAATGCATCCATGTAGATGTTAGTTTTCTGATTGAGGATTTGAGGTGAGTAATGGATAGAGTGAACTTGACAGATAGACTACCTAATATCAGCTAATCATTTGATATAAGAATGAATGCTTGAAGTTTTTATTGCAGCTGGTTGAAAACTTTTCACCAGCAAGGATTTTAAAATTCTGTTCAGAGGGCATTATGTGGAGGATGACTGGCTGAAGGAGCTTCTTTTTCATTTGATAGGAACTGATTTCTTCTCCATTCACCTCTCTTACTTGGATGAGTCTATCTAGCATTTCTCATCTTTTTATTCACTCTTTTTTCCTCCTCAGATTAGTGATTGATAAAGAAACTGGGAAACCAAAAGGTTATGGATTCTGCGAATACAAGGATGAAGAGACTGCGTTAAGTGCTCGTCGCAACCTTCAGGGGTACGAGATAAATGGTCGGCATCTAAGAGTTGATTTTGCTGAAAATGATAAAAATTCGGACAGAAATCGTGAACAGGTAAGACATTTAGATGTCCTTGGATAATTTATTTGTATTAGTCTTTAGCAAAATTACTATAGTGTGTTTCTTTCACTACCTGTTTCTTAATTTCTTGTCCCTGGAGTGAACAGCCATTTTCCTGCTTATTTGAGCTGCACATCTCAACCAAAATGTCCATGTATATCAAAAGTTATTGGTTTTTATTTGTGCTCAACAACTGGCTATTTCAAAGCCATGAATGCATTAGTGGAGTTGCGGAAATGATCAAATTTCATATAAGGTGGTGTTGGCATCTCATTAGGTTCTGTAGGAGATGAAGGCGGTGTTGGCATCTCATTAGGTTTTGAGGATGATGAAGTTATCCTTTCTAAGATATCCAGCATTAATGTCACTGGCTTCAATCCTGGTTAATGACCATTAAATCTGGTATCTGGTGCTTTAACCATTTTAGCTACCTACAATTTCCTCACTTATTCTACTTTTGCCTCTATGGTGTATCACCTATCTGACTTACATCAGTAAATTTCTTCGTAGTCGTGCGTGGATTTTGTGGGATCGCATCTTACTCTAGCTTTTCTTTTTGATCCAGTCCTAGCTTGATCCGGACATCTAAACTAGTTATTAGGGCATAAAAGTTGTTGAAGTAAGGTGTTCATCATAACAAAGCTTCAGATATATAGTTTGTTCAGTTGGAAGAATCTAGGATACCCTTCTATCCCGAATTAACTGTCTTACTTTCTATTTTGAATTAGAATTAAGACTTTTTTGATGAAGTAAGATAATTGCATTGACAGCATCATCCATACGATGCAAATTACAGAAGTATGATGTGACTCCTATATAGAACTCAGGGAGTCAATGAAGTCCAAAAACTGACTTGGATCATTTACATCCTCATGTTTTTATGTTTTTTTTTTCGAAACTGGTATCTACTTGCCCATGATTTCACCAAGAAAAAGGCCTTGGAAGTCGTTTAGCCTTTTATCGTTGGAATGATCACTGAAGTCTCTTCAAAACATCATGTGCTGGCTCTTACCACTAGACCAATGCCCTGAACATTATCCAAATCACTATTGATCAGTGTTAATCTTTCCTCCATGGAAAAGTACTGCTTTTCCACAAATCCAACTTCGTCTCAATTCTTCTATTGCTCCTTGCCACGCATCAGACGCTTTATGATTTACCCCCAAATGTAGACCCAAGTAAGCAGCAGGAAATTGTCCTGTTTTGCACCCCAAAATCATAAGTAACTACTGAATTTTCCCCCACCATTAATTGGATAAAGAAGGCTCTTGCTCATGTTAGGGGTTGTTTGGTAGGAAGTATTATGAGAAATAATCCATGTATTATGTATGGTATTATTTAAAGTTTGGTAGGATTTTGAGCCTATGTATAACTAATCCATGGATTAGTTATACCTCATACATGATATTATAGGATGTATTACTAATACCTTCCATTTGGAGGTATTAGTAATACATAGGATATAATACTATGGGATAAGTCTATGTAAAGACAAAAATATCCCTCAAATCATTTATTTATTTTGTTTATTTTCTTGATTTTATGTTTTATATTTGTACTAGTAAATTTATTTAAATAAATTAGCTTACAAATTATTTAGAGAGAATTGTTTGTTACTAAATAAATCCAATACAAATCAATACAATATTTGAAATGTGAGTTGTTTAACATTAACTAATTAAAAAGGCAAATATATCACCACATGACGTTTGTGATCTTAATTGATGTATTATTTGTTGATATATGTGTGTGTGTGGTTTTCTAATTATTTGTATTTTAAACAATTTATAAAATTACATACATATTAAAACAACAACTTGCAATTTTTATGTGGAAATGTAGATGGTTTATTCAATTTTACTATTATTTATCGTCTTTTCGATTTTTAAAGTAGATAGTTTATCTTTTTTAAATTAAAAATTGACATTTTGTAAGTGATAAATTTACTAAGATGACAATTATTTATCCTCAAATAATTTAAGTGATAAAAGGCAAACATGACAACAAAATAGTTCTTCTCATAGCTAGTTAGAAGGCATAAGAAAATAATATTGTCCGGCAATTATTTACTTTAACCCAATTACATAATAATTCAAGGGTATAATTGGAAAGAAGCTTTTTATAAAGTTTTAATCCAAACACAAGATGAGGTGGGAAACAATAAACCCAACACTTGATAAAAATAAACCCTGCATTACTAATCCATGTACTACTAATTTATGCGTTACTAATCCCTGCATTACTAATCTCTACCTTATTAATCTTTGTACCAAACGACCCCTTAATGTGTAAACCTGAGAGGGCTTCAGACTCCAGCAATATAATTCCTTGATTGAAATGAAGAATTATTTGCTACAATGTTTAAGTTTTCATTTTTCTTGCTTTTAAAAAGGTGCAATTTCACTAACTTTTATTCTAAAATCTAAATTCTCTAAAAAGTTAGCTTCATATACATTGTTAAATCCACTTTCATTTAAATACATCAAAACTCCAATTGTTGCCTAAAAGTTGTGCCCGGACAGAACACTGTTCCTAAATTAGGATGCAAGGAGCACTTTTAATATTCAAACCACTCTTGATGAGAGTGGCGGAAGCATAAATATTGTGAGAGAACTTCATGTGTGACGTATTACCATTATTTTTTCTGGACGTCAATTTTTCCAACTCAAGCAAATAATTTGTTGAACCCCACCAAATGAGAAAAGACTAGGGATGGCAATGGGGCTGTGCGGGGCGGGTTGAGCTTAACCCGCAAATTTTTTAATCCGCCCTGCTCCGCATAACAACTTTTTTCATTTACAACCCCCCCCCCCCACCCCGCATAGACCAGCCCCACATGAACCCGCCCCGCATAACTTTTTTAATATTTTCTTTTTCTAGTTAAGTTTGATACTAAAAGTAAAATTCATAAAAATAAATTCATTTTTTTATTAAGTTGTATTAATTTAATAGGAGAGTGACTTAAAAAATTATTTTTTAGAGGTCAATTGGGAAACATGTAAGAAATTGTATTGTTTTTTATTGAACCATTTTCATTTACTATCTTGAATATTTTAGTAGCTTTAAAGAAACTATCATAATAAATAATGCTCTATCACTCATATAACATGTTAAAAGTTAAAATTAAATTTGAACCCACATAAAATCACATATACCCGCAACCCGCCCCGCATCAATTTTAAGAAAAATCCACTTCAACCCGCCCCGCATTCGACCCGCCCCACACAACCTTAAACCCGCTCCGCATAGCCTTAAACCCACCCCATCCCGCATTCGCCCCTCCCCATTGCCATCCCTAGAAAAGAGAAAGGAAAACAAATTAGGATGCAAGGAAAGCAAATGCTTCTTTTCTCTAATTTTAATAACATCTATTCAATTGACCATGTTTGTCTTTTCCACAGGGTGGACCTGGTATGGTCGCGAATGTTTGTATGTTTCAATTTAACTTCTGCTTTTCACCCTTTCTTTTTCAATAAGCAAAATAAAGGGGGGCATGAGATTCATATTATCAGTAGCAATTGTTTTTTGTTTCTTTAAAATATTAGAATTAACTTTTTCTATGGTAATGTCAATCAGATCCCAAAAAACACATTGGGAGACCAGCTGTCCCTGTGGATTCTGCACTTCATCAGCCATTAGGCATGTCAGTAGCTATGAATGGCAGGAACTCTTGGAGCTGCTCAGAGTGGCAGCTCATTCAGTCAGTCTGGAGTAGATCCTTTAACACTACATATGTCCAAATTGTCTAGGAGCCAACTGAATGATGTTATGTCTGAATTCAAGGTCAGGATGTTGATTGCATCCTTTTCCCACTCATGATATTTCTAGTTCTGCTTGAATATTGCTGCAAAATTATAAAATAGCAACAAACTTGGACCACATACCCAGTGTACTCCGAGAAGTATGTGATCCTCGTGGATAACTGCTTGACATGATTATTGTAATTTTTATGACAGGCAATGTGTACAAAAAACAAGGAACAGACACGCCAACTGCTGCTAGCAATTCCAAATTTGTCAAAAGCTCTTTTTCAGGTATTAACCTATGGTAGATGCTCAATGTATTGCAAGTTTCTGCTGTTAATTTAGCTTTTTTGCTATTGCTGACTTCTCCACAATAAAAACAATCATCTATTAATCATTGCAAATTGCATAGCCGTTTTTCTTTTCTGGAGTGCTGAGCATGCTTTATAGCAACACGAAGGGGGTCATATTACTTGTTCTCAGCATTAGAATATCCCTGTTGCTTCTTTTTACATTGCATGACTATTGAAATCACACGCTTACAAGTTTATATTTGTTTGCCAATGCAGGCACAGCTAATACTGGGAATCGTAACCCAACCAATGGTTGGTTCACTGGCTCCTTACTTTATTTTAATACCTCTCTCTCTCTCTCTCTCTCTCATATATATATATATATAAAAGCTGTCAAGTTGTATCTCTTCAAAATTCTTATTGCTTTTCCTTTCCTTTAATGTTCTTTTGAGTTTGATTCCTATCGTTTTGGTATGAGAGTCACGTTAAGGATCGTTTCTATAATCCTTGCCTTGTTCTTGATTTTATTTGAAAATCAGCACACACACACATATATAGTCTTCATTTTCTTGGGGACATTTTACTGCTGCTGCTGTTTTAGTTGTTTGTTCAGGAATCAGTTTGTCAAAGAGCAACACCTGATAATCTTTGAAATTTGCAGTTGCAGACGCCGGATATTCGGCAATCTGCTGCACCTCAGCTGCAGCCGTTGTTGCTAGATAGTCAGCGAAGTCAACAACTAGCAACTCAGTCTCTTCCTGGATTACCCCCACTTCCCCCTAGTTTGCTCCCCCAGGTACGGCCTCTGATTCAACTGGCACAACCGCAGAACCAAGTTTTGCAGAGTCAGTTGCCTGTGCCTTTTAGAATCCTTCCGTCAATGCAACCCCAAGTCAATGTGTCAATTAACCCACCAGTTCAGGTGGGAACTTCTACTGCTATAAAACAGCAAACGCGGTCTTCTTTCTTACAACAAGCTGGGCCAGTTGCATCAATGAATTTTACATATAATAATCAGGCGCGGACAGAAAATACAAGCTACCATCCTCCTCCATCAATGCGTCCCTCATTATTGGAACAAGGTTCTCAGGTGTCTATCTTTATTTACTGTCTATTACTGCAAATAAACAAACAGTGCTGGCAAAATATAAAATCTATAGAAGCATGAGTTTGAAAATGACTTAATAAGGACAATCTAACTTACTTTGGATGATTGTCATGCTTGAATGGTTAAGTAATTATCCAATGAATAAATTTTGCTTAGAAAGGAAGGGAGCTTAAATATTGGATACTCTTAAGTCTTAATAACTTTTGGGCAGAACGAGAAAATAACTAGAATCTTATGCAAAAGGTCGCTTTATAATACAAGCTCTGCTCCATACCCCTTTTCTACTCATGGAAAATTTACTTGATAAGACTCCCAAACGCAAAAAAATAGGAAGTTCATAGGATAGTTGCTATATGGAACAGTATGTATCTTTCTGCAAGAGACTTACTTTCAATGATGTTGTACTATGTCTCTTCCAAGGGGACATAATGTGAGCTTGGATAATTTTATATTTTTTGTTAACAGGGAAACCCTTCAACAGTTTTTGGTGTCTTGGATAATGTGAATAAAGACTCGAGACTACCCCAGGCTCCTAATAATTCATCTTTTATAACCAGACCAGCTTACCCTTCAGGTTTGCCTGAGGTGAAGAGAGGGGCAGCTAATAATCTAGATCTTCTGAGTCGACCATCTAAAACGGCAAGGCTAAATGATGGAATAAGTTATGCCTTACCTGATGCAAGTGTATCTACGCCCCAGTCAGGACGCTCGACTCAAGTTTTATCTGCAGCAGAAATGTCAAACCCTGATAAGCAACCTACTCAGGTAATTTTAGAGCGTTGAGGTTTCTTTTTAATCAATTGAAGGAACTTGAGAGAGATCAATTGCAAATGACAAGTGAATTTAGATGCTTCTACTTCCATTTGTTTTATTGCTTGATTTATTGATTTGAAAGTACGCATATCTAATACTTCCGATACATACAATCTTCGATGTGAATATGTTAAATGCCCCTTATTAATTTGATTTGATACAATATTTAGAAACACACGGGATGTAGCTATAATATTGTATTTTAGTTATATTAAGATATGTTCTTTTTTAACAGGTACAGCTTCCCTCGGACGTTGAGTCTGCCTTGCTGCAACAAGTACTGAGTCTCACTCCTGAACAGTTAAGTGCACTGCCACCAGATCAACAGCAGCAGGTCATTCAGCTCCAACAGATGCTTCGGCAGCCAACGTAGCCAAACTTTAATACGTTACGAGGACCTCAGATACTTGCCCCTCCGAAATATTTGTGCAGAAGGGCATGTTGTCTGTTTGATCATTTACCATATTGTGAAGTGACTGATTTCCAAACGATGTAGCATAGGATTGTAAAAATGCACTAGGGTGTATTACATTCATGTAATGATTATAAGCAGGCTGTTTACAAGCTAAATGAAAGAAAGAGGAAAAGAGTTTTGTAGCTCCAGTTGTACTCTAGCATTAAATATTTATTCCTATTATTGTTCTGAAGCACCCTAAAAAAGTGTGGTACTCAATGTCACCCTCGTATAGAGATGACAATTGGGGCAGGATAGGGCGGGTCAAAGCTTTCTCTATAGGGATGGCAATTGGGGTAGGATGGGGCGGGTCAAACCTTTTATTTTCAAAAATTAAACGGGACAGCCACATGAACTTTCAATTAATTCATACTTAATGTACAATTTACTGCTGATATTTTTTATTAATGTGTTAGAAGTTTGAGTTTGTATTAATTGATCTTTAAATATAGTAATAGATCTACTGCAAGTAATCAACAACTAATATATCTAAACGGGGCAGAACAAAACAAAACTTTAACAGGGAGAAACTTAACCCATCCCGCCCATATGGACAATTTGAGTCATGTAACTGGTGAAAGCCAAACCTAGGTTCTAAGGGCTCGTTTGGTAACTGGTTAGAGTTATGCAAGTATTGGTAATGTATAGATTAATTATGTGGGAATTTAATTATTTTATGCAAGATTTAGTTATTCCGCTTTATATCCTGCATAAAATAATACATAAATTTTCATAACTTATACAACTATTATTTATGCGAATTTTTAAGTTGCAAATCAAAAGTAAATTTGTGCAATCCACAATCATAAACTCCGCTCTGCACTAAAGAAAGGTACATTTGTATTCATTGAACAAGCAATGGTTGAGCTACCGCAGAAGCCAAAATGAACAAACATTGACAATCCACAATCATGAACTCGGTTTTGCACTAAAGAAAGGTGCATTTGCATTCACTTTCATTCCGAACAAGCAATGGCTGAGCACCTGCAGA
Organism: Solanum appendiculatum; assembly: GCA_018342035.1. Classification (NCBI taxonomy): domain Eukaryota; kingdom Viridiplantae; phylum Streptophyta; class Magnoliopsida; order Solanales; family Solanaceae; genus Solanum; species Solanum appendiculatum. The sequence continues at coordinate 1,423,550 of JAGDQO010000342.1, forward strand.
AGCCAATATGAACAAACACCGACAATCCACAATCATGAATTCGGCTCTGCACTAAAGAAATGTGCATTTGTATCCACTTTCATTCAGAAACAAGCAATGGCTAAGCTATCGCAGAAGCCAGTATGAACAAACACGGACTTTTCATTGTATTAATTTTATATATAAATAACTTATCTTCTAACTAGTTGCTAAACCTAACATTATTTATGCAGAATTTAATTCACCTTCAAACAACCCCTAATTGGATAAAAGCAGTTCATAATTAAGTAAAACATAACTAATCTCAGTCCATTCAGATAAAAATAAATGAACATCTTTAAAGTGAAAATCTGAAATGAGTTTCTGTTTGTTACATTAACTAGTGAAATTCATGACCACCTTAACATAGAATATAATTAATACTTTATAGATGCTGCCCTCTCCATTTTAGTCCGGAGTGAAGATGGTCTTCAAATAAGGAGGAAAAGTTTGTTTTATCGAACAGCACGTCAAGGGTTCAATTCCTGCTAACTTCAAAACCCAAAAAAATACAGTCAAAGTTTAGTTAGCAACTCCTCTTCTTTGTTCATACTATCAGCATCTCATTTTGTTCCTCTGTATTACCTCATCAAGTCGAGCCGAGTTTCTTTCGAAAACAGTCTCTATGTGATATGATCTGCATACAACCTACTCTCGAGATCACTGTTGTTGTATTACCTCATCAATCTGCTCTTGTTTTGATGATATTGATTTTTCAACATCAAAATTCCAATCCTCACATAAAACTCTCTTACCTATTCCGCCCCTTCTACACACCCCTAACACCCCACCACCACCGCCAATCTTAAACCTCACTTTCCCTCTCTTCAATGGCAATTCAATTCCTTTCCTTTCCTTTTCCCCACTATCAGTCTTTTCCTCCTCTTTCTTTTCCATATCTGGTTCCTCAGTTTTAGCACAATATCCCCAAAGTTCCCTTCTTCTCTTCTCAACAATTTCCATCTCGTGATTCTCAATCACCGGCATTACTGGTAGCCATTTCGGAATATGCTTCTTCTCTCCTCCAATGTACTCAATCTTCCTACTACCTACATTTGTCAAACCTTTTCTGCTTCCTACTGAAAATATTTTCCCAGGCAACGGTTTTGCGAATGGAATTTCCTTGGAATCCTCCGTAAATGTATCGAGTTTCTTCACCGCGCCGGAGTTGAGAATGCAACCGGTGGCTCTCCAAGCTCCGGGGAATCCACTCACGGAGCTCAGCTCATTCACGGCGGCGATTGTGTCGATGAGATTTGACTCTGTACGGCATGCGGAGTTGGCTGAATCCGCCGCGGACTTAGCGATTGATCTCAGGTACCTGGTAGCGATGTCTGTTAGGATTTCGAGAACGGGAGCTTCTGCCGCTGTGAATCCGATTGAACTGCAGATCTGCGCAACTGCTGTTCTGGTTATGGTGAAGGCGTAGTCGGATTTCGTTGATGCCGTGGACGGAGGAGGAACCGCCGTCGCCGCCAGAGGACGTTTGCGGTTTGGTTTTGAGCCCATCTGGGCGGCGGCTTATGCTTCTCGAGAGTTCTAAAACAAAAACCCTAGATGTTCATTGGTAGAAAGTTTTTGAGGCAGAGTGGGGGCTCGAACTCGTGCCGTTTATTGCTGAAAGGAATTAACTGCAAACCAGTACGCTAGGAAATCTAACAGTAGTCTATTTTTATTTTTTAATATTTAATTAAAAAACAGGAGAGAGATGTTTACCTTGTACGAACTTGAGATCGATAAATCTGCAAAGGTAGAAATTTACTTCAGCCAATGAATTTTTCTCAATTCTTTCTGTTTAAGAACTAAAAGAAATTATGTCAAAATGAAAATGTTTAAGAAAAAACAAGTCAATCCAACAAGCGACACACACACATCAAGATGTTTTATCAACGAGTGGAGGCGACCGCTCAATAAAGGAAATTTTATCCTGACAAATATAATGTAATGTAAAACGATGCGGACTATTTATATGGTAAACTACTAGGGTTCACATAGCTTATGTTGGATTAACCGTATTCTGGGCCGGAGTGATGAACCTATTCGAAGTGGCCCATTTTGCAATAGAAAAGCGAGAAAAAAGACTACAGGTATGACTAGCAAAATATTTACGATTGGATTCATGAAAATATAGGCATCGGGCAACTTGTCGAAGAAAATATTATTCGGAAAAAAAAATCAAATTAAGAATAATACCGATCAAATTAAATGTATTAAGCAAAAATAACTTCTTATTTTTGGTCCCGACACATGAGAGTTTCATTCAACTACAAGGATTGTGAATCAAGGGGAAAATGAGATCATATTTTTTAAGGTCAATCTAATGGGGGTTCAAAATTTTCATTTCCTGAAGTAAAAAATGTTATTCTCATCTTTAAAGGAAATTGGTAGGAGTTTACATTAGCGATGAACTTAAATATGCAAAATGTCACAACCCAGCTCGTCGGGAGAGACACTCACACTAACTCCACCCTCCCCCCATAGGAGGATCATTATCTACTATTATGCAAAACGTTTAACAATAGTAGGAAATAATTTTCAAACAAGTTTCATAAACAACTGTCACCAAGCATTCGCGGAAGTAATCCTTTTAGAAAAATTGAAAGTCGTGTACTAAAACATCTATCTATTTTAGAAAATGGGGATGCAACCCCAAAATAAAGCAATCTAAGTCCGGAAAATAGACCAGAGAGAGAAGAGAAATCCATAGCATTCCGAAAGAAGCAACTCACCCTTAGATTCAGGAAATTCTAATATCACAATTAGATCGCAAAGCAGCCACCAGAATATTTCCTTGTACTCAACAACAAAAGAGCAAATGCAGTAGTAGTACACAAAATCTGCAGTGTACTAATAGGATTCAGCTCCAATTATACAAAATATGAACAGGTAACCACAACTTAGTAAAACAGATAATACACGCAACAATATAATCAACAACAGTACAACAAATCAATCTGATTCACTCACGGAACCCACACAAACAAACAATTAATGTATCAAGTGTGGTACTTGAGCCAAACGTTAGTATGTACTGGCTTGTTACGTGAGCTAACTACATATGAATATTTCGTACCATACGTGGTACCCGAGCCAACCATTAGTATGTATCAGATGTGATACCTAAGTTGACCAAGAGATATTTTCTATCATACATGGTATCCGAGTCAATAATCAAACACACATTCACAATCACAATAAGTACAAAACACACTTGTACACCAAGTAAGCACATTCGTTGCATGCGATTGATAACAATATGACTTGTCAGTTTATATTTCTTCCATTTTTCCCTAGTCATATGTTATACATGTGCAACTAATGCACCAGTTAAAAAGCACATATAACATAAACGAGAATCAAACAACTATCACCTTCCTCGAATCAAGTCTGGAATGTTCTATTAAACCTTGAGTCTTCCCCTTATTATAATACCTAGCTTGTTCTTGGTCTACAATTAATCAACATATCACACAATTAGACTCAAATAGCCTAAATATACCCGGATTTTACTCTAATCCCAAATCTCAAACCAATTTAGTTTGTAGAGACGTATATAAAGATCGTTTCATTGCAAAAGTTTGATGACTTTATTTAGTTATGTTATTTAGCTATAAAACGAAATAAAGGAAATTTCTTTAATTTGCATAGATTCATTCATTTTAATTAGTGGGTTTATCTATTGTTGGAGTCCATTCATGTTAAATTAATTAATTAAAATTAAATGTCATTCATTTAAAATTTGGTTTTAAAATATCCTTATTATTACTTTAGATGAAAAATAAAATTTTATTAAACACATCGTTTCTTGTCTTTTTTGAATAAATTCTTTTCCTAATAAAAATATTATGATCCATCATTGATTTTCATTTATACATAAGATCATAATTTTTCATTATTAATTTTAATTTATATAACGATAAAAAAAATTTAATATATTTTTCGAACTGAAGAAAAATAAGTACTCATTAATATAAACCTTAGATACAAAAATTATAATGCCATAAAATACGAAAGATTATTTGTTTATTACATTGCTTCAAATTGAGTTATTGTTGATCCTTTTTCATATTAACTTTAAAATCAAGAAATATATTACCAATTGTTTATCCTACTTCAATTAGAAAAAGATTGAGAAATAAAAATAAGTTTTATTTTATTAAGAGTTTTTTCAATTATTATTTTAGTGAAAAATAATGATGAAGTTACCATAATCTTATATATATGACCTATATTATCAGTTTAAAATATACTATATTTGGTATTTCCATTTTAATTGATAAAAAGAGATTAAGAAAAAAAATCCACTTTTATTTTGGTTAAAGATAATTTAAGAGAGAAAAAAATAAGAAAAAAGTGCTTTCAAAATAATATTTTATTATAAATATAATATGTTCAAAAAAGAAAAGAAATAATAAGTTAATACGAAAAGGGGGGTTTTTGACCAAAATATTAATGGTGGGGGGATTTTTGGATCGAAACATTAATGATAGAAACATTTCTGGATCGAACTAATAACGAATGATTTTTTTATTCAACTTTTCATAATTTAAGGATATTTTTTACCCTTTTTCGTTACAACCAAAAGTTGCATAATGACATAGGTAAATGACCAAAATAGGAGTGTATAAATTAATAAATATTTATTCAACATTGATATACACAAGCACAAATGCTAGGTCCATTAAATTGAGGTGCACAAATTGCTCCACTTCCACCTCCAAATAAATGTTTACATGCAGGCAAGCAGTCTGGTTGTGGATCATCATTCTTGCAAATTATCTCATGCTCCTCTTTGTAGCAAGTTTTCCCTTCCACTCTACCAACATTTTCATCAACTGCCAAAAAAAAAAGTTATAAAAATCAAATCTTAATCAAGCATTCAGAGTCGTCGTTGCCTAGTGGCCAATGAAATAGTTAGGTGAAAAATCAGATTCAAAAGAAAGTTCACGTATAGATTAGATTACCAAGAATGAGGGAAACAAAAACAAGAATACAACAGAAGGATGCTAAAGACTTTGCCATATATTTTTTGGTTATGATTATTGGATTTGTTAACGTTACGTTTTTTATGGCAAATGTTATATTAGCGGTGTTTACTGTTTTTATGGAAAAAATCTAATTTTAATTAGATCTCGTCAACAAATATCTGAATAAGGTATGTGTTAATAATGTTAGAGATAATCTTGTATTTATCACAAACATATTTTTTATATTTAGTCAACGGTCAATAGTTAACTCCAGGTTTGACATTTTTTTAATCCCTTTATTAGAATATTTGATTCTGCAATTTAGTGCAATTTACTGATTAATAGTCGTTAAATAATTCAAATCTGTTTTGTATGCAAAATAAATTACATTACAAATATAAATTAAAATGGTTACTATGTGCCTTCTGAAATCCAACGACTTGAGTTGACGTATGAGGAAATTATTGTTAGAAAAAATAATAATAGGAAATATGATTGAAGAAGAAGATGGCTTTGAGGCATGAAAATACTTTCTTTAAATAGATATTACCCATATACATATTGGGGTAAATACAAACAATTCTCTTCAAGGATACAATAAAGCCCTTTGGTTTATACATGCAGATTTTCTTCGGCTACTTCTAGAGAGTCTTTATATTCATAGAACTTAAGAGATGACTCTTCATAAGAGTCGTGTTCTTTTATGAACAGATGCGCCTTTTCATAAGAGTCATGTTCTTTTATAAATAGATGTGTCTTTTCATAAGAGTCATGTTCTTTCATGAACATATGGCTTTTCATAAAGGTCATGTTCTTTCATGAACAAACGACTTTACATAACAGTCATGTTCTTTCACGAACAAATGTGTCTGTTCAATTTAAGACCTCTATATATTACAAAATATCCAACAATCCCCCACTAGTTTGTAATATTTCTCATAATATCATGCATACCAGAGAGTATCTTATAATAGATTTGAACTTTCCGTTAGTGCAAATACTTTAAAGTTCTGACGAAGTAATTGGCATCTTAAAAGATTTGAACCACAACTCCATGTGTCAAAACCGAAAATATCACACACATAATATTATTTGTAGCTTAGAAACCCCAGTATTTGCTTTAGCACGTTTATGGCCATGTGCTCATCGTGATTTCATGAATATTTACAAGACCAATCCTTTAGATCTTGCTTGAAGCGGCACCACTTCAATATACATATAGGTGAAATTAGCTACTATGTTCTGTTACTGTAGACATTTACTAATTTCATTAAGAATTAATTCAACCTCCGTGTACCTGTCTGCACTATGGAGTTTGTCACTATGCCCCTGTTATTTCAAGCATTTAACAACTCCTCCACTTCTCACATAACAGTAAGCAGTACACTTGAATCAAGGCTCTAAAAAGAAGACTCATGTTTTAGCAACACAAAGTAACTTGTTATTACCATTGAACTTGTATTGCTAGAGTGTATACTAACTCAAAGTTGGGTTCCCATCACCTGTGTTTAGCTTAAGGATTTTAGCCTTATCCATTCACACATTTATTATACTGCATCTTTTGAAACTAGATTTTACTAGATTTATATAAATCATAAACAAATCTTTCACTTAGGCATATCACAGATATCACCATTATCTTAATAGCTTAGAATGGTTGCATCAGTTGTGGCCACAACATTTCAAAATCATATATTTTTTTCAACCATTCCATTTCTTTTCAAGCATTCATATGCTAAATATATTCTTATTCCACTATGGAACTCAAGCCTATTTTGATGCAAAACTTATGACACCTTCATACATGTTACAAATCCAACTTATATGGATTTTATCATTATCATTAGAAGATTCATTATTTATAGACCAACACACCAATTTATCTATGTATAAATGGTCATGGCTATACCAAAGTTATCATACAACATATACTTCTTTTCGTGAAAAGTCACAATATTTCAAGTGACACTACTTCACGAAATTACATAATATTTTTTATGAAGGCTTATAGCCTAATCATCGCTAAAATTGTCAAGTTATAAACACTAACTACCATATCAAATACATCAAAGGTATATCTCGTGGGTGTTGAAGAAATAATTTATATCTTAAACTTCTTCAAATATTATTGATTGTTAATCAATTCAACCACCCCCACACTTTAAATGTTCCAAATGTCCTTTTGTAACTCGTCTGGACATCTAATTATCATCAATAGATCATCTTGTTATCAAATTATAGCGTTCCAATACTATAACACATGAACATTTAATAAGAAGCCAAAATATTAAACCTTTAATGAACACAAATGATCTAATAAAAAGTAATCATTTCTCTTAATTTCAATTATTCTAGTAACTTTCAAGTATAGATATTATCCATCAAAATAAAGGAATTTATATATATCATCTCACAACTTGAAAATACAATTCACATGATGTTTATCAAATTATCTAATTATCATCAATAGATCATCTTGTTATCAAATTATAGCGTTCCAATACTATAACACATGAACATTTAATAAGAAGACAAAATCTTAAACCTTTAATGAACACAAATTATCTAATAAAAAGTAATCATTTCTCTTAATTTCAATTATTCTAGTAACTTTCAAGTATAGATATTATCCATCAAAATAAAGGAATTTATATATATCATCTCACAACTTGAAAATACAATTCACATGATCTTTATGCAACACTATTATGCCATAATAATTTTCTTTGTCCCAAATAACAAATTTATAATAGGCATACCAAATATGTTATTCCTAAACTTATTTAAAAAGCATTTAAGGATCATCACAAGTGAATTAATTTATCCTAACATTTATGAAAAATCATTTCTCAAAAATTTCAAAGGATAAAACTTCATAAATAAATAATAAGAGAAGTTAAGAAAGCAGAACCCGATATATGTCATTTCCTTCGTGATCCATTGTTGGCTCACTTTTTCTATATGACTTGCTACCTTAGAATCATACTTTAAATCAGTCGAATATTTTTTTTTACAACCCCACTTCCTCAAGAATTCAAGGATCTTGTCTCGTTTATCTTCTTCAATCACAATATCTCATTAAAATTGTTAGAAAAAATAATAATAGGAAAAATGATTGAAGAAGAAGATGGCTTTGAGGCGTGAAAACACTTTCTTTAAAGAGATATTGCCCATATACATATTGGGGTAAATACAAACAATTCTCTTCAAGGATACAACAAAACTCTTGGTTTATACATGCAGATTTTCTTCAGCTACTTCTAGAGAGTCTTTATATTTATAGAACTTAAGAGATGACTCTTCATAAGAGTCATGTTCTTTTATGAACAGATGCGCCTTTTCATAAGAGTCATGTTCTTTTATGAATAGATGTGTCTTTTCATAAGAGTCATGTTCTTTCATGAACATATGGCTTTTCATAAAGGTCATGTTCTTTCACGAACAAACGACTTTTCATAACAGTCATGTTCTTTCCCGAACAAATGTGTCTGTTCAATTTAAGACCTCTATATATTACAAAATATCCAACAATTATGTCTACTGTCTCCTAAAGTGTTCGATCTTGAATTTGTGTCATTTTTAATAAAATATGTAATAAATGGCATTAACTTGAAAAAAATCGATGGGAAGAATTTATGTTGCCTATCAAGCAAGTTCTAACGTTTGCCTAAAAGGTAACACTTGTGGTCTATTGAAAGGATTATTGTCTTGAAATATCTTGAACATCTGTCTCATGGGCAAGAGTTAAAACTTATATTTGATGGGCAATATATCTAAGTTACAACTTTTACATGTAAGATAGAATTTTTGATCAATTGAACAGATCACTGTCTTGAAACATCCTAAACGTCTACCTTATGGACAAAAGTTAGAACTTAATATGTCTGATGGACAACATAATAAGTTCTAACTTTTGTTTCTAAGGAAAAACTTCTAGTTAATTGAGTAAGTTCACTCTTTTAAAAATATCCTGAATGTTAGCCTTATGGGCAAAGTTAAAACTTACGTTTGATGCATAACATACCTAAATTCTAACTTTTACCTATAAGGCAAACTTCTAGTCTATTGAACAAGTTCACTGTCTTAAAATATCTAAGCAGGTCCTATTTTATAATAAAATTGCTAAGTGGGTTCGAGAAATCAATACCACCCCTTACGAATATCATTTTTGTTAGACTTTTTTTTTTTACGAGAGACAAAATATCAAGACCAATCCATTTTAGTGTCATTTCTATACTTGACCTTATGAGATTGCTTGAATTTCAGCCCAATGAAAAAAGAAGTTAACGCTCAACAATAATACTTACGTATTGAATTCTATGTTCCAATTTGGGCTGGTTGATAAGTAGGAAAAATTCGACCATCATACGTTCTCAAGGCCCATTGGACTTGTCTTTGTTATACCTTGAATCTGACTCTTTTGATACCTGCTATTGGCTATATAATTGAAAAATAGCCACTTTTACAAAATTTCACTTATGACTAATTATTATACTATGCAATTTGTGTGACAAAATATTCATAAGATATACATTGAATTATTTTATCGAGGAGAAATTACCAAACATCTAGTATTCTCATAACTTAAAACTCTATGACAATGGCTATTTTTTAAAGACAAGATCAATTAGAGATCAGTGAACGCTATTTCTATGAATTCGAACATAATTGTTCTAGGCTTCAATTACACACCCTCTACCTATTGCTTAATCATATGCATATTATGCCATTCTTTTAACAATATTTATTTATTTATCCTGCCCTCTTTTAAACTTTTTTAAAAATAAACAATTCCAGAATTCTGACATGACATTGCCTAAATAAACAATGCCCTTTCCTCTGGAAAACATGTGAATGGGTTAGGACATGACATTTGATGTTTTTGTTGTTTGTGCATCTTTGTCTTAAAAAAATAAATTAATACGTCCTAGATTTGTTCATAAATTAATTTGGACATTGAAAAGTCCTGCCAACTCCTCAAAATAATGGCACAAAACTGTGGCATTTGTTTTTATTTGTCATAGTGGACCAGATGAATTAATGATGTGTACTCAATCCTGTTTTTTTTGTTGAATTATGAAGTTTGACATGACATCCACCTAGTTAATTAGTTGTACTTGAAAGTATTAGTTGAGAGCTTTAATCATAGTGGTTCATGTCATGTGCTTCTCAACAAAGAACTTATACTAATATAGTCATTTGTCTGCAAAGAAAAGAAAATAAACTTCTAGATATGACTTGTCAAAATGGATTCATTTATCACATTTCTTTGTCATTGTGTGCACACCAATAATGGTCATTTCAAATTAAATCTAAATTTTTTATTATTTTCCACTCAATATTCGGTACCCACATTGAAGACTAATTAATCAGATTCATGCTGCATAAGACCCCATTCGAGGGGAAGCACAAAGCACTCCTTATTAAAGATTTTTTCATACTCAAAACTCGATCTAGACACCTCTAGTTAAGGGATGAATAGTCACATCCACAGTGATCCACTTAATCACATCATTTGGTAGTTAAAAAACAAAAAAGAATTAGGATCCCTTCTTGTTCCTTTTTCCTACTGAAAAAATACATTAATTAAAAAGTTAATATGGTTCATTAAATAACGAATTGAGTATTAACAAAAATTGGAGAATCATTAAAGATTAAAATTTCTCTTCTACTACCATCCAAGTTGATCGTGCACCTAGTTTATAAAATATGACTTGGTATTTTTTAATTATTCGAAACGTTTTTTCTGTTGTATAATTGAAAAATTAACGATATTTTTTCCACTATTTTTTTTCTTGCATATATCGACAATATTATTTTCTGGAAGAGATCAAATTTTCATCTTTTATGATAATAAAATGCTAAAAGTTAAAATATCATTTATCGAGAAATACATTTTCTCCATTTTAATATCAACAATGACATATTTGGATTAGTGCAAAATAATCAGCGGTCAAAAAAGAATGGAACTTCAATTCAATTCGAATTAATAAGATTTCAAAATTTTCAATTAATTATTAGTATTCATTAATAGCATTCTACATATGATTTGTCAATGCATATGACAGAAAAACCTACCACGTCATATTCATTCAATTAAGGTTACCTAACAAGTTGTTGTTTTCAATTTTACTAAATTTAACTCAATAGTTTTACTTTTAAATATTAATAACAATACTAGTTTTGTATTTATATGTGACATATCAACATCAAGTACAATATCCATTCTTGAATTGGCCCACCAATGATATTTATTGGATCACAAGAATCAAAAGGCTATAATTAATATATAACAAAAAGTATTTGTCTACATGTTAATCCAGCAGCCCCTAATAGATAAACTTTTTAATTATTTATATAAGTGAAAGAGAGGACTTATCACTATCCATCTTGTTCCCCTGTCAATTTTCCAACTCATTAAAAACTTATGATTATACTTTAAGGGGTCGTTTGGTTTGAATACAAGTTATGCTGGGATTAGTTTTTATTGCTTGTTTTGTTTTGCATATTCAAACTTATATTCATTGCATAATTTCTAAGAATGAGTTGTTTGTTTACAAAAATATCCTTCATCTTATTTAGTTTTTTATTTTTACATTTTCTTTGCAAACTTTAGTTATTCATTCTTAAAAATAAAATTTTCATCTTATTTAGCTTAAATATTTTTATGTGTGCATTTCCATGATTGTGTCATGTGTTTTTAAAATTAAACTTTCATCTTATTTCACTTAAAAATAAAACTTCCATCTTATTTAGCTTAAAAATAAAATTCTCATCTTTTTTAGCTTAAAATTAAAACTTTCATTTTATTTAGTTTAAAAATAAAACTTCCGTCTTATTTAGCTTAAAAATAAAAATTTCATTTTAAATTTATTAAAGTAAAAGAAATTTTATTATTAAAGTTATCTACAGTTTAATTGATAAATAAAATATAATTTTTAAGTGAGTAATAAACTATTTATTTAAAAATATGTAATTTAGTAGTGGAGCGAACATTTTAAGAGAATCAAAATATAAATAAACATAAGAATTAGGCAAATAAATTCAACTTATAATATATTCATAAATAAAAATTCTATTTATAAAATGTAATTTTTTAATAGAAAAATATATTATCATAAGAACAACGAATAATTAAGGTTGTGAATGTTGTTAAAAATTATTTTAATATAGATGATTGTAAAGTGGTGTATAAAAGAGAGTTTAAGAGGGTGTATTTTTGCTATTTTACTTACTTTATCCTAGGATAAGTTATCCTAGGATTACTATTCCACCCTCAAGGAGAGATAACTTATTCCAGGACTAATTGTTAATCATGGGATAAGTTATTCCAGCCTTTGCAATCAAACAACAAGTTAAAGCCCACTTAAAAATTATGCCAAGATTAATTCATTTTATCCATCACACCAAACGATCCATAAATCTATAGTTTTAATAAATTTGGATTTAGCAATATTATTTGGCAGCATAACTTTTCTGATTGTTATTGGTACACATGGGCGGTGAATATTATTAGTTAGATGGAGAATTAATTTCTTGTCATTAGATTTACACCAACAAAAAATCAAACACTTCATATACATCATATACAATAAAATGATATGATATATTTTTTTCGAAAAAAAAAATTATGAAGGGAGATTTCCTTCAATTTTCCCATCTTATCCAATCATTGGTGTTGATCATTGATACTGTAAAAATCATTTTTATTTTTGTTTTTGTGCCAGTTCATGATATAAACGAGTCGCACGTATATCCTCTTACAAGTTCCTCGCATCCGGAAAGAGGATAGGATTTCGTGCTAGGAAAATTGATTTTGTAGGTCGCTTACAATTTTTTTTAATCTTATCTTACTTTTACAAAAAAAATCTTTATGTTTATGCACAAAAGACTTTAAAATAGCATTTTCTTCTATTCATTTAGTAAATGACCAAGAAATCTTAATTTTTTTGATATTTATGATGTGTTGGTTTAGATTGATCCTAGCTGAATAGTGATGAATTGAGCTATAGGGACGCAAATCATTCATCTAAACCCTCATCCTGAGAAAATTATATGAAATTGAATTTGGTTTTGTTACTCTGGTACTTGTCAACAAAGTTGAAAATCAACTAAGAGAGAAAATCAAATTCATACCACATTAGTGTTAGTTACTCTCTCCGTCCCATATTACTTGTCACTTTCTCCTTTACATGCCTCTAAATAAATCATAAATAAGAAAAATAATTTTACTAATTTATCTTTTTAATTCTTTTTATACACACTATATTTATATGTCCTATCCATCAATACTAAAATTAACAATGAAGAAAGTTATTAGAACTTTATAATATTTATACCTTTAAAAAAACAATTAATGGCAAAAAAAATTTAAAAAATCTATTTTGATTTTATTAATTTGGGATAGATACTTTTAAACAACGTGAATAAGTAATATGGAATATTTATTTCTTTGATTTTCTTCACTTTGTTCGCCTTAAAAGTTGGAAGCACGTAAAGTGATTGAGGTTAAAGTCAATCTTTACTTTCATTATGGGCATAAGAATAAATTTTAATCTATGGTTTCACATTTGGAAAAGTATACTAGGATCTGTTAATAATTTATGTAACCTAGGATATTATTGTGGTTAAAGTCAATTTTCACTTTATTTGTGGGCCAAAATTAAGTAGATAATCAATGGAACATTTGTGATCTTACATTGCTTAGTCACATACACATTATATATTTGTGGATAGAAACATCACAATTTCACTTTGCCAATTTTTTTGTGTTTTACTATATATGATCAATTATATTGACTTGTATGTCAAATTTGAAATGTAAATCGTTCTATTATTTAATGCTGGTGAATTTATTGTTTGGTGGCATATATTGTTGTTTTTCACAAGCATAACATCTAGATGACTCCAATGTTTACATTTTGACTCTTTTGTCAAGTATAGTTAATATTTTATTATTCAACTTTACCTTTAATGAAAAATTGAATTTTGAAAATTGGTTTGAAGAGTATTTCAAATGAAATATAGTGGTGACTTTTACTAATATCGTACTCCCTCTGCCTATATTATTTGTTCACTTTGTCTGTTATACATCCCTTTAAGAAATCATAAATACGAAGGATATTTATATTAATTTAGCCTTTAACTTTTTTTAAGACACCCTCTATCTATGTGTCTTATCCATCAACATCAAAATTAACAATGGAGAAAGTTACTGGAATTTTACAATATTTATACTTTCAAAAATAATTAATTTTAAGGGCAAATTAGGCTTTTTTTAATTAATTCTATCTTAATTTGTAAATTAACAATTAATTTGATATGAATATTTTTTTTTTATAATACAGACAAGTAATATGGGACGGAGTCAAATTAAGCCAAACTGATATAAGTCAAGATCCCTAATATTTTGTTGCAATTAATAAAAATCCAAGAAAGGAAAAAAAACTACCCAAAAAAATTCTAACACGGCATTAACACTTATGAAATGCACTAATTACGAATTCTTTCCCCATAGTTATGTATGAAAAGAATCAAATATTTGGTTTGGTAACAACTATTTGCAATTAAAATTTCATTTTTAAATTTAGAAAACAATTTAGTTTTTTTTTAAAATGAAAAGAAAGAAGAGTAAAACAATTCCAATATTGTTAACAAACGATAAAATTGCCTAGTCATGTAATATTCGCATTCATCAGCAATTGTTTATTTTTTGGAATAATATTTGAAAATTTTATTTCGTTGTAGCTAATTACTATTTATAATAATGTTTATAACACAGACGTCATTTTCAGCTACATTGGGTGATGTTAGCTCTTCTTACTTGAAAACAAACATATGTTAGGTACACATTTTGTATCAATGTTATGTCATGTCTCTCCACACAAGTGGTTGTCCTTTTGTTAGGTACAAATTTATTACATATCTTTTGTACGTAATCTTGATCGGAAAATAATTACCTCCGCTCATTTTTACTTGGTTATAATTGTAAAAAAAAAAAAAAATTATATATTTTTATTTATCAGTTTTAACATAGCGACGCGACAACACATAAACTTTTATTTCGTAAGTAATTTTTTTCTTCTCTTTTAACAATGGGGCCCACGTTATAAATAATTTTTTTTTTGTATAAAATGGTCATTAGTTTTTGGATATATAAGAATTGACATGATAAATAGTATGGTCTATTGAATGAAGCAGGTAATAAACAAATTAAGAAAGTAAACTTTGAATAAAACATTAATGGTTATTTTGAAAAATACTTAAGACCTCTCGTTTCAATTTGACTTTAAATCACCAAGTTGGTTAAGCTGCCCGTGAGGATAAGTCTAAATTGTTGCTAATTTTTCATGATTGGTCAGATTATAAATGTGAGCATGATAGGATCCATAAGTAATTAGCTTTTTCTTTTGACAATTTTTCCTTTTTCTGAAAAAAAGGAAAAGCATGAGGACTTTAATAACTTGCATCTCCCATTTGAACTATGATTTGGGTGGTTGCTTTTTCCCCTCTTTACATCTCAAATATTTACTCCAAAAACTAAAAAAAAGGTTAATAAAAAAATTCAAATTGTAATTGTAAAAGTGAGAAAGCATAGTTTTGTGGCCACCATATCAATAAATTAGTGGAAGTTTGGCACCATAGAATTAAATCACTACTTCAAAGAAAAGATACTCTTATCTCTTTCTTTTTCATTTTCTACCTTTTTTTAATGAACCTTTTATGTGAAAGATGCTCATATATTACCAATCTGAGTTGTGTTATAGTAATGAGACTATTTCACTCTTAATCAGAGATCTCGAGTTCGAGCTCTGAGTATGAAAAAAATCTTGTTAGGAGTTTCACCTCCGAATGAACCCAGCAATGCATGATCCAAATTTAATCGAGGCTCCAATGTGAACTCCGGACTAGAAAATTAAAAAAGAGAAAGAAAAGATACTCATATATATATATTCACTTTCGGTATGATTGATATTTTTTTGCGCTTTAAAGCTTTTTCGAATCATCAAAGAGTTAGTTCGTATATGACATGGTCATATGTGAAATAATGTTTACCTTTTACTTTTTGTCTTCAAAATATTATTAAAAAAAAAACCCCTCAATTGGGAATTTTCTTCTTTATTTTTTTTTTCCCATAGAAAAGTGACACAAAGTGGGAATCTTACTTTTTTGTGGTGATTTAGTCAATTGAGGAAGAATTGTGTGTCAATGATGTAGTTTGATCTTCTTTTTTCTCTTTCCTATTTGAACCTTTTTGAAGCATCAAGGAGGGATGTGGCTAATGCTAGAAATAGCACTACAAATATATAATGGAAAACACATGTGCCTTGGAATGATTCTTTAAAGTCCATATTGTTATTATTAGTGTTATCTTAGCTAATATTTACTAAATGTGTAGAACGCGTTTGTGAACTAAATATGTCAAACTTATCTTCTTTAATGATACGTTATAGACAGATAGTAAGACTTGAATTTAGGACTATATCTATTTTGATTTTATGAAGAAGAAGAAAACAGACGCTTTATGTGAAGAATACTTAAGACTATATAATGAGTTTAAAACCAACCGCTGTGGGAAATAAAAATCCCCACATGCTCGTATATTTGAAGCATGAAAAATATAACATGAGATCCAATATCGGATAAAAGAATAGAGATTTATGGTTTGGGAATATTCTTCTTGGTTGATGCAAAATTGGTGTCAAACATGTAATAGGATAAAAACATTAGTCAGAAAAATTTATTTTTCAAGAGTATATATTCTCCTCATAAGCTTTGGGCCTGATCTTTATAGTATATAGTTAAGATTCTTTTCTTCCTCCCCCTTTTTTGTTCTTATTCTTTAATTTATTCTAATTTTTCATTTACTCCATGAATTATATATCTAAAATACGTCGAAGGTTCTTGTACAAATTTATTAGCTGTCCGGCAAATAAATTGCTAAAAGTGTGATATATATATAGTGGAAGTGAAGATTTTGTCTTTAAGATTGATTTTTATAGAAAATCATTAATTTGTCTTTGATGGCTCGGAATCCATGAACAATTAATTAGTGAGATACTTCTTACGTCCATTTTTATTTCATCCCTTTCATATTATGTGATCCGCCTGATATAACATTTTTTTTAAAAATTAATTAGAGATAATTTTATTAATGTTGTTTTATAACTCTAAATTTGGCTACTATTACTTTATTAGGTTATTTAATATTAAGAGTAGTAAAGAAAAAACGTTACAAAACTTCCTGAATCTACTAAAATGGGCAAGTAAAATGAAATATTTATTTTTGGTATATATAAGCTTTAAAGGCAAGAAACGACTCCGGTTAATAATAATAATAATAATTAAAAAAATCAAAAATTAAGTAATAAGTTATCTCTTAATATTTTAAATTAAACAAATAAAAATAACATTTATTTAGTATGCCACAAAAGAGGATATCATCATAATAAGTGCTTGATTTTCACTGTGTTGGAAATTATTAGTGCACTCCCACATTCTTGAAACTTCACTGGGTCTGTGGTTAACTTTCTTTGGGAAGTTATTAGTGCCTTTGCGATAATGGCAAAAGAATAAATTGGGCCAATATCAACATTAAATGGACACATTAATATATATTCCGATCCTTAACTTAGCATTATAATCCATTTTATATGCTTATTTAGCAACAACTTATCTTCTGATATAGTAGTACATTTAAGATTGCATAAAATTCTAATTATCAACACCAAAAAACTTATTAGACTACTTATTTGATTTGGAATGACATGATGCGTACTTAAAGTCTGTTTCGGGGTTTAAAAAACTCGTGCGTTACCTATATATATAAACCTATATATATAATGGAAAAGGGTCAAATATACCTTTGTACTATTCGAAATAGTTTAAACATACCCTTCATTATATTTTCGGTTTATATATACCTCTCCAGTTATACTTTCGAGACAAATATACCCCTCTCATTATATTTTGGCTCAAATATACCCTTAATTTTAACGGATGGTTAAATAAAATCATATATAAAGGTAAAAATTGTAAACTACAATAGTATAAGTATAATCAACATATAATATTATAGTCATGAAATTTAAAAAATCATGGAACGTAAGTGCTTATTAATAATATTAAAGTCATGAAATTTAAAAAATAACTTATAGTATTTATTTATTTTTAACCAAACTCATCTATACGCAAGTGTTTACTAATCCATTTTTCTCGTATGAAATACTCTAATCCACAGATCAAAATCTATAATTTTAATCCAACAATATTTAAGTTAAACAACGAGAGAGACGACCACATATTGGAAATTGATGCATAATAGATATCACTTTATATAATTCGAGGTCAAGGAATAATTATGTCATTAAAGAGGAAAAACAACATATTCAACAGAATGAAGAAAAGAGCCTATCATTTGTTCGAGAGTTAAAATTAAGGGTAAATTTATGCCAAAATATGATAGGAGGGATATATTTGGCCCTGAAATATAACGGAAGGGGTATATTTGGACCGAAAGTATAACGAAGGGTATATTTAAACTATTTCTAATAGTAGAGGGGCATATTTGGCCCTTCACCGTATATATAAACCTTATGACATAAAGAAACAATATAATTATCCTTTGGCTTTATAAATTTGTGATTATAAAAATAAAATTTTTTTATTTTTACCAAAACAATCTAAAAATAGTGCCCAATAAATTTTACATTTTTTTGTTTAAATTGTAAAGGATTCAATTAACCCATTTCCATCTTTGTAAGATATATTCATTAATGGAAAAATAAATTGGTCAAGGAGGACTGTTTCCATGAATTTAAAATTTGAGAGAATATTCTAATAATCTTTCCAAATTATTAAAGCAAAGCGAGATTAATTATTCCATATGAGTAGGCAGATAAAATGTGAAGATACAATTAATTATATAATGAAATAACTAATAATTAGTGCAATCTCCAGTAAGCTAACTATGCTTGGTCTTACATGTCAAAAGATGTTGTCATGAGAGGTATCAACACACTTGGAACTTGTATTAATTTAATCCTAAATCTTTAGTATGCATCTGTATATTTTAATATATATAATTTCATGGCCTTTAAGTGGGAGATTGCCAACCTGATAATTTAATTTAATAAAAAAGGATGCTCATGGCATATGACATTTCAACCAATCATAATATTAAAAGAAAATGAGAAAGGAGGATTAATTTAATTTTTAAGTCAAGATAGAGAAATTAATTGAATACTCTTTTATTATTATTCTCACTTAAGATTTGATAGCGACTTCTTGCTTTATTCTTGTTTGGAATCATTTTACTTGGACGATCTCTTTTCCATTATTTTATAATCTTGGTGTTAGTGGGGTGATTAGCATTTGTCATTTAAAATAAACACATAATTAATTAACAAGTGAAGTAATCATATATATTATACTTCCTCTTCCAATTAAATGTGACAACATTTGATTGAGTACAAAGTCTAGAAAATTTAATTCACTTATTTATACATTGTACAAGAAAGAATAAAAAGATATAAAGCACAATTAATTAACAAAGGTTCATATACCCCTTCTACTCTTATAATTAAAAAAAACAAAACTTGTTCACCTATACTTAGTTTTTAATAGATGAGCATTATATTGGAGCATTGACATCATATTTATGCTATTTGAAAATTCATCCTTTCTTGTCTTTAAATATTTTTGGTAGGTCAAAAAGGGGGAAAATAATTTATTTCTAATAAGCTTGCAATTAAAGTGAAGGGTCAATTACTCTAACCTCAACCTTCCTACCTACAGCTGGTTGATACCTTATACTATCATAGATACTCTATTCAAATAAATCCAATATCATGATTTATATTTTTTTGTAAGGAGAATAAATGGTTAGAAGTTATTCTAATTTCCTTTCCAAATATGTCATTATCATGGACCTGGGTTAGGGGTGGCCATAGTTTGGACCAACAAATTCGAATTTTCGGAATATTTGATTGAATTATGGATTGAACTTTGAATTTTATTTTTAAGATTTATGAATTTGGATTAAATATCTTATTGGCTTTACTTACTATAGTATTAATTTAAAAATAGAATACGATATAGGTGGCAAGGTGACCTCAAATTTTATTAAATGTAGAAAGTTATACATTTTAAGGAGTATACTATTATGTGAATCGAAGTTGTTAATTGTTATGACCTACCTTAAACTTTAAAGGCTCTGAATTTATAATCGATATATTCAAACCAGTTAATTCAAAATCAAACTTGAAAAATCCAATCCAACCCAAGCTTTTTTGCATTGAATTTTGGCTTGTAATTTCTTCAATTCGAAAATTAAAAATCATTTTTTTATATCCAATCCGTAAACCAAATATCCAAACCAAAATTTTCATATTCATCCAGTCTGAACATTCACCCGTGAGAGGTGGATTCAAAATCTAAAGTTTATGAGTTTCTACCATGAACTCAAGTTAATATATAATAATAATAATTGATTTCATAATCAAATATGTATAAAATTTAGTAGATTTCTTAAAACGTGTATATATATAAAAAAACAAAAGCTATTAAATTTACCTGAATGTGTATTATTAATTACAAGGTAGCTTCGCTTTTCTAGAAAATTAGAACCCGTAATAGCGAGCAACTATTTTCGATAATGCAGGCCTTCTTCACATTTTATTCTTGGTTGTTGATACATACGTAATTGACTGACTAATAATGCATTAATTATTCTTTTATTTATTTATTTGTAACTGTTTTCCTGTGTAAGCAACTATTAAAAAATAATAGAATACTTTTCTTTTGTCAAAAAGGAGAAGTGAATTATAGTGCCCAACATGCAACATATGTATAATGTTGTTTAATTAATTTGTCAAGGCTGGCTCAGGGAATAGTCATTTAGAGAAGGCAATCAAATCTTAAAGAATACTTATTGAACTACAAATTAATCTAGAAGCAAAAAATAATAATTTGAAAAGCCAAACTCAACATATAATAATACTTCATAAAAATTGTTCTAGTAATATCAGTGGCCAAGCCAAGATTAAACAAATGATGTGTAAAATTAAATATACATTTATAATAGCGAGTAATATGTAATATTTATTACAATGAACCACCCATGAGTAACAACATCATTATTAAGCTTCTTTTGTAAAATAACTCCATGGACTTTTTAATTTTCTTTTAAAAGAATGAATCTATTTTCTAAAAAACCACAAATTCCATCTTTTTTTTTCTCCTACTTGACTTTGTTGCTTTTACTTTAAGGAAAGAAATAAAAGTTGTATATATAGGTTGCTAGGCAAAGATAATGTCTATGTAAAGCTTTAATTTTCAATAACGTTTACCTTTGAAGTTTCAAAGAAATTAAGCATAGGGTGCCACAATAGTTGTGCCCACCAATAATGTCATTTAAGAAACAACGTGACATGAATTTTTGAAAAGTCAATAATCTAAAACCTTAGAAAAAAAATTGCTCAATATTTTATTTTATTTGTTGCTATCTGACTTGACCAGTCGAGGGAAAAAATAGAAAAGAAAAGAGATTGAAAAAATAGAAATTTACAAGAACTTCTACACGAGTTGTCGGCATTTTGTCAAAGGAGGAAAAGTTGTATTAAACCGTTGTCTCAAATTATTGACCGTGATTTTTAAAAATAATTATCTCAAATAAATATATTATTTTAAAATTTCAAAATAAATTACTATAAAAATTAGGAAAAATATGACAGATAATTTGAGACGGAGGAAATAGTATCTAACCTTATCAGGTGGCGTAATTTGATTTTCAGAAAAAGATTCTAACAATAATAATTGTATAGTTTAGTCAATTTTGTATCATTATGCTTAGCACAAAGTATCTCAAAATATGCATTTGACATTATTTATTTTAAGTTATCATCTAAGTCAGAATTGAACTTGGCCAACAACCATGCATGTGTCACTAATTTTTAATCTCAATTCTTATTATGATTATAAGGTCATTAAGTAAATAAGACTACACAACCATTAAGTTCATCTTTTTTATTACAAGTAGTTACTTTTTTAAAGAAAAAAATAAATAAATATAAAATTAAGATCTAAATTCTAGAAAAAAAAAAGATACTTATTATTTAGGCTCGCATAATTTGAACTTGGTCATTTTTTGTAATGAAGAAGTAGTGGTTGTAGGTATCTTAATTGAGAGTGTCATTGGTCAATCTAACATACAAAATCAATTACACAATAAAAAAGTTTTTCATCGATAGAAATGTAACAACAAACTCAATTATCCATATTTGATTCGATACATTTCTTAAAAAGACTACAAAATTAAATTTCCGAAAGATAATTGACCCAAACTTGAACTTTCCAACTAATACTCACTTTTGTTTTAATTCACTTTTTTTTCTTTTTCTTTTAATCAAGAAAAGCAAAATTAAAAAGGGAACGCGAAAATAATGGTGCACTATGAGAGCAGGTGATGTTTTCCTTTTAAAATATTTTATATAATAGGTGGGTGGTCCGTACAGAGACAAGTAGGGAACAAGGTAGCAAAACAGGGAAACCCGCACATGAAACACAAATCTAAATGGGTCCCACTTCATACTACCTTTTAATGCCTCCCATCCCACGTGGCAACACACTTCCTTCCTTTAAAAGAAATTACTATAATTTACAATAGATGTAAATTAGGAACTAGGTGTAAAGTTATCTATTGATTTTATAAAGTGGATAAGTATTGTATGACATCTCAAAATAGTATAGTTGACAACTATTGTTAGACGGAGAAAGTATTTTGAACAGTGAAAAAAGGCTTAACAATTCACTTATTTTGAAATAGAGGAAGTAATGTCTAATTTATATCCTAATCTTCTTTTCTTAAAGGTGTGAAGCACCCCAACAATTCAATTATTTTTCAATGGAGGGAGTTGTTATTATTTCAATCCATTTTAATTATTGTGTTTATTTTAAATAAATAACCTTTTTTTATGTGATTTATTTTCATTGTTTTCTTTGATGTTCTTTAAGAAAATATTAACATAAAGAAAAAACTTGATAAATTATCTTTATTTATTAATTAATTTAAACCCCTGTTTATATAAGGATAAATATAATAATACTTTATTTTCTAAACTGATAATTATCTTAATCAGCTATTTTTAGTTAACATAATAACTATATAGAGAAAATCTAATGTGATGAAAAAGATAATATTATTAAATTAAAATAAAAGTAATTTCACTAATTTTATCTTTTTTAAATGAAGTAAAAAAATATGTCAAACAAAATAAATTGGATAAAGTAGTCATTGAAATTAAAAGGAAAGAAAAAAATTTTACACGTGGGACAGTGTGGGTTGCACCTTAGAGTAGAGAAAAGGAAAAAGACAAAATAAAAATTAAATTAAAAGAAAAACCACTCCTCACGTTCCCAACGAGGCCCCTCTCGAAGTCATCATCATTATTACTCTATTTTCTTCATATAATAAAATAAGAGGAAAAAAACAAAAAACAAAAAACAGAAAAGAAAAAGAGGAAAAAAGGAAATGAAGTGTAAGGGTGGCGTGGGCATGCGATGAAGGTGGCATAGACCCCAAAATGTCAGTTAATGCTCCTAATAATCAATCTCACTTTCCACGAAAATAAGGGAAAGTACACCCCCTATTTTATTTTATTCGCCATAAAACTTTTTTAAACAAATTCAATTTTATAATTTTACAATGTATCGAAATCCTTAATTCTGGTAAGTTTGAACATATCACATGGGATGTTTACATTAAATATTTTAAAAAGAAGAATATATAATTTAATAAAGTACCATAAAAATGGTGATTCTTCAATTTCATTCTTATTATTACTGTCTTTACCGCTAAAAAAAGATCATTTGAGAGCTTTTTCAAAGTGATTGTTAAATATATGCATTTTAATTGGGTGGTATTTAATTTTATGAGTTTTTGTCCTATAAATGAGCAAGATTGGAGTGACTCGTATAATTAATTTAGTTGTAAAAGAGATCCAAATATAGTGATAGTGGAGTTTTGAGAAAATCAAGGACAAGAAAGTAGAAGTAGAAAGATGATGGACACTACTTTAATGCATATTTCTTTATTTACACTTTGCACCGGAATGATAAATCCCACTATACAAGGCATTCAAATAGCAAAATTTGACAATATTAACGTTTTTTTTTTTAAAAAAAAAAATGTAGTGTAAGACACGCAAATAATAAATATTGTTTTTTATTTCGAAGATACATTCACCCTTGTGGTGGTAAATTAAAAGATAATTATAGTAGTGTTTGAATATGAAAATAAATACGAGTAAAAGATGATCAAGCAATAATGATTCTTGCGAATTAAGTCTAAGAAAAAAAAAACTTAGTTTAACTTGAAAATAGTTGTATCAGATTTAAGACTCTAGCTATGACATTAGATACAAGGTTTCACTAACATGCATAAGGTAATATTACACTAATAATGAATTTCGTGTAATTTCACGAGTGAGTAATCTAGAGAGGATAATTTATACGTAAATTTACCCTTATCTTATGTTGATTGACATAACATGATAAAAATAATGGAGAAAAACAAATTAAGTAACAACAACATATAATAAATATAAATAATACTAATTAGAGAATTAAAACGATAATCAACTATTTCTATCGACCTTTCATCATAGCCAGTTTGTCACACCTTCTTTATAGAACACTTGTGGTTAAGCTCTTTATATATATGCACCATCGATCTTAGCCTCATTTTTCTCATCTTGTTCATCATAGAGGTTACTCCACCTTTTCTTTATATGTTAGCCATTCATTTCAACATGCTTATTATCACTATTTTCATTTTTTACATGTGTGAGTTCTTGACCAACAAAAGAATACTGATGGACATAATGCTTATTCGTAAAAGTTGAAAATATTTTACAAATTTCCCATAAATAATTAGGCATAAATTTATGGGTAAGTTAATAAATCACTGTAAAGATGAAATTACTATCTATCCCTACTTTTTTTCTAATTACAATAATCCCTTAAAATTAGCCCAATCCGAATTCATTAATGAAAGCGCGGATACATTAATACGGATACATTATTAAAATAAAAATTAACTCAATCCGAATACATTAATACATTAATACGGATACATTATTAAAATAAAAATTAACTCAATCCGGATACATTAATGAAAGCGCAGATACATTAATACAAGCACGGATACATTAATACATTAATACGGATACATTATTAAAATAAGATGTTTTAGTTATTTTTAAAAGGTATAGGGACAAATAAAAAAATATATATACTTAAAGGTGTTTAATTTAGTAATTTTACCTAAATTTATTATGTTCATTATTTTTCTTCAAAGTTCACTAACTAATTTGCTTCAATTATAACTGTACATTTTTATTCCCTTCATTCTATCTTTTATGTTACATCTTTCACTTATTTTTTGTATTGTTATTAAATATAAAACCCAGAATTGCATAATTAAATATTTAAAATATATTTAAAATGTACATATTTTCAGGTCATCTAAAAAAAAATTATACATAAAAATATTTTTAATGTAAAATTTATGAATATAAATAATAAGACAAGTTACCGCTATAACACGCATCTCATGATGCACTTATTTCGTATACCCACTAGAGTAAATATCGTGATTCTATAAATAAGCATCCTTAAAACGTAAAATTTTAATTTTTCCAACAAATTAAGTAAATGAAGAGTATTTAATTTAATTAGTAAGCTATGATAACGATGCAAAATCACATCCATCCCCTAATTTTACTAAATTTTTAATTAGCATTTAATACTTTTTCTCTTTCTACAACTCCTTTTTGACTTTCTTCTACCCCACTTTCTCTCTCTATCCACAAAACCAAACGCTTAAATAAAGGCCGAAACTCCATTCTTTTTTCTTTAGTTGCCACCTCCAAATCTCTCTCTCTCTCTCTCGACAACAAAAAATCCTTTAACAGAGTTATTTCAATGGCAGTTGAAGCAAGACACCTCAATCTTTTCACTCAACAACAACAACAAATTGTTTCGAATCAAGGAAATGGGTTTTCCTACAATACCCAGATGGGTGGTTCTTCTCTTTTGCCGTTACCGACGCCGGAGAATAGTTTTTTGCCGTTTCATCAAAGTTTGATGTGTGATTCTGTTCAGCCTAAAACGTCGGTGAACACTGATAGTGGTCTTACTTTCAACCTTCCGACTACTGTTAACGCGTCCGCCGCTGCTGTGGCGACGAGGAAGCGTTCTAGGGATTCGTTTAATCAGTTTAATACTTGTAATACTACGTCGTTTGTTGGAGATGACGTTTTGCCACTGCTTCAACAGTATCAGTGTGATATCGATCGGATAATTTCGCTTCATGTAAGTTTTCTGACGAAAAATTGAATGTCAATGGCGTTTTCTGTTTATTTGGTGTTTTGGGGCTAATTTGAATTTTTGATTTATGTGTTTACAGACTAAGAAAGTAAGGATGGAATTGGAAGAAAGACAGAAACAGCAAGCGAGGGTATTGGTGGCAGCAATCGGAGAAGGTGTATCGAAGAAACTAAAAGAAAAAGATGAACAGATTCAACGAATGGGTAAAATCAATATGGTTCTTCAAGAAAAAGTGAAAAGTCTGTTCGTTGAGAATCAGTTATGGAGGGATTTAGCACAAACAAACGAAGCGACAGCAAATTCCCTACGCAACAACTTAGAACAAGTATTAGCCCACGTCGGCGACGAACGCATCTCCGCCGGCGGCAACCTCGCCGGAGCAGCCGTTGAGGAAGACGTCGAATCCTGCTGCGGCAGCAGCGACCACGGGGCAGGGGCGGAAGAAGAGGAGGAAATTGAAGGCCGGCGCACTATAGTTGGAGGAGCGCAGGTTAACAGGATGTGCAAAAGGTGTGGTGAGAGGGAATCATGTGTGTTGCTATTGCCATGCAGACACCTTTGCTTGTGTGGTGTTTGTGGATCAAGTTTAGTCCATACATGCCCTGTATGTAACTCTAACATGAATGCCACTGTGCATGTTAACATGTCTTCTTGATCAATGATCAATCAATCAAAATCCAAAAGAAGAAAAAAAAAGATGAAAAAAAGAGGAAAAGAAATCATAGGGAGTAAAATGTTTGAATTTTTAGTTTGTAAATTTCTTTAGTAATTGTAAAATGCAAACTGTTCATTCTTTTTTTATCTCCATATATGTTGTTAATTCACCATTGTCATATTGATGTTATGGGAATTTCATTGTTCAATTGCCATAGCAAGTGTTACGCAAAGATCTTTCGGAAATAACTTCGTACATTCTATCTTATTGAACGAGGTAAAAAAGGGATTACAAATAAAAATTACTTTTAGTTGTTTCACTTTGATAGAGAGAGATTATGGAAATGGCCAGAGCTTTTGCTAAAGAATCCTCTACTTTAGTGATTGCTCACACCTTGTGAGTGATCCTGTGTACCTATTGAATATATTGGCCATCGTATGACTGCTTCAACATTTAATGTATAGTGACATAAAGAGACACTCAATGGGGTGTTCACTTGCTAATATTTGTGCTTGCTTAGGTGAGATGTCAACGGGCCTTTAAAAAAATTAAAATAGAATTATATTTTTACTTAATTTCTATTGGTAGGGTAGTTTCTTCTGTACTAGCACTAGCAAAAGCTATTCAAGAAACAAAAAACAGAGTGGACCCAAAACCAAGCAAATCTCCCTAACTTTGCAGGCATATATAGTGATTGTGAAAACAACTCCTTCTGACTAGTATCCTAACTTTTTGCTAGTTAATTAAATTAAGTTTCTCCTACACTTTAGCCACCCTTTTAAGTTATTGTCACATTAAAGGTAATGTTTATTTCTTGTGTGTATTAAATTGATTGCTTGTAAATTCAAGGAGTTGGTTTGGAGATGGATATGTATATAGAGTATTTAAAATCATTATTGGTATTTTTTGTTGGCTACTCCTAAAGCTCATTGTATTATTAACCTTTCTAGGGTTGGCACAAGGTAACTAATAAGGTGCTCATTTCGACGTTGCTTAGGAAGTGAATTATTCATAAGTAATATCTTATTTGGTAGTATACGTTATCCGTTTACAATTCCGCAAGACCTACATAATTCTAATTAAACCGTCGCAAAAATACAAAATGGGTTGGTTTGCATTGGATTCAACTGCTATAGTTGATGATCATGCAATTTTTTGTCTAAATTTATAGTAGTAATAAATAAATATAATAAAGTAGAAAGATGGTTGAGTAGTGTTATGCATTGATTTGGGACAGCAGGAGTAGTGGTCACTCAGGTCATGGTCAGATTCAATGAGCCATCAGGACAACCTTGTGTATTGATTTTCTTTTTGGGGTGGTTCATTTCTTGGAATCTTCCATTATGAGGCACAATTTTATAGGTGTTGTAAAGACAAAAATGTCAGTCGAAAATGTGGCACATTTCACATTATTTGTCCCTATTACTACTCCATTTATTGTTTGTTTGTTTGTTTCTGGATTGTTGATGTAAATTAAAGAGTTTGGGTAAGGGACGAAAGGATTACTCAACAATGATGGCTCTCCCTAACGTCCCATTCCTTTTAATACTACCACAACTCATCTTCCAAGAATTTCCCTTCTTTGAAAATTTTGCCCTCTTTTTTATCTTGATTGTCCATACCCCATACTATTCAAATCCAAAATCATCTAGGTCCATCTACTTGGAACTACCTGCCACTTTTATGACGGAAGGTGGGCCGATAAGGGTGGGACAAAAATAAAAACCTAACAGACATTTAAATTGACAAACCTCTACCGATATCAGAGTCAGACACATCTTCTGAATACTATGATAAAGCAAAAAACTTTATTATCGCAGTTTCACGTGATGCTATGTTTTGGAACTTGAAATTAGCGTAGCTCGAATGGTAAATCTAAAAGGTCTGCTTGAATAAAGAAGACAATACTCACATGATTTATAAGGGTGGTTTGGAACTTGATGATGGTATAGCTGGAAGGAAAAATTTACACAAGGGTCTGCTCTATGTATTTAGATTGTGACGCTAGCTTCTTCAATTTGTTCGTTTATTTTAAATTCTCTTTCAATTTTTATGCAATAATCAAGGTAAATTGAATTTTAATTAAAAAAAAATCGAAAAAGTATTTTATTACTGTTAAAAATAATAAAATGGAAAGTTAGGAAAATTTCTTTATATTTTAGATAGTTTTTGGTTGTTTGCCTTTTTCTTTTGTGTGTGTCAGTCCTATAAATATATACTGCATGTATGTATGAATTTTAAGAGAAAAAAAACTATTTCAAATGAAGTAACCTTAATAAAGAGAAGAAAATGATGGGTTGTGAGAGAGAAAGGGTAAAGACCCACCACGTGTGAATAGGAGAGGGAAAGGGCGTATAATAGCAAAGGAGTTGTCGTGAAGTGTGGGGATAGGAATAGGAATAAAAAAGAGGGTGAGGCACTTTACGCGAAAGAGAAAGCAGGGTGGTTGGGATAAGTAGGAAATGGGGTACACTGTATGAAACACGCCTGTTAAAGAGAGAGAGTTTGCCTTGAAATTCGCCGGTGGGGGAAGGATAATGATGGCGTACGTTAGTGGGGAATACTTATCAGAGTTGATGTCAGAGCCGTGAAGATCGGTTTGGGTACTCACAATCACAACTATTTTGCAGTCAATGTTCCCCGCTCAAACTAGTCCTTTCTTTCCTCTTCAATTTTAACTTTTTATATGATTTTTAGTCAATAAAAAATTAATTTTAAATATTGATTCTACGCTTAATAAAAGTAACACAAGTCTTAATTTGGATCAAATTATGGTCCCTAGTTAAATGTCGAAGAAATGATTCTTTAATAATATAAAACTTCATAATTTTAAAAACACAAGATAAAACAGTTTAATTTTTTTTCTATATAATATAATTTATATGATAATGAGTTCTATTGTATACCTAGCTCCGCCTAAATTGAAGTAATATCGTTGCAACTTCTTTTGTAGGAGACAGAGTTTACTTTGATTGTGAAGGTGTCCCACATTTTTTTTTCTTTTTTACTTTAATTTCGACAAACGCGATGCAATAGGTTAAAATGATTACTTCTTTCGATTTATATTAATTGTTCATATTATTATAATATATATTTTAAATTATTTATTAATTTATAAAAGTGAGACCAAATTAATTATTTTTTTCTAATTTTTCCCTTGAAATTAATTATTTTTTTTAAAAAAATATGGCAAAGTTTCAAAAGAGTTGGCACCATTATTAATCAAATATATATATATATAATAGCTATTTTCCCAATTGATAAAAATACTCTTTTTATTGACAATTTTTTAAGGGACTTATAAGGAAAAAATAATGACGGTGGAAGTAGTCGAGTATCAATTCTAAACCACACACTTTGAGTTGTTAATATCCATTCAAAAGAAGATTTGGCGTGAATTGCGCTAAGAAAATAGGACAACAACCTTACTCCTAAATACAAACAAAACTCTTGTATTTGTGTTAAAATTTATATTTGTGTTTTTACAACGTAAATGAGGAGAAAACAATTGATTAATATTTTATCTCTATTAAAATTTAAATTTGAGATTAGATAATTCTCAACCGACTTCATTAATCATTGAATTACACACTTTATTAAGTATTACGTTGCACGTTAGACACTTTGAGTGTTTTCCATTGAGATTATCTTTAAGTGCATTTATGAAGAAGTTACGAAAGGAATTTTCTTAAATTCAACTTTAGTATTTCTTTTTCCATTCACTTTTACTCGTTAATAAATTAATAAATAATTTATTGTTTTATATATATTTTACTTTTATTGTTAACTATACTACTAATTAAGTATAATTCTAATTATTAATATCCTACTATTATTGGGAGATGAATTATATTAGAATTATTATAATTGATCTTAAAAAGTATATCAAATATTTAAATATAAACAAATAAACATAACAAAACTTACTATTCAATAAATTAATGTTCCTTTCGTTGTAACAGTTATGATTCCTTTTTGTAGTAGTTAATCAAATAAGTACTACTTTAATGATGGTTTGCTTGGAATATAATAAGGTCATCGACATCGACATCGACAATCAAAATGTTTTTCTTATCAAACAAATGTTGCCTTGTCCTTATATTATCATTTCCACGTGATTTTTAAAGGCTTTGTATTTTCCAACTTTTTTTGTTACTACTATTTACTTTATGAGAGCTTGTAATGTCTATAAACTAACTATTGACTCACAAGATTTCTCATATATTCGTACCCGAAATGTCTTTCTGGATATTCCTCAATGTCCCGGCTATTCACGGAACGTGAGAAGTAGATGATTAATCATCTGTTTTCGGAAGAAATCAAAGAATTTCTTGTGAATCCTAAGGGTGTGCATCGGTCGGTTCGGTTCGGTTTTACGTATTATCGATTCAGTTTATCGGTTTTTGGTTTTTAAATATGCTAAATCAATAACCAAACCAAAAATATATTTTTTATTGGTTTTCGGTTTAACCAATAAGAAAATGCTTATAAAACAAATATATGACTTTTCTAATAAATTTGACGCGACAAGACAATAATGTAACTTTATAAATGCTCATAAAATAAAAACAATAATAACAAACATGAAAAGAGCTATGTTAGAAGAAAAATTAACAAAGAAATTAAAAGCTTTGAGGCGTGAAAGATCACTATCTTTTAAGAGTTATTGCTTGTATATTTTTTTAGGAATGACAAACAATTCTCTATCAGGATACAACAAAGCCAGAAACATATATACAATTGAATTCGCTACTTCTGGGAATGCTTCATATTTATAGAACTTAAGAAATGATTTTTCATAAAAGTCATGTTCTTTCATGAACAGAGATGACTTTTCATAAAACTCATGTTCTTTCATGAATAGAAATGACTCTTCATAAAAGTCATGTTCTTTCATGAACAGAGATGACTCTTCGTAAAAGTCATGTTCTTTCATGAACAATTACAACCTTTAGTTGCTCCCTTCTTTTGAAAAACAAAACTTTTGTTACTCCCTATTTGAACATACAAAAGTTTTTGTTTCATTTAAAATCTAAATATTAAATAAACAATTTGTTCAAAATAAACTACGAAAAAAGTGCCCAAGCCCCAAGTCCAAGTCCAAGTCATTTAGATATATATTATTATTAAATATACAAGTAAACTACTCTATTAATTAGATTAAATGGGCTAAGCCTTAAAAGGACCTAAAGAATGGGTTCTCCCACCAATGTGGGAATTCCCCTTTATATTACAACTATTCTAACAAGCTATACAAGCGCAACACAAAGAGAAATTGAGAGGAATAGGGTTATTATTTTAGATTTTGACATTTTGTATAATGTGAAACTATGAACTCAAAGTCATAATGAAGTGTAAATTGAAGGCTAAAAACAAAGACAATAACTAGTAAGGTATTGAGATTAATATTTAATATTTATGTATAGGTAAAAATAGTAAATTCCTAGTTTTAATGGGTTATCGGTTTACCCAATAATCCAATATAAAAAACCAATAACGAACCGATAATCCGATAATTATTTTTTATTAAACCATTAAAAAATCATTAACCCAATAATTCAAAAGCAATAAACCAGTAACACTTTTTTCGATTCGATTTATCGGTCGGTTCGGTTTTTGCACACACCTATTCGTACCTTTTATTATTATTATTTTATAAAGCGTACATCACACGATGTCTTGTACTTAATGGTCCCATATATTATCTCAAAACTTCATTATTATATATTGGAATAAGTTTGAGACATTTTTTCCGTAATCTAATTATTTTTGACATATCATTTTGTTTTTGAAATACACTAATTAATTCAAATTTATACCGCTAAATTTCATTGAAAATAGCAATATTTAAAACCTTTAGCTAGCGTTTGACATGTTTTAATCAAATTCTACTCTTTTTTTCTATAAATATTTAATCTTGAAATTTGATTAATCATTCTAAAAATCGACAATTAAATATTTTCAAGTTCTAAACTAGTTTATGAGAATATTTATTTTTACTTCTATTTTTTTTTTAAAAAAAAGTAAAATACATGTGTAAATATAATTTCAAAAACTTAAATTTTCAACTTTAAAATTTATGATGTAACCAAAGTTTTATTAGAAGTACTTGTCTTTCTATTTTAATGAAAAGCATAAAGAAATAAAAAAAGAAAAAAGAAATATTTTCTTAGCCCGAGACTTGGTCTATACAGTACATATCAGGAATTAAAGATACGCTCAAATATACCATGGAATTTTGAGAAAAAACTTATTTATGTTATCCGTTAAAAGTTTGACTCATTTATGTCATTGTGGTTAAAGAAAAAACTCATTCATGCCTTTTTTTAACTTCGATTTTGCAAAACCACTTTTTACACACCAAACAAGGTTTAACAATTTTCAATTGCAGTTTTTGTATCAAATGTACACTTTTTTATTTCTCTTCCTTAAGAACACCAAGAACATATGAAGAACATTAACAATTTTCAAATTTCAAAATTTTTTAATTTTTCACGAAATCATCTCAAATTTCGGCTACTTCATTAATTTTTTTTTTTTTAAATCAAAATTCTAAAATCATTTGTAGAGTTTAAAAAATTTACCCGTATTAAAAAATATATTCCAAAAAAATGAAAATCATTCCCAAAATTTTTAAAATTTGCTTTGATTCGTATTTTGGTAGTTGTTTTTGACATTAGATCTTTATTCCCTAGTGTTTTTTGAGTGTACATTCAAAATTTCAAAATGATTTGAAGTTGTGGAGAAAATTCTACCATTAAAGAATGTTGAAGTTTTGAAACTTTGAAGAAATTTCAAGTGGGTCTTGTTGAGTTAGGTTGAATTCGCGCTCAAAAGATATTGAATTTTTGTATCTAGCTCAGAGGGAAGCTACTCTTGAAATTTGAGGTGATTTCGTGAAGAATTAAAGAAGATTGAAATTTTGAAATTGTTAATGTTTTTTATGTGTTCTTAAGGAAGAAGAAGCATAAAGACAACATTTGATCCAAAAACTATAATTGAAAAATGTTAAACCTTGTTTGGGGTGTAAAAAGTGATTTTGCAAAATCGGAGTTAAAAAAATGGTATGGATGAGCCTTTTACTTAACAGCAATGACATAGATGAACCAAACTTTTAACGGATGTTATAAATGAGCCTTTTCTGAAAGTTCGATGACAAATTTAAGCCTTTTGCCATTGAATAATAGAGATATGAATATACTATTCCTTCCGTCCACTTTTACATGGATGTTATAATAATAATTAAATATACATTTTTAATTTAAAAAATAATTTATTATTTGATTCTCATCTTATCCCTTTAATTAATTATAGTTATTTTAAATATATTTTTTAAAATAATAAATTTATTATATTAAAAAAACTATTTATTATATTGAATAAGTAAGAATAGACGGAGGGATTACTATATATGTGAATAAAATGAGATGATTATTTTATTTGAAAAGCAACAATATGTGCAGTATCTGCATTTACCTCGTTGTTAGTTCTCTGTCTACATGTGACCATCAATTACGGGACCCACTAAGGCTTTTGTCTTTATTTTTCTAATTTGACTTTTTCTTGGTTTTATAGTGTTATGAAAAGAAAGTAATAAAATAGAATAAAAATATGTCAGATAAGATAATAGAGATAGATAGATTGGTAAATGATGAAAGAGGCACATGAAAAAGCAATATCTGCTAATGTTAATTTAACTTTAGATGGGAGCGACGGATCTTCGGGAGTGGGTCCCTTGATGAGACACACTTTTGTCTCTTCTATCACCAACATAATCACTCAAAATTTATATTATTTTATTGATTTTTGTTTATTATATACTTTTTCCTTTTTATTTCTTTGTATTAGTCCATCTTAAAATATATATATTTTTACGTGATATTTTAATTTTAACTTTTTACATGACATATTAAAGATTATAAAATGAAGAAATATTTTAATACATTTTATCTATTGTTACTTTAAAATCACAATTTTTTTAAAAAATAATTTACCTTCTAAATTTCGTGCCAATTTAAAATGAAAAGAGTAATATAGTTTAAACGAAAATTTATTCAATAAATAATTTCATACCTTATAATCTGTTTCAAAATGTTTATACGATATCGATTAAGGTCTTTTCAAGTACTACCATTTTAACTCCCATCAATTGTTGCATTTCATTTATTCATATATATTTTACATTAGCATATCTTTTATTTTTGAAAAAAGTAAATTTTATTAAGGGTTAGGAGCAGAGAAAGTATTTTCATTACAGGTTATTGACCTATTAGATCGAGCTAGTCATACGAGGCTTGTCTAGTGCAATTTACCTATTATGTGTGATTTCCAAACTATTGTATAAGACGGAAGAAAAACTTAAATAGTCGACTAAATAAGCTACTAAAATCTCCGTTACCAAAATATATCAATGCACATGTGCGGGAGGTTTTAAATAGTATCACCAGATGGTAAATATTGGTTAATTGAATCTAACTTTACTAGTATATTATAACATTAATTAAGATGTATTTGATTTTTTCACTTACAAGTCAAAAATTTATGTTGATGTAAAATAAATCTGGACATATTGAGTACTCCACAATAAAAGAAGTACATGTACCATCAAAGGGGTAGTTTACACGTTAATACTTAAAATATTTCTGTTCCAAGGAAAGCCAAATCAAATACTCACTCAGTCAAATAATAATGGTTCACTATTGACTTGGTATATCCCTTAAAAAACAATAAATAATAAAGGTAGTATAACTATATTATCCTTTAATTTTATTAAATTTAATAATTTGAAAAATATGTTAAATGATAAATAGTATTTAATAGCAAGGGTAAAATAGACACAAAAAGTAAATTATCTTTTGATTTTCAAAACTGGACGAATATTGTTGAACAACTATTTTTAATGTAGTGAACCACAATTGTTGGACGGAGGGAGTAGTACTAATCCGTTTTGATTATTTTAATAAATAGCACGTTTTTATGTGACGAAGGACCAGATTTGGACTATCATTAAATGTATTAAATTAATTCCAAAACTTAAAGTCCAATTTTTAAAGTTTTACTTCAAAGTAACGTACATTATTCATCTAATGCCAAAATTGACTAATTAATTATTAGAGGAAATCGATGCATCTTTTGAGATTGTTTTTTAAGGATAAGAATGGAATTGATTATTTTTTTCTTGATGGTTGAATAGCCCTTTTCAGAGGATACATTAATTTGGACCTATTGGAGGTTATCTTTACTTAAAGAATTGAAAACCATAATTAATTACGATTAATCAATTTTTTTTATGTAAAATTGGTTTTGATTATAAAAATAAACGTACTCATGAATGTTGGATGATGTTGTTATCAATGTGTCAAAAGTTTAATCGATAGAGACGATTTTAGGTAAAACATGAATGACTAATTATTTTTTGGTTTTATATCGTCGTTCAATGAAATCATTACAAAAAAAATAATATTTATCAATTATATGTGTGATGAGATTGATTAACGTGTTCTATACTTTATGGGAGAGTTGAGTGGTGGGGTAATATGGTGTTGATAGCATAATTTCTTTGACTAATTAATTAAGCACTACTATATGTGCACACATAATCACCTAATTAGTAAATATCAAACCTAATAAGACAACTCTAATCTGTCGTTATAAATCTAAAATGGTGTATAACTTTCAAATGTAATACTTAAACATACGCGTTTAACGATAAATACATACTAGGGATGGTTACGTATCTGAATCATTTGACTATCTAATATACAAAATGTAAAGATAGTATATACTACTTTATATCAAATATACATATAATATACCTATATATATATATGTTGCGTATATATATATATACACACACATTGATAATATATATGTTGCGCATAGTTCGATTATATTGGTAAATTAGTTAGCCAAAAAATATATATATCGGTAACTTTCCCTAAATTACTATAAGTTTTAAAGAATTTTAGCTTTATTGGCATTTGAATTATATTTCTGATCAGGTATCTAAAGAAAAATCATAGAGACCATTTATATGATTTTAAAAAAAAATGTAATTTATTTATTGTTTTCATTTCCAATAACAAAATGTGAAGCATTTACAAAATCAAACAATGTTTTTCGAAATTAAACTTTAAAATATTCTTTGGTCAGCATTACGACGTGAGATAGCTTCTCCCAACTATTTTAATTATTTTTTTTTGAAAAAAAAAAAACAAGTACTAGAACCATAAACTTATATTATAAAATTGTCAAGATTATTCATTATTTGTTCCAATTTATATGTGAAAGTGATTGGAGGGGGGGTGTATTAGGATGATAAGTTGGAAGTTTTGAGAGGCAATTGGTTTTGCTTTAATTTCATTAATTATGAAAATGACATTTGAGAAAAACCTGTTTATTGATCATGTTCACGGTTTCAATTTGAATACCCACTTGAAAATAATAAAACAGATGATATTTGTCGAGAAGTACAAACAGATGGCTCTTCCTCAACCTACTTCCTAATTTTCACGATTTTCCCACCCCCACCTCCACTCCCTACCCCACACTCCAAATTTTTGAACTACTCATAAGTCATGACAAACAACAACTCACAAAAAAAGAATTTATTATCAAAAAATAATTTCTCCACCTTTTTTCTTATAATTCCAGCTTTCATTTTATTAAGTAATCTATGACTGTTTGTACGTACAATGAATCAATTAGTTGATCGTCGTGTTCACAATGGAGAATGACTTTTAGGAAGGATTTATAGCAATTATAGCTTTGATCCCGTTATCTTTCAAAAGAAGTTTCAAATTTTAAAAGTAAATTTACATAATAATATCTTGAAGTTTTACTCGTACAATTTTAAACTTCATAAAGATAACTAGTTTTCAATTATACAAACTAAAAAAATGATTATTTATGAATTTCGTTTGGATTTATTACTTTAGAAATCCTATTAATTGCATTTATAATAATAAGAATAATAGCTCATCGCTCTTATAAGCTTTTTCTACGGATGTGAAGCAATGAATGTGATAGCTCTTTTTATAATTAGAAGTTTCAGATTCGAGCTCTGAATATGAAAATATTATGGTAGGGAGCATTTTTCCCCTTATGCAGTATAAATTCAGATTATTCAAGCTCCAATTCGAGTATTGGATATGAGATGGAAAAATTAAGGAGGTAAAAATGAGAGGTATTTTTTTTTCAAAGCTTTTGATTGAGTGTGTCCAATGACCAAAATGAGGATCCTAAGTGCTTGTTGCTCTCATAGATTTCCATGGATATGTTGGTAGTCAACAATGGCTGCACCATTTACTCATTATAAGTAAAAGTGCAATAGCTAGGTTAAAAGCTTAAAAAATTGTGGATTAAATTATTTAAAAAGTATAGTAGTACAATAATAAAGTAAGGTGGTGAGTTACTTTATGTTTGTCACTTTCATCAGAGCCATTATCTATTTTTCCAAATCGTGAGCTATTTCTATGGAAAAAAAGTACATTATTATAGTTCCCTTGCAGCCGTGAATTCTCAAGTGTTCTTTTTTTTAATTATTTTAATAATATAAGTAGCTAAGATCATGATGGTTTCTCTTTATGTACTATCAATATATTTCCACATAAATAAAAGTAGTAGTTAGTGTTTAATGAGAGTACTAGATACCCACTAGACTTACAATGCAAGACACTATATATTATAATTCATAATATCACATCCCTCTCAATCCAACGAGGAAAAAGTATACCCCCACTAACATTTTAGTTTGTTGAATTATAGTGGATTGAATAGGAATTTAAGGTTTTACATAATAGAAAAGCTATATATATATTTTTTTTTTTAATTTTTTTTTGAAGTTTTTTATTCGATATCTGATATTCACTTTATGTTTCGATTAATTTGAATTTGCTATATCTGAAGCCTACGTTTCTTATAAGAAAAATATTGATAAAATTCATGTTAAATTAGGTTTTAGGCCTAACTCACACCTCAAAAGTTAACTCAAAGGGAGGAGAATTGCTAAGCCTTATAAAGAGTCCACTCATCTCATTAACTATCAATGTGAGACTTTTGTCATTCTTCAACGATTCGAACTCAAAAAATTTGATTAATTTTAAAGGGATCCCAATCCATTTACTATAATTCTTAGTGGTGAAAAGCTTATAGGTTTAATTGTGGTATCCAAGATGGGAAGTTATTCTTCTTTTTTATCTTTTCCTTTTTAATTAATAAGTTGCTAAAGTGAAACAATGAGAAGAGACCTAACTAATGATGGTGTACAAATGAGTAATTTTCCTGAACAATTATTTATGTTTGGGGGAATTGTCTAGAAATATCATGTTTCTTTTAGATTACAATATCATCCAACTTTTCTCATTTTTCCTTTTTTTTGACAATAAATTTTTTAACTCTTTTAAACCATGTCATATTATTTCCTTTTTTTTGACAATAAATTTTTAACTCTTTTAAACCATTCATATTTTATATCCAATAAAATTATTACTATTTCATTGTTAAAAAAAAGATTTTTTTATTATTATTTAAAATGTGTGGTAATAAATTTAATTTTATTTATTTATTATATTAAAAATAAAGTTACATTTATATTTATCTATTTTATCATATCAAGAGAAAGATAATAAAAAATTATTTTTACTTTTAGTATTTACTATTCATTCTAAAATATTTCCCATTTTATTTGTTCACTTGAGCATATCAAGAGAAAGACAATTTATTTTTCTATTGAAAATTAATCTTTCTATTATTATGTTTAACATTAATTATTTATTCTAAATCATTTTTCAAATCATTCATTCTTTAAGTTCTTAAAGAATGTGCAAAGTGCACATTAAAAACAAGTAAAAATGAATGAAAAAAAGGAAAAAAAAATAATGTTAGAGAACAATTTTCACGTACTCATAATAAATCAAGAGTATTGTATCAACTAACTCATTTTACGATATTTTTTTTCCTAGCAACTATTCCCGCCACCCATTTTTATTTATTCATTATATTATAAATGATAATTCATTTTTACCTGCTTACTTTAGAAAATCATGAGATAATTTATCAATTAATTCCTATTTACTCTTATTATTAATTATAGTCATTTGTCAACACATTTTTCAAAACATTATATTTAGAGAGTGCTATAGTAAAATTATCATTCTATTTATTATTTCTTAAGAGATGCGTTAAATTAATTCTGAACAAGTAAAGATGTAAAGATGGACGGAGTGGATAGAAACAAAATTTTCTTTATAGAGAGATGCTAGAACTAAAGTAATTATAATAAGCGTAATTTAAGAAAATCAAAAAAGAAAAAAAAATTGTTAAAAGAAAGAAATAATGTAACATGACATCCAAAGTGCGCATTCTTTAAGAACTTAAAGAATGAATGATTTGAGAAATGATTTAGAATAAATAATTAATGTTAAATATAATAATAGAAAAATAAATTGTCTATCTCTTAATATGCTAAAGTAAACAACTAAAACTGGAAAATATTTTAGAATGAATAGTTAATACTAAAAAGAAAATTTCTTTTATCATTCTCTTGATATGATAAAATTGATAAATACAAATGCAACTTTATTTTTAATATAATAAACAAATAAAAGTAAACGGAGTTAAAAATATGACATGACATTTTAACAACAATTAAAAAAAATAATTCTTAACAATATGGAAAAGTTATAAATTTTTATTGGTATAAAATATGGATGATTTAAAAGAGTTAAAAATTTGTTTTTTTTAAAAAAGAAATAATGTGACATGTCATCCCATTAGGAGAGAGAAAGGTTTTATTGTGGCCAAGTATATTTTAGGAAAAATAGGAATAAGTTAGGATCCGGCTCCTCTACATTTCCCTTCTCTCCATTTTTCCCAAGTTTCTATTTGGATTAGTGACACATGACATAAGTTTAATTTAATGGCTAAGATTTAATTAATTAAAATAAAACTCTAACTATGGTTAGAATAATTAATTACTTCCATACATTTTCTTCCAAAAGATTTTTACCATCTTACAATTCTAAATTTACATTATATTCTTCTAAATTTATATTATAATTATTTCTTTTTGCCTTGAGTAAATTTCGTAAATATATGAATGCAAGTATTACTTATACATCTAATCACTTTGTCTTATTTACTCATTATAATATAATCAAATTAACTCTCCTTCTGCAATATATATTCGACAACTTATTACTGATGAATTATTTTATGCAATTTTACTATTTCTATGAATATAATTTTATATATATATATGATAGTACTCTTTGCAAAAACAACTATTCAACCTGTAAGAAAAACTATCAATCTTAAAGGTAAACAACAGTTTTTAAAGTACAATAATTTTTCAATTGTTCTATATTTGATAATCTCTAATTAAATTAATTCAAATTTATA
Source organism: Solanum appendiculatum (assembly GCA_018342035.1). Taxonomy (NCBI): domain Eukaryota; kingdom Viridiplantae; phylum Streptophyta; class Magnoliopsida; order Solanales; family Solanaceae; genus Solanum; species Solanum appendiculatum. The sequence goes on from JAGDQO010000342.1 coordinate 1,464,977, forward strand.
ATGAATAAATGGAGATAAAACGATTGATATGTAATTATTCACATTTATATATTTAGGAAATTTACTCTAGGCAAGAATGATTTAAAAATATATATATATATTTAGGAAAAATATAATGTAGATCTAGAATTGTGGATGGTAAAAAAATTGAGAGAAAATATATGAAAGTAATTAATAATTTAACTATGATTAAGACTTTATTTTAATTAATTAAATCTTCGCCATTAAATTAAATTTATGCCATGTGTCACCAATCTAAATAGCAACTTGGGGAAAATGGAGAGAAGAAAAATGAAAAGGAGCCAAAAGCAGGTGATATTGTAATCCGAAAAGAAACAAAAATATTATTTCTAGGCAATTTTAATGATTGTTTAAGGAAATTACTCGTGTACAAATTAAAGCTTACTAGGTTACAACATAAAATCTCAAAATATAAAAAAAGAATATGACAACTTTTATTATATTAAGTAATTATGTATAATAGTGAAAGTGATGTATGCAGTGCACTTTGGGAACCCCACAAATAATGTGTTGCAAGAAATCTTGTGAACTTAGCACATGGAATAGTGGGAGAAAGTGACGTATGCACCAACCATCTGTCACAATTTTGCCATAGAAAGAATAGTTTGGATTGTTCTTCTTTTCTTTAATATTTTCACTTTCCAAGTCTTTGCTTTCCAACAAGTCCATCCATCATCTTTATTGGTTTTGATGGTTCAACTAGTAAACAAACAAATCCCCTTTACCTAGCTTTTCTTCCACTCCATATTTTTCTTTTTGCCTATTCGTCCGAATCCACCAAAAAGGATGCCTATGACAAAGTCATCAAAATTCCCATTTAAAGGAAACATAATGTGGAAGTGTCATTATTTTAGATGTGTGTGTGGCATGGCATGGTTGCCTCCACTTCCACTCCACACCCACACATTCTCTTCCCTTTTCATTCATAATCATTTCATATTTGAAATTTACTATGACAATTAATATATTAATATAAATACGAACAGTATAAAGCAGTGATAGAATCAGAATTTTCATTAAATAAGTTCAACATCTGTTATAAACATAAGACCATATCTAAATAGTGTAATTTTCTATTGAAGTAGATTCGAATAAACCCCACTAACCCTAAGGTGGCTTTGCATCCGGTGCAGAGCTTATTAAGTTGAGTTGATGTAATCGAGACTTTTTTGATTAAGGACAAAGAGATTGCATACAGCTTATCAAATTCTTTGTTTTTAAAGAAAAGAAAATCAAAATCATATGATATTGTGATTTCATTGATTCAATTAATGCAAATACAAATTGTGCAAAGTTTCTTAAAATGAAAATAATCCTTATTAGGTATTTCTCTATTTTCAAGATGATTCTCAAGACTTTCCAAGGGTGAAAGAAATATTATCTATCAAACTATATGCCTCATTGGTACCAAAAATTCTCTTCATATTTCCCTCACAAGTGGCTGTATTAGTGGGCCTTACCTTTAGTACGCATACCCCACTTCATAGAGGGGTATATATCATATGTGCTGCAAAAGCACAAAGGAAGCAACATCAAATTAAAAGTTGATAGAAGAGTAGATATGTGCCCTAACCATTACTGACACAATAAGGAAAGTTAAGTTTCACATCTTGGGCCCTAATGATTCTTTTATTGTATCCCATACTTTGTGCTAAGTTTTGTCCCCTCCATCTATCCTTTTTTTTCAAATAATAAAAACTCTTATCTTATAAGTCAAATGAAGGGGGGGAATATGGATAAATCACCAAAGTGGACAACTTTTGTGTGACACACCTTTCCATTTCTTTATAATTTTTTTGGGGCCACACCTATCTTTTTCATCTAAGATTTTGGGCACAAACATGGGCCAAGATACTTGGACCGTTACCTTTTTGCTCATGTAGGCTCCACTCATGAAATGATATTCCTTGTAAGAATTCAATTTATTAGGTTCTTGCCTTCCTCATGATATGTCCATGTTTTTCTAGGTGAACATAATATTATTATTGACAATTACTTTTCATAAAGGACATTTTCAAATGCACCATTAAATAGACACCATACATTATTGTAAATCTCAAAAAAGAAGAAGAAATCAACCGTTTATCTAAGATATTATTAACTCTAGTTTTTTATGAATGTTATTCTGTTTTTGTTTTTTAAGAAATATATCAAGTCTATATTGATAAGTAAAACTGAATGGCAAGAATATCTTTAAACAAAAAAATGGAAAAAGAAAAAGGGATCAATAGTAAAGAGAGGGAGGAAGAATCTAATAAGTTTTATTTTATGTTCAAAGGAGAAGAATCATAATTTCATTTTTATTTATTGTTTTTTTTGTTCGGTGTCTGGCGTTTGCATTGAATCTCTGTTAAAATTTGAATCACTCACTGCAGGACGCATTTAGGGATAACGCTTTAACAAGATATTTTTCATATCTAGAACTCGAACTCGATAACTATTGATTAAAGGTGAAGCCATATTGATAAGAATCATAATTGCACTCATAGGTTGTTTTTGACTCTCAACCAAATTAATTAATGTTTGATAGAGGAGAGGCACAAATTAAAAGCATTGATAAGAAAAGTCACTCTCCTTGCATTTAATTTTTATTATAAACAATAGCAAAAGGCAAGTGGTGGAAGAGTAGTTGAGATTATTTACATATTCGACTGTTGTATACTTTTATTAATGTTCAAGAAACACACACAAAATATTGGGACCCCTCCACTCTATAAATGAACATGGAATATCTCATCTTTAATTATGAAAAAAGTCTATTTTACTATTTGTTTCGTATTTTCATTTTATTCTTTCTACTTTTATTTGTTTTGGATTTTTTTTTTCCCCACAAAAGGCTAACAACTTAAAGCGAAGGCATGTTTGGCTTTGTATATATTACTGGCACCTTTTTATTTTCATTTTTTAGAAATTCCAACTCACCTTTTTTTTTCCACGTAAGAAGGAGAGAGAAAAAAAAAGTGAAAGTATATTAAATACAGATATTCGTCAACTCACTCATACTTTGAGCTTCAAATTTAATATATTTGTGGGAAAAGGTTTTTCAAATAGAAACCATAAAATTATGAGTTACAAGAACTTCATAGAAAATGGATTAAAATCGAAAGTGAAAGTATGAATGACACATGAGAAACTATGCAAGTAATTTTTCCCTTTTTATGACTAACAAGAACTTTATAGTAAATGCATTAAAATCGAAAGTTAAAGTTAAAGTGGACATGAGATACTGAATGTGAAAGTTTCATTATGATTAAAATGTCTTTTGGTTTGAACTAGGAATTAAATACATTAATATTTGTCTGAATTGTGCATTGCACTTGAGCATAATGACAATATTTTACAACTAGTAATCATCATTAAAAAAAATAAATTCCTTTACTCTATAGGATTTTCTTAATATTAGCAAGAGGGAATAATTAAGGTTAATTATTGACCGGACAACATGGTGGCAAATAGAGATGGTCATGAACATGGTGTGCCTTTTCTGGACATGAATTACTAAAATCAATTAACTATATAGTTAATTATGAAAAGGAAAATCTTGGTAAATACAATCACTATATTAAACCAATGTATTTTTACTACGGTTAAGTAGTAAATGAGGAGAAAACAAATATTAATTTGATATTTATAATTAGTATAATACAAATGTCGAATGCGAATAAATTTTTAATCTTAACCTTAGCTGCCCAAATTAGACAACACATGGTCATCCTCGTGTCTTCTAGTTGCTCGATCAATATTTTTGTATTGGGCCATCAATTTCTTGGGCCTCAGTTTCTTACTTGAGATGGAATCACTTGCTCATATACAAGCAATATGAAAATTAATGTAGCTAACTTGAAATCTGATACAAAATTATTAATTCGTAAGATGATATGTAATTATTTCAAATTATAGAATAGAATAGTATTTATGGTGAGAATGTTTGTATAATTAGATAGTTTTTTCACTATTAGAAGTACTTAAAAGTTTAATACTTGTATATCCTCTTAGCCGTTAAGGTGTCAACAGACATATTATTTTCCGAATTGTTGCACTTGTGACATCCTTTTTCTTAAAAAAACAATTGGGGGTAGTGGAAGGGGAAAGGGGTAACGAGAAGGTCGTTAGAAGGTGGGAATTAGACTCTCGTTGAAATGATGAAAGTTCAGGTAGCAATCATAAACCAATTGATCTACTAAGATAATCCAATTTTTAAATTTTTTTTTTTTTGATATATATACCAAGCACTTTAATTAAGTAAAAAAAATCACGGCATGCTCTATTTGAGCATTGCTATTTAATATGTGACGTTTTAAAAAAATACTTAATTTATGGTCAATATTAATAAATCCGCCTATCTGAAGTTACACGAAATACATGCCTTGACTTCGTGTCAAAATGTTTGAAATTTAATTTTGCCAAGACCACAATTTCAATTTAAAAAACGTCTTGAATTAGCCTTGGCAAGTCTTTATAACTCTGAAGTCTTGCCAAGACCACAACTTCAGTAAAAGAATATTTAAAGTTGACCTTGAAAAAACATAACAAACTTCAGCCAAGAATATTTGAAATTTGTCAAACTTCATATTTGAAATTTTCAAACTTTCAGTCCTGTATGCATATGTCTAAACAAATTTGTACTTCAAATACAAATTGAATGGCCGGCCCAAAAACAGATATATGTGGACTACCATAGTAGTTCTAAGGAAAAATTATCAAAATACACAACTTATTTTATCATATTTTTAAAAATTTTCTACCATTTTAAAAAAATTATAAAAATTCCTACTCTCTCCTATTCTAGAATACATCACTTTATACGATGTATCAGTCGGATACATCAGTTTATGCAATGTATCGAGACGTACGCGATGTATAGAGACATTGAATGATGTATCCGAACCGAGATGTGATGTATCAGGATGTTGAGGAATGTATACGGAATCGGGACGCGATGTATCATGACATTTTGTGATGTATCCGAATTCCACCAAATTTAGAAAAAAATTGCAATTTGAAAAAGAGTAGGGATAGGATGTAATTAGCTCTTAACACTATAAGATTTGTGTAAAATTCCTCCATATTATCTCATTTTAAATTCTAGTGAAAATCCATGGTGTTGAATCCAAAAGAACATGAATTACTTGGTCAAGTAATCAAGTGGGCATATGATCAAGAACAAAGTTACGGAGTCCAACTATTGTTATATAGAAGTTATTTATGTGCTTAAATTGTTATTTAGGTATGAATAACCCACTCCAAAGAAGTAGCTTTGTTATAAATGGGCTTCATATTTTTTTCTTAAAAAAAGCCCAAAATCTTCATAAAGCAGCCTCCTGTATTTGTTGGGTTTGGCCTGAGTAAGATATCACAACCACACTAGTCAAAGGCTAGGTTATGCAAGTGATTTATAAGAAGAGTAAACTACATAAATATCACTACTTTAGATTTTAATTACTAGGATTCACGTTAGTTTAAACTATTACTTCCTATACCATATTTCGACATTTGGATACATATAGCATGACTCGCCAGATACATGATGACAGTTAAAAAAAAACGGAAATACATATTTATTACTTTTGAATTAAATGTGTGTAAATGTTATTCTTAATTAAAGGAGTAATTGAGTATTAATTAAGAACTCTAACAGATTTCGGCCTTTGGATACATGTATCCGAAGGTTAAAAAAATCGAGATACATGTATCCGATGGTAAAAAAATCGAGATATATGTTTTATTAATTTTGAATTAGATGTGTGTAACTGTTTTCCTTAATTAAAGGAGTAATTGAGTATTAATTAACAACTCTAACAAATTTAGAGATCCCTTGGCGTATCAAATCTAACAATTTTTTCTAAAATAACGAAATCATAAATCCAAAATAATTCTCTAATGATAAACTTCATCTTCTTGTCTGCAATAATTTTTTTTTTCTTTCTTGCAGTTGTGAGGTAGTCATGAAAATGACTTGAGAAAACCCAAAACCAAATAATGTAGGTCTTAATTTGTAAAAAAATTTAAAGTTGAAATTTAAAGAAATATGAACTCTATCTCAGATACACGGAAGAATTGAACTTCCAGATACATGATAATAATGAAACAAAAGTAACAAACCTTTACTTATAGTGTTGATTAACACGAATCAGACCTTGATATGTAGACATACAAACGTATAAAGAGAGGTTGAAGGAAGAGAGAAAAGTGATGGAGGTTATGGAGGACGTAGGTGGGGGTGGGTGGAGAGTATAGGTATTATTGGGGTAGGGGATTGACTGTTTTAAACTGTTGATGAGAGAGAAAAAACACTAATAGTAATTGGAGAGACAAAGTAATTGGATCTTTAATTTTGGTATTTTAATGTAAAGATAATTAATCAGTCCTAATTTTAAGGGATTAGTGCATCTGATTGTATCTTTTAAAATATATGGTATAAAAATATTAAAAGTGATAACATATGTAATTATTTAAAAGTAGAGGTAATGTTAGTAAATGTGGTAGGAATGTATATCTAGTTAGGTGGTCTCAATATTTTTACCAAAATCTGTTCATGAAGTAAATAGGGACCGAAAGTTTAAGATCATTCATTTTCAAAATCATTGAGTATATTTCTTAAGTTATGCACAAGAAGAAGCTTTAGACCCAAAGAACAACAAGAGTCTACAACTTACCATCTTTAGCTACCACTTTCTTGAGGACCTTATGTATATATTTCAAAAAAAGATTGCAAATAAATAAATGAAACACGATATTAATTTGTTTATTATATGCTTCATAAGTTCATAATTGAAAAACAAAAAACAAGAGAGCAAATATGTAGAACTGTTCTAACCACTAGATATAGAGGTGGGATTACATCATATTGAGTTATTATAACGATCTCAAGTGAATATTAATAATAACTAAGTTCATAAAAAATATTTGACAAATTACTTACTATATAAATTTATTTAAAAATTATATATATAATAACAAGAAATTATATAACTATTCATTTTATTATATACCTAGGCTTTATAATATATTAGTGATAATATTCTAAATCAACAAATCATTCATTATAAAACATTATCACATAAGTAATATTGAAAGTTTTGGTTTAATATTTGTGAAGTAAATTTCAAAGTCATCGTACAACTTTACTTTCTCCTCATAGTAGGCATTATTCTAATTTCTATGCCAAATCAAATTTTATCGCGTTAGTAAGCTTCGGATGTTGAATGATTAAACGAACAAAGAAAGAGTAATATAACTCTTACCTTTTCTCTGTAGTAGATATCTTTCTACGTCAATTTTATCATAGTAATAAATTTCAAATACCGTATAATTAAATAAGAAAAATAAAAATTCAACTATATGTTAAGATTAAGTATAACTAATTGTCCTTTGGACGTACGGAGAGCCTTGTAAGATAAGATATTGTTTAAAGTGAAAATTAATATCTTTGTAATGAACATTTTCCATGCCACTATAGTGATAGGAGTGTCGTACAAATTTGGATATACTTGAGGGAAATGGTCAAAAGGCTTTTAGTTGACAATTTAGTTTTAATTTCGACCACAGAATATTTTAAAATTGCAACCATATAGTTTTTTTGTTTGTTTCAGATTAGAGGTGTTAATTTGATAACTCACACATGAGAGTGACAGATTACCAGGTTCACAATAGTTTATTGTTATAGGAATTGGAGTTTTTATTTAATTGGAATCATTTCATCATTGTTGTTAGCCCCACCTTAATTTTAATTTCAATTTTAAAATATGAAATACTCATTAGTCAAACACAGACTTTAATTTTTTTTAAATCCCACTTTTAGAAATCTAAACACTATATAGGACAAAATATTTATGTATGTAGTTTATCAATTTTGTTATTTTCAAATGGTTCCAAAATTTTTAGCACAATCTATTAAACTCATATTGACAACTGTAGCCGATAGATAAACTTAGAACCATTCGAAACGTTTCTGACTAAAGTAATTCCTTATATAAGCATCATAAGTAAATATCAAAGAAGTTGCTAAATACATATAATACTATTCTATCGACTAATTTTTATTTTTTTTCGTTGATAGACATTCTCTATTTTATTAACAGAAAACTAAATTGTACCTAAACGTACAAAATCTAACTACATGTATCTAATTTAGACTATATCTCAAAGACGACTTCTCATTATTCTCTTCTTTCTTTTTAGTTTGAGAGATGATGTCAATAGAAGTTTTTTTTAGTTTTTCTGTTATAACAAAGTATTTTCTAATTAAGAAATAAATATATGCTGTCGTTGCTTTTAAATATCACCAATGATTAGTTATTTCTGAACAGTACAAATGCATTCCGAGATTTTTTATTTTTTATTTTTTAGCTAGGTAAGCGTTCTAAGATAAGTAGTTGTTAGGGCGTCAAGCGGAAGCTTGCAATTATAAATCAAGACAATAATAAATTAGATGACAAAAGCTTATATTAAAAACATAGTATTATTATATGGTTTGGCCAATTGGCCTGCATAATTAAAAATTAATTAAAAACGTTAAAATTGTAGAGAGCTCCCCATAAACAAAACTCTCTAAACGACTACATTGTGGATGTTATTGTTTTATGCTATGAGAATAGGGATCTTTAATTTATAAATCTCCAAACTTTTCCTCTAAGGAAAGAATAACCACATATAGAAGAAAATAATGTTTTCCTTTCGGGAAAAGTTAAAGCATTTATGGTAATACTTTGTCTTTCCTTTTAGAAAAAATAAACTTCAAATAAGATAAGAAAATCATGGCAACACCCTAAGCAATAGTTATGAACTCTATAGATCATCTCTGAGGGGAGATGAAGGGAGAGCCTAGATTGGTAGGAAAAATCCACAATTATTTGGGGGTTATTTTGCACTTGAAAGAAGAAATAACAAAAAAAATATAGTGATAATTTGATTCTTTGTCGCTATAGTTAATAGGAGAAAAAATTGAAAAATAAAAACAATTCCATTTTGTTAGCTTGAAAAGACCCCTTATTATGTTTATTTCGGATTAATTGCTATAATTTCATATCTGATACCTTATTTGTGTTAATTCATGTGACACAGTTCAGATTTAAGAGTCAAACAATTTAATTTTGATTGTAAATTAGAACATGAAATATTTAAGTTTTTCTGAATGAAAATCTACATATTTGAAGACTACATAAAAAGTACTATACGTTACAATAATTGATAATCCTAAAATATTTTTAAAATATATGAAAAATTTATAGTCAAACAAAACCTTATTTCAATATCAAAATCCGAAAATTACCACATATATTAGAACGATTCTGAACGAAGTGATTAAGTAACTATCACCTTTTGTCCCCCAACATTATAACGTACCATTACCAAATTATGCCAACAAAAGAAATTAAATTACAGAATTAATAAGTACTCTTTCATCACTAAAAATAAAATAAAATAAAATAGTACGTACTGATTTTTTAAAAGCCTCGCAGCTGGCTTAGATTATGAAAGTACTATTATGATTTTGTTTAAATTAGCATATTCTTCAATTTTAATTTATCATATATAATTGCCTTAAAATTCTCGTACGTGCGTATTTCCTTCTTTCCCATTTTTAAAAAATAAAACATGAAACGTTAAATTTTGTAAATTCCACGTAGGATAAGAAAAAGTAGAAAGTCAACTTCAAACTCGTTTGAAACACGTGCCTTTGCAACGTATCAAAGTTTAAAAATTAATTCACGAATCAAAACCACACTTTTTGGCAGATACATACACATGCCTGCCCTTTTATATGGTAAAAAAATTACAGAACAAGCTAAATATAAATAAATTAATAGCCATTTGTAGATACATATTTTATTAATAAAGGAAAAATAATAGGAGAAACTAAGCAAATACCCCATAAAAGCAAAATAATTACAAACGTATACCACTTTACATTCATACCACTAAATAATTACACTATATAGCCCTAATTAATTTCACCTAACCGATACTAAATCAGTATCATATACTGTATTGGTATCATTAAGGTTGATAATTTTACTTAATTGATACTAAATCAGTATCAATTATTAGTCTTAATGAATTGGGGTATATGTTGTAATTATTTATGAGAGAATGAGTATTTCTTGAATTACTTTGAATTTGGGTATGAACATGTAATTATTTTGAGTTTTATGGCCCATTTAGGTAGTTTTTCCAAAATAATAACCAATTCATCACTCCATAGAGGTTGATACATGATATACATAGCAAATCATTTAATGTTATATTCGTCTTATTTAATATTTTGATTTGCTTCCAACTAATTAGTTAAAACGAATTGTTTTTTTTTTTAAAGTTATAGCTTAATATCTAAGTGTATATATATATATATCGTATCTCCCATATATCATAACTCATAACCCAAAGCAAACAAAAAACATATTCTTACTCAAAAACCTTAAGATTTGCACAATGACAAATTTTAATTTCAAGCAAATCGCCATCTTCTTCATTCTTACATCAATTTTCCTCCCTCAAGTTTTGTCAGTAGTAGAAGATTGTGGAGCAGAAGAAAAAAACTCATGTGTCAACAAATCCAAAGCATTACCCTTAAAAATCATAGCCATAGTCTCCATATTAATCACTAGCATGATTGGAGTATGTCTTCCATTGGTCACACGTTCTATCCCAGCCCTAAGCCCAGAACGAAACCTTTTCGTGATTGTCAAGGCATTTGCTGCCGGAATTATATTGGCTACGGGGTTTATGCACGTGCTACCGGACTCATTCGACATGTTGTCGTCGAGTTGCCTTAAGGAAAACCCGTGGCATAAGTTCCCTTTCACCGGATTTGTGGCTATGTTGTCTGCTATAATAACAATGGCTATTGACTCTATAGCTACTAGTTTGTATAGCAAAAAACATAGAGCTGGTTTGGTTAATCCAGAAATTGGTCAAGCTCAAGGCGGTGTTGATCAAGAAATGGGTGCAGTAGATGGTGGACATTCACATCATCACCATGGATCATTTTCAACTAAAGATGGAGTTGAAGGCACAAAATTACTACGATACAGAGTCATTGCCATGGTTAGTTTTATTTATCTACTATTAATTTGGTCATTCATTTTTCTTTAAGCGCTTTACTTCGATACTATCAGGTAACTGCCTATAAATAATGAAATTAATTGCTAGTAACAAAGCAATTCGTTTTAATTAATTAGTTGGAAACAAATCACAATATTAAATAAGAAAATAAAAATCGAAATTACACTTGAGGCCTAGTGGGACTTGACAGTACAACTTTAATATGAGATTTTTCTTACCAAAATTGGTGAGATTTTTTCCTAACTTGTTCTTTAATTATCGTTAAAAGTTCTGTTTAATTGATTTAGTTTAGATATTTAAATTTTAAATACAATAAACGTCACTCATCTAAATATGCACTTGAGAAAATAAAGAAAAAATATAATATAGAGGAACCAAAACCACACTGTATATAAAATAGCTGATTTTTTTAAAAAAAAAGTATATATGAGATAGATGAAATAGAAACCTTTTTCCTTTGTAAATCAATAAGAAATTTGTATTATTAAACATGATTTTTTAATAATGAGTAAAGATGGGTTGGTGAGTTGTCTAGATATAATGGATCCGTACAATAAATAATATTGCATGCATGCATTATTTTATTGAGAAGAAACAATTCAATAAGGTGAAAGTCAAGCAAGCAATCTCTCGATTTATTATTTGTGTACTTTGTCTGATCATAGTGATGCAAGTCGATTTGTTTATGTATTTCTACTAAAATCCTAATATATCCATGACATTTTGTCCCTTTGACTAAGTTTATTGTTTTTTTTTTTTTCGCTAATCGATTGGCTCATCAATATTGATTTGAACTTAATTATAAATTAATAATTGGACTAATTAAATAACCTTATCTCTTACTCTTTTATATATTCTAAATCATATATAATATATTAAAATCATCACAAAAAGAGGTAACGTTTTTTTGCAGGTGTTAGAGCTGGGAATCATTGTTCACTCAATAGTGATAGGGATTTCACTTGGTGCTTCAAACAATACATGCACAATTAAAGGACTTGTTGCTGCACTTTGCTTTCATCAAATGTTTGAAGGAATGGGACTTGGTGGTTGCATTCTCCAGGCAAGTTTTCATTTTTTTTCGAAGAAACAGTACCTTATCGACAAAAATATCGATCATTATATTTTCTTATTACGTCATATCGTTAATATATATAACGTAATAATTTCGTTCTTTTTTTTTATCCAGGCTGAGTACAAGTTCTTGAAGAAGGCATTAATGGCATTTTTCTTCGCAGTAACAACTCCATTTGGTATAGCACTTGGTATGGCATTATCAACTACTTACGAGGAAAATAGCCCACGGGCGTTAATAACCGTTGGATTGCTAAATGCCTCATCTGCTGGCCTTTTGATTTATATGGCTTTGGTTGATCTTCTTGCTGCTGATTTTATGGGTGATAAATTACAAGGTAGTGTGAAGCTACAAATTAAGTCATACATGGCTGTTCTTCTTGGTGCTGGTGGAATGTCTCTCATGGCCAAATGGGCCTAGTTTTGTTTTTTCATATAAGTTTGTAAAATCCCTCTTTTATTGAATTGCAAAATTGTAATCGTGTATCCATTTCAATTTCGTGATTGAATTTGAATTGCAAAATATTCCGTAAAATTTGCCTTACTCTATAGTTACTTAATTATTGTCTATTTATTTGGAGTTTTTCATAGTCAAAGTCAAACGTTTGTTATTTATAGACCTACATTATATTAGTATTTCGCGTGAATGAATTTTAACATAGAACTCATCTTTCAAAATTTCTTAAGGCTAGTAAAAGATATCCGTCTTTTTTATTCATTCATACCTTCTTCTTTCTACAACACATGAACAAGTTATTGGAGTGCTTGATCAAGCTAAGCGTTGAGAAGAATAGGACAAGCACTTTTATTAGACATATAAAAGAATTAAGTCGATCTAGAGGGGTTGTAATCGATACTTGATGAGCTCAATTCATCGTTCAAGTGTTCACTATGTGATATGTCTTGTCATATTTGTAAACATTAAAATTATACTTACATTGAATCCTTAATACAAGACACATTGCACTAAGTCAACATTGTTTGTCCATAAATTTAGATTATTTAAATAAAAATTATGTGTAAAGTCGAATCCAACTACATGAGTATAGTCTTTTACCAAATGCATCTTCATCCATGTGATATAAAAATAACACTACTAGAAATAGAGATTTTTTTCTTCGCGAATTAATGAGAAATTTGTATTATAAATATGATTTTTTTCATTCATTTCCCATGAACCAGCTCACTGGGAAAACACATGATGAAAAACTGATTCTAGCTCGCTGAAATAGTAAACCGATTCAATCAAAATATTTGTGAAAATAGCCTATATGAACATTAGAGGAAAATTTCAATTAAAAAATAGTGATTTTTAGAAGTGAAATCTCCATTATTTATACTTGTATACGTACCCGCGCGTTGCACGGATATTTTAAAATTTAATAATTTTTCAATTTAAAAATAACTAATACGAATTATTATTGAGTAACAAAAGTGCATGTATAATCATATATAATATTTTAATATTATATATACAATTAATGCTAACAAAATTTTTATCCTAATTTATGTGTAATGAGAATATGTTCTTCAAAACACTAAACATTATTCTAACAACTTCTCTTTCTTCTGGTATAATGAAGATTAATAGTATATATGGCGTGTGTTGAATTGATATTTGTGCTAATTAATTAAATTTTAAATTTATAGATCAATCATAACCTAGTATTAAAAATATTACCTCTACTTTTAGCTAAAATCTAAGTATAATTTACAAAGTATGTTGCAACCTCTTTAGCACACTCCTCTCTCGTTCAATCCTGCAAAATAAGACGATTTTCAATTAATCAAATATAATTGCATAAAATAAGGATGTACAAAATAATAAATTCCATTGATCAATTAAAAAAAAGATACTATAAGCAAATTGATTAATATATACCACATAAAAATAAGATATCAAATTAATATACCGCATAAAAATAAATTATTTCCAGTGCAAAGAAAAAATTGAAAGATGAAAAAAAAAAGGGATCATTTTCTATTCCTTTAATTTACTATAAACTTCTTCTTTTATTTTATGGATTTTTAGATTTGTTTAGTCTTTTTAAATATGTTGTAGATTTTATTCTTTAGTAAATACGTATATCTTAACAATAGCAGATAATTTTAGGATTTGGTATTAAAATTTTTAAATTAATTTTATATAAATAATTAATATATTATTTTTAATATTAATTAGATATTAGATAAAGATAATAAATTATAAGTACCATCAACATGTTATTATGAGTATAACGTGAAAATATATATGAAAATTCATTTCAAATCAATTCTAATTCAAAATTTTGAAAGCAATAATATCAATTGTTATCTTAGATTTAAATGCATGTGGAGAGAGTTTATATGATAGAATGGAAATTTAAAAATGATAAAAATAAAGTTGATAAAAATGAAAACATGAAAATAGTACGTTGCAAGTTGTCATCCATTTTGTGAAAATCTTTTCAATATATCAGATTGCTAATAAAATAATAACTACACCACAAATTAAGAACAATATATTTTAATTTCAAAATTATTTATCAATATAATTTATTTTTTTTTAAAAACATCTGATGTTAAGATTAATAAGAATAATTGTAAATCATCTTAAAATTGAAAAAGAATGTTGTTGAGATTAATAAGGATAGTTACAAATCATCTTATCTTTTCGGACAAAAGGAAGTTAAAATTGTTTTTTTATGGATAAGTTTAAAATGTTGAAAAAATTATGACAGGTTTTACTTCTCTTTTTTAATTATAAAATACAGTTTTGAAATATTTAATGATTTATTTTTTAAAAAAAGTTACTACTAAGTTAAAAAAAGTAGTTTTAATACTTTTTTGGCATTTTTTACCTTTACTATTATATATTTTTAGGTTATAAAAAGGAGTTTTAATATTTTTTTGAAAAAAGTAGTTCAATATATAATGACTTATTTTACATTTACGTTAATTTAAGTTAAAAAATTTTAATCTTTTAAAATTTTGTGTATCATACAAATTTACAGTTATATCACCCTTATTTTTAGAACCGTTTCAAAATTATTTCTTGTTTAATTGTAAAAACTGCTTTAATCCTAATTAATTTTAATTATTAAAAAAAAACATTTTTTTGTGGTGATGATATGTAGCGCTTTCACCTCTCCTATTATCACTAAAAAAGAATGTTGTTGAGATAAATAAGAATAGTTACAAATCATCCTTATCTTCACATAAAAGGAAGTTAAAATAGTTTTTTTTTAATTGTTTAAAAAATTATGACAGGTTTTTTTTAAATTATAAAACACAGATTTGTAATATTTAATTATTTATTTTTTAAAAAAGTTACTGAGTTTAAAAAAAAGGAGTTTTAATATTTTTTTTGCACTTTTGACCTCTACGTACTATTAAATATTTTTGGCTATAAAAAGGAGTTTTAATATATATTTTTTTTAAAAAAAGTAATTCTATATATAACGACTTATTTTACATTTACGTTAATTTAAGTTAAATTTTTTAAATATTTTAAAATTTTGTTTATTACTAAAATACAGATTTACAGTTACATCATCCTTACTTTTAGAACCATATTATTTCTTGTTTAATTGTACAATTATAGGAAATTTAAATTAATAATTAGCACGTCTCATTATTCTCATTTAATTTATCATACTCTTGATCTAAGCGTCTAGTAGAAATAACGTAAGGTTTGTGTACTATTTTTTCTTTCTAAACCCACTTTATAAGATTACACTGAGTATATTGTTATTTATAATATGACTTACTATTATATTATGTTGAATTTGATTCCAACGACGAATTTAAAGTTTTGTATCTTTTAAATTTAACATGTTAGCATTTAATTGAATTTAAAACCAATCATATCTCAATTCAAATGGATATATCATTTCTTGTGAATTTGGTAATATATTTTTGTGACTAATCATTTAAAAGAATACATGTATTTAAGTATTTATTTTTAATTATAATTAAATAGTTAAGAATGTTTACATCTAAATTCAAATTTTAAACAACTACATTAATTCTAAACTAATAAACTATACATAATTTATTTATTTATAACTTTATTCTCAACTTAGAATCCAAAATTTAATTTATTTTTAAAGTTTAAAATGGAAAAACAATTGCTTTTTTTTTATTTTTTAAATACAAATCTTTAGGAGGTTTGCCCTACAAATGTCAATTTTTTGTTGATTATTTGGTAGTAATCTTTTTGGTTTGAAGTATTTTTGACATATAAAATTGAAAAACAATTAACAATAATTTAAAATTTAAGTAGATGTAAACAAATAAATTTTAGAAATGTGATTTTATCTCAGGCATATTTTGTGAAAATAAAGTTTCAAAAGTATAGGATCTGAATTTTGTAAGAACATGTGTAACTTTCTTTTGAAACTGAAAAAGTTGTGTGATTTTGAATTGCAAAAGGTTTTCTATTTAATTATTTCTTGATTATATCAAATTTAATTTTATTCTATGATTATTAAAATCGTTCATTTATTTTTATTTTATCCTCTATTTATGTATATTTTTCAATAAAATTTTAAATTCATGAACATTTCGAAATTAATTTTCATTATACGTAGGAAATTTAAATTAATATTTAACATGTACCATTATAATATATTGTTATTTATATATTGAATTCATGGTTGAATTTGATTTCAGGGATGAATTTAAAGTTTTTATCTTTTAAAGTTAACATGTTACCGTTTGATTGAATTTAAAATCACTTATGTATCAATTAGAGGGATAGATCATTTATTGTGAATTTGGTAAGTGAGAAAATGGCAACTGACACAAATTGTTGTAATAGGCAAATTTTTCACTATTTATGATAAATCTTAGTATGCCTAAATTAATCAAAAAGTACAAATAAAAAATAGGTTACACGAAAGTATGCATGATAATTTTGGTTTCATGTTTCATTATATAGCTATCGCCCAAATTGGTTATAGATGATAAGTGTGCATTTTCTCCCTCCTATGAGAACTCTTCTTTCTCTCTTTTTTTTTTCTTAATGAGTTATGAGTTAATCAAAGTGAAGTGTAGGAAGCATGTCTGGATATCAATGTTGCATCTAAAAAATAAAGGTTAAATGTGAGGAGAAATTTTAAGATTTTATAAAAAACTATCAAGTTATTTGCAGTTATAATAAGATAGACACTTTAATATAGTAATTAAAAAAAATTAGTAACTCAAACTAATAATTAATTTATCTTTAATGAATTAAGTGATAATTTACGCTAAGAAGAATTATTGTTCTTCAATGCAATTCATTGGTTAACTTAAAATTAACATACTAAAACCTTTACAAAGTATCACTTAGTTTTTGATGTTTTTTTTGGAAAAAAATATCCAACTTATGTACAATATAGCTATATTTAAAGTGACTATTTTTTACTCTAATTCTAAGAGACAAAGGAGTTCTTCATTCAGGAATTGCGGCTTCAATATATGCGGTGATAATATTAAAACATTACTGAAAAAGAATTCACGTATAATGTTGCCAATTTATTCAAAAAGTTGATCAACATTTTCATATATTCGTAATATATACACCATTTAAGACTAAGTCATTATACCCTCACTTTAATCGTATGTTGTATTTGGATCCTTCAAATGAAGATCCTCTCGATTTAATGCGTTTATATAAGCATTTTCTTCTTTCAAGTTTTTTATAGAAATGATGGAAAGAGATAAACTCATTGAAAAAAAGAGAATAATTTAATTTGTTACCTGAAAGCCATGAAGCATAGTCAAAATTTCTAATTATGATTCTTTTTCAAAGATAAAATCACATACAAAAAAGAACGCAAGTACTGTATTTTGTATTTACAGAGAGAGAAAAAATAAAGAACAAAAAAGTTAAAATTCTAAAACTGTAAATAGAAGTTATAATTAGTTTTAAATTCAAAAACCTCAATTGTTTAAGATAAAGTCAAAACTTTAAAACCATAGAGCATTTTATTAGATTTTAAATTTTAACTTTAATAATAAACTGCTAAATGCTAATGACTCAATGATTTTAAGTTCCTAATAAAATGCACCAACGTTAGTTTATTTTTTTGCTTGCACGTTGCTTTTTCTTTTTTCTTTTCTTTTAGACTGATTTCCCCCCTAATTTTCTTCATATTTATACATTAAAAATAAATATCTAATTTTAAAAAAAAATGGAAACGTTATAGCCACATTAATGGTTAATGCAATTTGCAGAAAAAATTTAGGAAAAGGTGAAAATAAAATATGTAATTATAAATTAATTACATATTTTTTAAATAATTAAATAGATGGCAATCAATAATGATATAACAATAAAAGTTTAAAAAAAACTTAAACATTAGCCATATGTTCGTTATTTTTTTAAAAAAAATAAAAAATATATAAAAGAATTATATTAACTGTGGTAACTTTCTAATTTTAAAAAGAAAACGTTTAAAAATATTATCTTATTATATTTAAAAGAAAAAAAGTTTATGCAATTTATATACTATAAAATTTATAAATTCTCACGTGAGTAAAACTCAAATTAGACTAAATAGCTATCCATAACTATGATTAAAAAATTATGGAAATATGAATTTTAATAAAATAGTATAAAAGTATAATTAATACAGAAAAATGAAATAACTATAAAAGAAACTTCAAAATGTGATTAAAAAAACTGTAAAGAAAAATAAAATTCATATTTTTCCGATGTATATATCTTGGTTTTTTTTAATGTTTTAAATGGTTATTTTTTAAAAAACAATTATCTTATGTTAATCAGTTATCTATATTTTAGGAACCATTATTAATGAGTCCGTACTTATTAATCTATTCAGTTTTTTTTTGTTTCAAATTAAAGAACAACAACCAATTTTTAATTTTAGGAAAAAAAGAAACATGGAATTATTTAGTTGGTTACTCTTTTTTTTCTTTCTTTTTGGTTAATTTTAGTTACATATAGATGTATAATCTGCATTTTTTTTTGCTATAAATAAGGAGGTTGGGGAAAGATTATAAAGACTTTAATTATAAAAACTGCTTTAAAATTATTTTAAAAATAAAATAGTATTATTACTGACACGTATACTGATCAGTATTATTCCTAATCTTTTAGTATTATATTAAGTATTATTATTAATATTATTATTGATTTGTATACTATTACTGATCAATATTATTATACCAATCAGTATTAATTTTACCTATGTATTTTTAACTATCTCTTTATTAATATTTTCTTTTTCCTATTTTTTTTGTTAATTATTTTACTTTTTATTTTTTTGTATCATGGAATTTTAATTTTTTTTCCTAATCAAATAGTTAATTTTGTTGTTTATTAATTTTTTTCTTTTCTTTTAGTTTTGTTCTAAAACTACCAAATGACTTGTAAGCAAAAGAAAATCAAACATTTAATAATTTCGCAATATATATATAGTAATTGCTTCTTATTTTCATAAAAATAGAGTTTACATTTATTATATTTCTATCCAAAACATATTACATTAATTATGTTACATCTCTTAATTTATCTTTTAGCCTCTACTAAGATAACATAGAATCTTAGATAACTTCAAATAAAAATTGAGATTATTTCATAATTTTTTTAAAGCAAATTAAATCATATCTGCTCGTTTCTATATTATTAAATTTGTGACATTACTAATTTATCTTGTGCTAAGATATAATAATTATTTTTTTATAGAAAAAAGACATGATTTATACTGTGAATAAACTTATTAAATTCTAAAATAAATAATTATAAATACATACCTCTGGTGTTGATTTTATACTCCAAGGATCCATTCTCACCTTTTGGATTTGACTACATAAACACTAAAAATAATATGGAGATTAACAATTAAATTTAGTAATTTAAACAAAAATGAAAAAACAACGACTTTATAGAAGAGATAAATTAAAGAAGAGAAAAATAAAGAGAGATACAAAAGAAAGTGGAGAGAAGGGTGTGCAATTAGTGTACTTTTTTTAAAATTAGAGTACTATATATAAAACATTTTTTTAATTATGTAACTGTTTCTTTTTATCGTGACACACTTGTTTATTATAACTGTTTATTTTTTATCGTGACAGTTATTAGAGAAAAGTGCAAAAACTCTAAATCATTTATGTGTGTTTAAATTCCCACATAACTTTCTTTACTACTTTTTTTTTCTTTTTCGTTAATTTCAATTTTCTTTTTTGAAATAATTATGTGTGCCTATAATTTAGGTGCATTTTTTTAGGAACAACATGATGTATGTAAACTACTGTTAAATTTGAATTTAAAAAAAACAGTAAAAAGTAAAATTAACAGTAAAAACTTCTATTAGTTTTTACAATTTTTATTTTATTTTTAGACATTAAATTAATTTTAATAATTCATAATTATGTTTTATTTTTAAAAAGTAAAAAGTTTTAGTAACAATAAAAAACATTTGTTAACGATTTACAATTTTTTTATTTTTTTTATTTTCAAATGTTAAATTAATTTTAATAATTCATAATATGCTTTTTTAGTAATATATATATATATAGTTTCTTCGTAATTTATTTAAAATTCAATTTGGTAAAAACTGATCTCAACATACATTTTTTCCTCTATATTCTGTTACTTTTAAGAAAAAACAATTTCTTACTTTCAATTTTTTTAATATATATATATACTTTCAATTAATAATTAATTAACTGATATTTTAAAAGTAAAAAATAGAGATTAATTGTGGTGCTAACACGTAGGCGCTATCACCTCTCCTATTATATATATATATAGATCTTATATGGAGATTTTCATAATCCCCAAAAGACATTTGCTTCACTTTTAGAGTCATGCATATGAAAAATTCCATAAGATCTGGAATATATACTTCAGAGATCTAGATTGTGACGTATGGTTTTTTTATGCAAATTTTATTTCAAAAAGGTTAAAATTTTATACTGAATTCACAGTCAAAGTTAAAAAAGAATAGTAAAGGCAAACGTTTTCCCTTTCCTTAATATATTTGCGGAAGAATATTTAGTTGGAAAAGTTCACTCACTGGATATATAGACTTATATAAGATGATGTACTTTACAGATTTTTTTGCAACTCACAATAGGTAATGAATTTCAAAAGATAGAAAATTACAATTTCAAAATTAGATAAATGGAGGGAGTGTTTACACACTTATTGCTCAAAACAAAATATGAAGACAAATTTAAGCCCAAATGGCCATGACTGACATTCCACCAGCACCAAGAAGAACAGCCATATAAGACTTGATTTGTAGCTTGACACTTCCTTGTAATTTGTCACCCATAAAATCAGCAGCAAGAAGATCAACCAAAGCCATATAAATCAAAAGCCCAGCAGATGAGGCATTCAACAATCCAACGGTTATTAACGCCCGTGGACTGTTTTCCTCATAAGTAGTTGACAATGCTATGCCAAGTGCTATACCAAATGGAGTTGTTACTGCGAAGAAAAACGCCATTATTGCCTTCTTCAAAAACTTGTACTCAGCCTGGATAGAACAAGAGTAGAATTAGTGAATGTATATATGAATGATCGATATTTTTGTTAATAATTAAGGTATATATACTTCTATTTTAATAAAATGAAGAGTACTTGCCTGGAGGATGCAACCACCAAGTCCCATTCCTTCAAACATTTGATGAAAGCAAAGTGCAGCTACGAGTCCTTTAATTGTGCATGTATTGCTTGATGCACCTAGAGATAGTCCTATCACTATTGAGTGAACAATAATTCCAAGCTCTAACACCTGCAAAAACGTTTTTGTAGTTCAAAATTAATAGTCTAGTAGAACTGGATATAACAATTTCAATAAACGAATACTTCGATCTGTACCAAAACAATGGTCATTATTGGTAAAATGAATATTTAAAGTTTAAATTATTATTTGTTAACATAGAAAAGACTAAAAAGATAAAAGGTATACGTGTTAGATAACAGAATAAAGAAGGAAACTCACCATGGCTATTACTCTGTATCGTAGAAGTTTTTTACCATCAAGTCCATCTTTAGTCGAAAGGGATCCATGGTGATGATGTGAATGAACATGATTTCCCGCCACGGCCATTTCTTGATCACCTTCTGGATTAACTACACCACCTTTATGTTTCTTGCTGTACAAACTAGTTGCTATAGAGTCAATAGCCATTGTTA
The DNA here is from genome assembly GCA_018342035.1 of Solanum appendiculatum. Taxonomy (NCBI): domain Eukaryota; kingdom Viridiplantae; phylum Streptophyta; class Magnoliopsida; order Solanales; family Solanaceae; genus Solanum; species Solanum appendiculatum. The sequence continues at coordinate 1,487,271 of JAGDQO010000342.1, forward strand.
CTATAGCGGACAACATAGCCACAAATCCAGTAAAGGGGAACTTGTGCCACGGGTGCTCCTTAAGGCAACTCGACGACAACATGTCAAATGAGTCCGGTAGCACGTGCATAAAGCCCGTAGCCAGGATAATTCCAGCAGCAAATGCCTTGACAATCACAAATAGGCTTCGTTCAGGGCTTAGGGCCGGGATAGAACGCGTGACCAATGGAAGACATACTCCGATCATGCTAGTGATTAATATGGAGACTATCGCTATGATTTTTAAGGGTAACGCTTTGGATTTGTTGACACATGAGTTGTCTTCTTCTGCTCCACAATCTTCTACTACTGATAAAACTTGAGGGGCGAAAATTGAGATGAGAATGAAGATGATGACGATGTGCTTGAAATTATAATTAGCCATTGTGCAATTGTAAAGAATTTTTTAGTATACCAATATGTTTTGTTTGTTTGTGGTTATGAATTATGTATTTGCGAGCTACTATTTATATGTACTTTGAATTTTGCTATTCCGTGTGCTAGCTAGGGTTTAAAATATATTAATTTCAGTATCCAAACGTAACATAGGGTGAGCAAAACAATGATTGGTGGCTATTTCATTTTTAAAATAAAATTAAAGTTGGATAACACATTGAAGCCTAATACTATTTCACCTAAGCTAGCATGAAAATGGCTGGAATAAGTGAAAATAAATAATATTTTTAGAATAGGGAAATAGAAGTAAACGCTATATAGTGCTATACTATAGCAAAGGCATGAAGTGGGCCTAAATGTTTAATAAACATATATACATATGGATTTTGTACTTACAAATACGGAAAATGAATATCCAAAATGGCTTAAGGGTGTGTTTTAAACGAGTGATGAATAAGGAAGGCACGTGTTTCATGTTGACTTGGTATTTTCCTATCCTACGTGGATTTTACAAAATATCACTGTTTTATGACTTTGTAACAAAGAAGAATGAAAACAGTTAAAAGGATTTTCTACCTTTAAATTCAGACTTTCTAACTTTCTAGGTTTTCACTTTCGTTTATCCATATTTAAATAACTGTTTTCCTTTACAACTTTTACTTCCATGTAAATTGTAGCTTTGTTATTTAAGATTATAGCTAATAATTAGGAGATAGTTGAGTAGTTTATTACCTTTTTCACCTTTTACTTCCCTATAAATACTAGTTTGTTACTTAAAATAGCTAATAATTAGGATAGTTGGGTAGTTTCTTATTTTATTTTGTTTGTTATATACAGGAATAAACATACAAACATTCAGAACAATCTTTTTTTCTTCTTATATTTTGCTATCATTCATATTTTTACTCAAAAATTACCTCTATATTTGCAGAATGATAAATTATAATTTCAATCACATCGCCATCTTCTTCATTGTCATCTCAATTTTTGCTCCTCAAGTTTTATCGTTAGTAGAAGATTGTGTAGTGGAAGAAGACAACTCATGTGTCAACAAATCAACAGCGTTACCCTTAAAAATCATAGCCATAATTTCCATCCTTATAACCAGTCTGATTGGTGTATTGCTTCCATTGGCCACGCGTTCTATCCCAGCCCTAAGCCCAGAACGAAGCCTTTTCGTGATTGTCAAGGCATTTGCTTCCGGAATTATATTGGCTACGGGGTTTATGCACGTGCTACCGGACTCATTCGACATGTTGTCGTCGAGTTGCCTTAAGGAGAACCCATGGCACAAGTTCCCCTTCACTGGATTTGTGGCTATGTTGTCTGCTATAGTAACAATGGCTATTGACTCTATATCTACCAGTTTGTATAGCAAGAAACATAAAGGTGATGTGGTTAATCCAGAAATTGGTCAGGCTCAAGGTGGTGGTGTTCAGGAAATGGGTGCAAAACTACTAAGATACAGAGTGATTGCCATGGTGAGTTTTATTTATGTTCTATTAATTTGGTCATTCATTTTCGGGAATCGAACCCTCATCAATAAGGTGAAAGTTGAGATTGCCAACCAACCGAGCTACTAAGATTTCCCAAGCATATTCATTTGTAGCAATTTATTCTTGTTGTAACTTCTTATTTATTCTAAATCAAAGATATCATGGAATTCTTATTTATTTATTGGCAGGTATTAGAGCTTGGTATCATAGTTCACTCAATAGTAATAGGGATTTCACTTGGAGCTTCAAACAATACATGCACAATTAAAGGATTAGTTGCTGCACTTTGCTTTCATCAAATGTTTGAAGGAATGGGACTTGGTGGTTGCATTCTCCAAGTAAGTTTTCATTTTACAAATAAATTTCGATCATTAATAATTTAATATGTTTTCTTAATTACGTAATATTGCTAATATACATATAATACATTGTTTACATTCACTAATTTTAATCTTTTGTTTTTAATTCAGGCTGAGTACAAGTTGTTGGAGAAAGCAATGATGGCATTTTTCTTTTCAGTAACAACCCCATTTGGCATAGCAATTGGAATTGCACTATCAAATTCTTACCAGGAAAATAGCCCTCGTGCTTTAATAACTGTGGGCTTGTTGAATGCCTCATCTGCTGGCCTTTTGATTTATATGGCTTTGGTTGATCTTCTTGCTGCTGATTTTATGGGTGACAAATTACAAGGCAGTGTAAAGCTACAAATCAAGTCATACATGGCTGTACTTGTAGGTGCTGGTGGAATGTCTCTCATGGCCAAATGGGCCTAGTTTTGTTTTCACAAATTAAGTCTGTGAAATACCTCCTTCCTTGAATTGCAAAATTGCACTACTAAAAACTGCCTAAAAAGCAAAGGATTGCGTCTATCGTCGTCGCTTTTCAATTTGCGATGGACTGGGTCACTCTTCCATCGCTTTTGTCCTCGTGGCTTTTCAAATTGCGACGGACTGAATCGCTCTGAAACGTCGGATGAAGTCCTTTTCTTAAAAAAGAATATGTATTGAGAATTGAGATGGATTGTTAGGTTACATGTTGATCTAGATGCTACTGGGGACTAATACCACTAAGTGCTGGTCATGACCCCTCGTACGATTGTGCAAAATGAAAAGTGCCCAGTCTTATTTTGAAAATTAGATATCGTTATATGTTGTGAAATTAGAGATTTTGTACCTGAGATATACATAAAATGAATTTCTATTTAACATGTACATAAACAAGGCCATTATAAATGAAATGCTTTATATTATGATTCAATTGATCTATAAATTTATTCTTTTATGCTTATACATGTCTGATTGAATTTCATTTATACATAAGCTACTTCATGATGGAGATAAATTGCCAAGAATTAAAACAAATAAATTTTATGTGCCTATAATATCTAAAAGGTAAATGGTTAATGAGGTCATTCACTACCGCGCAAAGAGCGGAATAATTTACCTGGTAAGAAAAAAATAGTAAAGCCAAATATATTTTTTCCCCTCTACTTAATATATTTGCAAAAGAATTTAGTTGGAAAGGTTCCCTCAATGGAAATACTTATATAAAATAGGTCGATTTCACCACCAACAAACAACTATGAAAAACTCTAAATATAGACCCCATTGTAATTATGAACAACATAGTAAAGATGTATTTTACAGAATATTTTGCAACTCATAAGTGAGGATACTATGAAAAACTCTAAATAGACGCATTGTAATTAAGACCAAAATAGTGAAGATGTATTTTACAGAATATTTTGCAACTCACAATAAGTCATGTATTTTAAAATGATACCAAATTACAATTTCAAACTTAGATGAAAGGAGGGACGGACAAAAAAAAACCGGCTGAGGGTGTGTTTACACACTTATTGCTCAAAACAAACTATGAAAACAAATTTAGGCCCAAATGGCCATGACTGACATTCCACCAGCACCAAGAAGAACAGCCATGTATGACTTGATTTGTAGCTTGACACTTCCTTGTAATTTGTCACCCATAAAATCAGCAGCAAGAAGATCAACCAAAGCCATATAGATCAAAAGCCCAGCAGATGATGCATTGAGCAATCCAACTGTTATTAATGCCCGTGGGCTATTTTCCTCATAAGTAGTTGACAATGCCATACCAAGTGCTATACCAAATGGAGTTGTTACTGCGAAGAAAAACGCCATTATTGCCTTCTTCAAAAACTTGTACTCAGCCTGGAGAGAACAAGAATAGAATTAGTGAATACAAATTATGAATATAATAAGAAAATATATTTACGAATGGTTGCTATTTTTGTTAATAATTAAGGTATATATACTTTCATAGTCCCATTTTAATGAACACTAGCTACTTGCCTGTAGGATGCAACCACCAAGGCCCATTCCTTCAAACATTTGATGAAAGCAAAGTGCAGCTACGAGTCCTTTAATTGTGCATGTATTGCTTGACGCACCTAGAGACAGCCCAATCACTATTGAGTGAACAATAATTCCAAGCTCTAACACCTGCGAAAACGTTTTTGTATAGTTTAAAATTAATAGTTTAGTACACCTTAATATAACTTTTCAATAAGTGAATACTTCTAATATTCGTCATTCATTAAAAAATGTTGATATATATAAAATGTTTTCAAGTATATGGCATTAATTGTCAATTGTTAATCTATCTGTACCAAAACAACGGTCATTATTTGTAAATATAGAAAAGTAATACGGAATTTGTTTTGAACAGGCTAAAAAGATAAAGTGTATGTGACATATAATAGAATAGGGAGAAGAAAACTAACCATGGCAATTACTCTATATCTTAGTAGTTTTTTGCCATCAAGTCCATCTTTAGTTGAAAGGGATCCATGGTGATGATGGGAATGAACATGATTTCCAGCCACAGCCATTTCTTGATCACCTTCTGGATTAACTACACCACCTTTATGTTTCTTACTATACAAACTAGTTGCTATAGAGTCAATAGCCATTGTTACTATAGCGGACAACATAGCCACAAATCCAGTGAAGGGGAACTTGTGCCACGGGTGCTCCTTAAGGCAACTCGACGACAACATGTCAAATGAGTCCGGTAGCACGTGCATAAACCCCGTAGCCAGGATAATTCCGGCAGCAAATGCCTTGACGATCACGAAAAGGCTTCGTTCCGGGCTTAAGGCCGGGATAGAACGTGTGACCAATGGAAGACATACTCCGATCATGCTAGTGATTAATATGGAGACTATGGCTATGATTTTTAAGGGTAACGCTTTAGATTTGTTGACACATGAGTTGTCTTCTTCTGCTCCACAATCTTCTACTACTGATAAAACTCGTGGGGCAAAAATCGAGATGAGAATGAAGAAGATGGCGATGTGCTTGAAATTATAATTAGCCATTGTGCAATTATAATGATTTTTTTTGAGTAAGAATATATATGTCTTTTGTTTGTTTGTGTATGGTTATGACTTATGAGTTATGATATCTGCGAGCTACTATTTATATATACTTAGAATTTTGCTAATCCGTGTGCTAGCTAGGATTTAAAATATATTAAATTCAGTATCCAAACGTAACATAGGGTAAGCTAAACAATAATTGGGAGAACACATTGAAGCCTAATACTATTCACCAAAGCTAGCATGAAAATGGCTGGAATCAGCGAAAATAAGTAATATTTTTAGAATAGAGAAATAGAAGTAAACGCTATATATAGTGTAATATATTATAGCAAAGGCATGAAGTGGGCCTAAATGTTTAATAAACAAATATGCATGTGGACTTTGTACTTATAAATACGGAAAATATGTATCCAAAATGGCAAAGGGTGTGTTTTAAACGAGTGCTGAATAAAGAAGGCATGTGTTTGATGTTGACTTAGTAGCTTCCTATCCTACGTGGATTTTACAAAATATGACCGTTTTATGACTTAATATTTCAAGAATTAATTTAAATAATTGTTCATCAAACAGCTTAAATTAGAAATAGGTTGTGGATGTATTTGTATAAGTATATAATCAGTGTATAATTTATGTATATCGATAGAAATAAAAAGAGTAAACAGTAGATTCGATGAATAATATACAATAGTCACCATTTTCTCAACTCTTTTGTTGCATAATATACTAACATTTTAAGGATCCATTAAATGCCTTGTCGTACTCTTATATAAGAGGTGAATGGACGAAAATCAAGACGTGTTACAACGATGTGAATTGTTTTGGTTTTATGCTTTTACATGTCGTGCATAAAATCCTTTAAATATAGCTTGATTGAATTTATATTACTATCACAAACAAATTTAACAATATATGAGAACCGTAATTGTTAATATAAATTGATTATTTAAGATCGAACACAAATATATGTTATTAGAACTTGTCTAGATGCTTGAAGTTAGAGAGAAAATTATACTTTTGACGCTTTTGTATTCTTCAGAACTATCTCTTACTTCTTTTGTACCTTTCATATATGATAAGTTAGGAACATGAAAGTAGAATTGGAGTTACGAGTTCGATTGAATCCAGTAGCTAGCTTCATTCCAAATCATATATTTGTCTTAAGAAATGTAATGAATATGTATAAACTACTAAGTTTGAACCAAATAACGTAAACAAATTAAAACACTGGATTCATAAACTTCAAATTATGGCACCGCCTCTAATTAGGGAAGGACTTTCTTATAACTATATAGAAGAGAGAAATTGAGCGGCGCATTGACTAAGGATTAATTATTCATGTTGTCCTCTCTCTAATTACTTCCATCCAAAAACTATATATTAAGATGAATTGATCAATGTCAAGCCCATTTGGCCATAAGAGACATGCCACCAGCACCCAAAAGTACAGCAATAAAAGCCTTGATTTGTAACTTGATGCTACCTTGTAACTTGTCACCCATAAAATCAGCAGCAAGAAGATCAACCAAAGCCATATAAATCAAAAGGCCAGCAGATGATGCATTCAACAAGCCCACAGTTATTAAAGCACGAGGGCTATTTTCTTGATAAGTATTTGATAGTGCAATTCCAAGTGCTATACCAAATGGAGTTGTTACTGAAAAGAAAAATGCCATTGCTGCCTTTTTCAACATTTTGTACTCAGCCTATTTAGGGGGGAAAACAAAAAAAAAATCAAGACTCTTTCATGGACCTTATAACAAACTTTACTTTATTGCACTAAAGTCATTTAATCATTCAATTTTATTTATCATGAACTATTGTCCTTACTATCCAATTTGTTTGACGTTCTTTCACATTTAACTAACTTCAATTATTGATCCTCTTTTTTGGTAACGTGATTTAATTAGTTACTACTCTACTACTTTTTTTGTCCTTATAATTAATATCTCTTTCAATTTTTTAAGAAAATTACCTGAAGAATGCAACCACCAAGTCCCATTCCTTCAAACATTTGATGAAAGCAAAGTGCAGCAACTAATCCTTTAATTGTGCATGCATTGTTTGAAGCTCCAAGTGAAATCCCTATTACTATTGAGTGAACTATGATACCAAGCTCTAATACCTGCCAATAAATAAATAAGAATTCCATGATGTATATATACTATCAGTTCAATTTAATCGATTGTAGTTATAATTTTTCGGGATACAATATTAATTTGCAATGAAGAGTTATATGTTATTGTAGGTTAACTTAACTTGTTGACCGAAAAAATAATACACTATTAATATACAAAACTTAACAATAAAACTATTTTGGGAATACCAGATCGGGATATAGGGATGACTAATTAAAGATTGCGAAATTATTTTAAGCCTCCACGAGGTAGTGGTAAGGTTTGCGTATATTCTACCCTCCATGGATCACCTCACTTGTGGGATTTTACCGGGTATGTTGTTGTCATTGTAATGGGATAAATTTGTAAATAAATAAAAGGACCCTGTGTGGCTGTGTATATTTCATCTAAATAATTGGAGAAACCAGCGTATATTAGAATTATTGTTTTCATTTCCAACACATCACTAGTTCAATTAGTATTTTAGGCAACATAAGCACATGGACCAACCACCATGTCTAAAATAGGTTTTTAGCTAATTAAGTAATGTTTGGACTTTGGAGCAACAACCTAGCTAAAATTCGGTAAAAATGTCATTATTATTTGTTGTTGACAGGAAAAAGACATGCATGTGGACTGTGGCTACAAATTTTGGATCTATCTATGAATGGTATAGCTACAGCAGTCAAAAAGACAAATTATAAACCATTTATGTTATGCACACTCCATGTGCAATATACTACTATATTATTATTGTCATTAATTAATATAATTCCATCAATACATTAATAATTCAAACGATAAGAGATCGATCAACTAACCATGGCAATGACTCGATAACGTAGTAGTTTCGTTCCATCTTTCGAAAGGGAACCATGGTGATGAGAATGGAAATGCACATTATTATTCACCATGCCCATTTCTTTATCACTAGTATCATTAATAATATTATGTACTCCATTTTGAACTTGTTCTGGATTAATTACACGACCATGATTGTGCTTTTTGCTGTACAAACTAGTAGCCATAGAGTCGATAGCCAACGTAACTATAGCTGATAACATAGCAACAAATCCAGTAAAAGGAAACTTATGCCAAGGATTTTCCTTCAGACAATTTGACAACAACATTTCAAAAGAATCTGGTAACACGTGCATAAAACCTGTTCCTAGTATAATTCCAGCAGCAAATGCCTTAACGATAACGAAAACGTTACGGTCAGGGCTTAACGCGGAAATTGAACGTGTAACGAGAGGCAAACATACTCCGATCATGCTAGTGATTAATATGGAAAGTATAGCTATGATTTTTAAGGTTAATGCTTTGGATTTGTTGTTGCATGTGTTGTGTGTTTGTGAGTCACATGATGAGTAGTCACCTTGTGAGAAAGCTTGAGTTGTGAAAATGGAAATGAGGATGAAGAAGATGAAGACAATCTTGGAATTAGAAGAAGCCATTGATGTATTTTTGATTTCTTCTTGGTTTTGGTGAATATTTATTTTTGCTTTGGTTTGAGGTGTGTGAGTTGTGATATCAGAGAGATACTATATAGACAGAGAATTAATTTGGTGATATAATGATCATCATGTGCATGGATAAAAATAGTATAGTAAGGTCTTAAATGCTAAGCTGACATGTTGGCGTAACAGTTTTATTTTTAATCAAACATATTTAGGGATTAAATTTTATCAGATTTCTTGATAATTAATTCAAAATTGATTAAATCACAGGCCAAATTGTTGATTTGATTCCTCATATAGTATATATATTTAAGGCTGTTAAGTGCCTATTTTATTGCAAAAACAGGTAAATGTCAAATCTCGAGAACTACAAAATGAAAGTAAATGCAACAGTATCAAATGTTTTAATTGCATGGTAGCATAAAGCTTGCATTCCCTTGTATTGGTGGGGGATGGAGGAGGAGAGAGAGAGAAAATTAAAACATGTTCGTAGCAAGAAATAGAAGTCTTTTTTGGTTTTTAAGCCGGTGTTCAGTACTCACATTGGAGCCCGACTAAATCCGAATTAGCGTCCCCTCATTGGTGCTCCCTAACAAAGGCAACTTCATGCCTAAGGGGACTCAAACCCGAGACATCTGATTAAGGATGAGTGAGTACTTACCACTCCATCACAATCATATAGCAAGGAATATAAATTAATGTTCAAAAATATAGGTGCATGAATCTGACACTGAAATTTTTGAAGACACGATCTCCTATATCAACTTATATGCAATTGTATAGAAGAAAAGGATCCTATAAAAATCTCCTGTGTATCAGTTACAAGTATTATGTGTCATTTTTTACTGATATCAGGTGTAAAGAATCATATACTAACTAAAATAATACCATTCGAATTGAATAAGAGTGCAATACATATGCCAAGATCCAACAAGACCGACGCCTCGGGAAATGGGATCTTGACTTCAACCAAATTATCTGAAGCCAATTTAACCAGCTCTGTATTTCCATAAAGACTCTGTAAGTGACGAGATGGGCATCCCAGAGAGAAGCATCTGGAAAAAATGACATACTTGTTTACGATATGCCAAGTCATTTCAAGGCCCTGGAAAATAGTACCATCATGCAGCTAAACTGCTTTAGAGTAAGGCTTAATAACAAACTCCTCCGTTGCGTGGAAATACTTGCATGATCACCTTCAACTAATCCTTAATGGCCTGCAATTCACAATGCAGAACGAAAACATGTATTTCCAGCATATCCTTAAATAGTTGCAGAGATATCATACCGTTCCCATGGATACCATGACAATGATCGTCCAGCCTCTTGCATGTTTTTCATAGAGGTTGATGAGGAAGGTACAAATAAAGACAGCCAGATGAAGAACACCCTCGAACACATGCCCCTGAGTCACCTCACTCTTCTTGAAATGCGCCTAAATGGCATGTGCTGGTAAGATGATCATCCAAGGTCATCGGATTGGTGCAAACGCATCATGGCCATTCATCACTGTCCTACAATTCAATAGTCTCTCTTGCAAGGCCATTTTGAGCATTACTTGTGGTCACTCTGTTCCACAAGACTACATCCTTAACATGGACCACGACATTCAACAAAGTAATGTGTTCCTCAATCAACATCTCCTCAAGTATATAAATCCATGAAAAGAATAGCGCAAAGGAATTTTATGGTCCAAGCAATACTAGAGGCGTAAAAGCTCACTAAAGCAGCAGGTCAGGTTGAATCTCCTTTAACATCATCTCCTGAAAGTACTTAAGGGCTTTATCTGGCATATTAACGAGTTCCATGATATTAAATCCTTACAACCATAGCATCAGATACCATTTCTGCAAGTCAAAATTGGCAACATATTTGTCAAGGCATTGATACAAAGACGTCAAGTTCCAATCATGCTTCATAACATAAAAGTGAATGTACATCCTTGCATGTATAACCTAGCTATGTACATACAAGAACCACTGTTGCAACAGTTCCTCCAATTTCATATGTCCATCTGAGTACAACTTGAAACAGATGGGAAATGCAGAGATTTCATGGAATCCCAACCTTTGCAAGCGAAATTTTTTAACAATGAATAAAATAGATAAACACAAATAGCTTACATTTCAAATTGGTCTCAAATTCGGGGAAGTATGATTGGAGGAAAAAGCATCATATTAGTCAAATGGATGGAAACATGATAATACCATGATGATGTACCTTCACCAGAATTGGAATTTCAAGAACCACTAATCCAATTTAATTATAGAAAAACAACTGAAATAAGATCTTTCCGAGATAACATGTGCAGTGACAGGCACAATATATTTTAGAACTAGATGACCACCCCAACATGATTGGTTCATGAATTTGATACATTTTACCTAATAAAGCGGTTATGTAGCCACAAGCCATGTAAATCCAGATAAGATAAAGTAGTACAAGAACACAGAGAAGTAACATTGGAATGTTAGAATAGTTCTCCATCGTGCAAAAGATTAAGGTGAACGAAAAACCAAGTAACAAAATTCATGAAACAGTTAATCATCAAACGCGAACAAGCAAATAGCAAATATCTACCTTTACTTCTGGGAGATTGACGAAACATTTATTTTCTAGAGACCGACTTTGACGATTTCCTTGACGAAATGTCCGCTCATAAAGAAACAACACTCCCAAAACTGATGAGAGACAGCTCACGTCCTGCTCCATCCCAATTAACCTGCACAACACGAATATTAAATGCAGCAGTGACCACCTATTTAAGCTACTACAATGTCAATAATAACAGACCAAGTCACAATCCCAGGAAGCACATCTAGGCCTATCAGTCACTCATATCTCAAAGGAAATAATTAATCAAATAACAAGCTAAAAATATATCCTGGATTAAATTGATCCACAGGTGTCAAGTATACGACAAGAAAAGATTTTCTTTTGCCCTTCCCTGAACAATTTTGTATATACGCCTCTATAAACTTTAAGTTTTTCCCAGTAATCCTCTATACAACCTCATTATGCCACATCATCAAAGTAAATCATATAAACAAAAAAAAAGCACACCGAGAAGAAGGAAAATAAAAAAGGAGAAAAAGGTGAGAGAGACACACAGAGAACCAATTTCTACATTTCAATTCACAGAGAGAGTATGTTTTACAATTTGCTTGTATATGCAAGTTCTGAGCGTTCAAATGACTAAGTTATTCTTTATAACTAAAGCATAAGGGTGTCACCTATTGATGCAAAAGCACACTTATAAATGTATTTGTACCTTCTTCCAAATATGTCATTCCCTACCCTCCTGCACCCTTAAGGTGAACCTCAGATCTGGTTTAAGGAGGACACGTATGATGGATAAATATCTTCTCATCCATCCGCCCACGACAATATCAACCTTCCTAGTTCCTACCTAGAGATGCAACCATTTCACCATTATTCCTCACTCAACATCAGACATTCCCCCATATTACATGGAAGTACATCACTAGAATTTGAGATGCATTCTGAGAAGTTTCCCAATAGTTTTGAATCAGCTAGCTATTTCCTTATATATATATATATATAAAAAGAATCAGCAAACTTTTTGTCACCGATCAGCCAGACCATATCATTTGAGCGAGTCACAAGCCTTATTCTTTTCAAGTCAAATTTCATGTTTTTAATCCCCTCATCCTGGGATTAAAGGTAGTTATGTTTCAAACAAATACTATAGACAAGTCTGAGACATGATTCTAATTTTTCTATATGAATTGTTCGTAATAAACAAGATAGAGAATTCTTTGATTACTTTTCATGTTACTGCTAGCACAGAAGTTAGAATACATTCATTACCAACTGCACAACTTGACGCCAACTAGAAGCACTCACCTCAATGGTCAAAGTTAAATATGTGACCCAGATTGGAATGACTTCTCCATACTTTCCGCAGAACGACTTCTAGCAAAGAAAAGTAACACTTCAGTCCCCCGTGCTTCAACAAACTTTTCATATATTACCCCCTCCATGATAATGCAAAACAATACTTCAGTCCCTGCTGCTTCACATAATTTCTCAAACATTACCCTTCTGCACAAGGCAATGGATGGCCCATTTGGAAAGCAAAAGAGCAGATTCAGTTCAACGCCAGTGGCAGCTAACAGCAATGAAGTTTGATCCTTGATTATTGTCATATTCATCACTCTGAAAGCAGATACAGTTGCACTAACCAGCTGACTGTGCAAAGATTAGAAATGCCACCCTTTAGAACGCCAGTATGTTTGTGAATTTTGCTTTCCACGTGCAATTTTTATTTTTAGAAAAAGCCTGTATGCAATCTCTATTTTGTTTGAAGCTAAGAGCTTGTTGTTTAATTTGCTACAAATAAGCCTGCTCGGGTAAAATCCTTTCTCTAAAGCTTCCTCCATTACCAGGACAGCACTGTCAAGCTGCCCTATGTTGCAAAGCCCATTGATGACATACTCATAAACTTGCATATCGGAAGAATAACCACTTTCTTGCATATCATTCCAGATATTTAACAGCATACCACATTTACCAAACCTAGAAAGCCGCATAAGCAGCAACTTGTATGCAGTCAAGGATATCTTACATCCAGCTTGTCTCGCCTTCTTATAAATCATTAGAGCTGCATGAGGTGGACCATAGCTACATAAAGGCTCAAGAAAAGAGGTTACAGTCCCAGTAGTTACAATCATCCCCCGGCTTAACATTTCATCAAACATTTCAATTGCATCGGCTACTCTTCTAGCTTTCAAAAAAGCAGATATTAGTCTCGTATAAGTATCAGCATTTGGCTCACATTCCGAATTTAACATCCTCTCATAATATTTAAATGATTCATCAACTTCACCCAGAGCAATGAAATTCGAAATCATTGCATTATAGATCTCAGCATCAAGTACACACCCTTTTTCCTCCAAACCCTCGAAAATCTCAATAGCATCATCAATTCGACCAGCTCTCCCTAAACATTCAAGAACATAACTATAAGTCAAATTATCTGCCTCAAATCCATCATCTACCATTGCTTTCAATGTTCTCTCGACTTCCTTAACTCTTCCAAATCTCGACCACCCACCAATTACTATGTTATAAGTTGTGACATCAAATGAAACCTTCTCTTTCATTTTCACAAGTAATGAGCTCGCAGCACCTGCATGTGATCGACGACACAAACACTGTAAAACAACATTAAGTGTCTCGGTATTACATCTCAATCCATAGTCCTCTAATCCACTAAACAACTGTATAGCCTTTGAAATTTGTCGAGCTCGAATAAAGCTATCAACCACATTATTAAGCGTCTCTGAATCAGGCATAACTCCTTGATTCCTCATTTCCTTCAACATTTCAACCATCTGCCCGAAAAACTTCCTCCTCCCTAATGCTTTAAGAATTATACAGTAAGTATCATTATCAATAGGTACTTTTTGTTGTTTAATAACCCAATTGAAAAATGTAGCCATTGATGCAGCATCTAAATTCCCCTTGTTTACTACTTTAGCAACTAAATCAACCGTTAATTCTACGTCAACAGATGTCAGTGCCTTCTCGATTGCAGTTTTTCCCTGAAGTTTCTGAAGAAAAATGCCCCGTAACTTATCTTCGGGAGTTAAAAGCTCATCGAAAACCCTAAAGTGATTTTTTTGTTCAGAGGAATCTGCAGGGATGGGTTTTTCGATTGAAGAGGTTCGAGGGATGGGTAAAAGGTCGGTAAGTTGATTCAGAACATGAGATTCGTCAAAATTAGTGGGGAATTTCTCAGATAGTGATGAAATTGAGTGAGAAAATGTAGAAATTAACGATGAAAGACTCGGAGAACTGCACCTGGAACTGAGAAATCTTGCCAGAAGCATCGTAATTCCCTGTGAATTGGGGAAAAAAATTTCCCCTTTGATTTGAAGACGACAATGTCAATGTTGTGTTACACGACGTCGTATTAGTTCGACTACTCCTACTTACGACGCCGTACTGGTTACATAAACCCGATTACATGGAAATTTGCGTATGGTGCTTAAGATATGGAAAAATGATACTTTTGAAAGATTACTTTCTTAAAATTGTTATAACATTCTTCAAATCGAACTAAGAAAGTAGTATAATTTGGATATTAGAAAAAGTAGCAAAGTTTATATGTACATGTTTCTTGTAGCCAATTTTCAACACTTAATTATGTACACAATATTGTAGCAAACAAGTAGAATGGCATTAAAAGGTTGATAGAAATGGCTGCTAGTAAACTTTATTTCTATTGAAGATTATTGTTAAGGATCTACGTGTGGTTAGACTCATTGACTTATGATACTTGATAGTAATATTCATAAGAATAAAGGCAAAGTTGTAAGAACAAAATGTTCAAACATGGCTAAGGAGAGCCTAAAGTTTTACAACCAAAGTTACAAGTGGTCACGGATGGATGCGGTGTAGTAAATGAGAATGTTTCTTCCTTTAATTAAAGATCTCGAATTCGAGCCCTAGATAATGGATGGGGCTATTGCTTCCTTAACTAGAGGCTCAGGTTATATCAGACCGAAAGAGAATTTTCTTTTAAAAAAAGTTACAAGTGGTCAACCTTTGAATTGACAAGATTATAGTGAGTCAGTGTGTTATCACCAAAATTTGAGCACCAAGTTGGACAGAATAGGGGTTGGGCTTTCTGTGTGCATGGATCTTCAACAAGAGTGGGCCTTGTTCAGAAGACCCAGTCAAATTTTACAAAAGGACTTGACCCCAAGTCCATTGCAAGTCTACTATTAAGTTTGATCAGCGCAAAAGATTTTTCAAAAGTACGAATGGTTCATTAACATACTATATAGTATATATATATATATATTACTTTTTGTATGTCAATTTACGTGATATAATTTGACTTGACATGAATTTTAAGAAATAAAGAAATACTACTTTTAAAACGTATGGTCTAAAATAAGTTATAAATATATAGTGGCTATAAAACATTCCATCAAGGATAAAATAAACATTTTAAAGTTAAACTATTACAAAATATTGAAATGTGTCATTCTTTTTAGAATTGACTAAAAAAAATAAGTCATATATATTGAAACATATAGAGTATTTGGTTCGGTCCAATATCCATTTGTCATTTGTAGTTTGTAACATGAACTAATGATAATGGACTATTCCGACCTCCAAATCTGCATGCCCAAAAAAGATTTAAAAAATGATAATGAGTTGGGGACAATACATTAAAAAAGTATAGAAGAAGAAACTTATGAGAGAACAATAATTAAAGTTGAAAAGGTCCAACTGAGCATGGTATAAGTGTAAGGTTGTGTAGGTATAACTTTTTCCAAATGAGGACAAAAGAAAACACTTCACTCATGGAAATATATGTCATCTCTCCCAAACAATGACAAAACAACACCAAGAATATTCCACCTATGACTATATTATAAATTTTAATCCCTAAAATACGGCAACAAAAGGCATTAGATGATCATCAATTACTAAAACAAAGAAAGAGAGCAAGTGGGTAGCCAATTGAGTTTTGTTTGATGATTCAAATGGACCCCTTAAACCATTAAAATATATGTCATGGTTCTACATTATGATTTACCACTATTAATTTCTTTACCATACATAAAATTTACCTATGTCTGATATTTTGGAAGTTTGATTAATTTAAACTCACGCCATGTAAATCTCATTTAAATTTTTTCATTCTAGTTTAGACTCAAATTCGGACCCTCTAATCAAAAGACGAAAAGATCTTATAATCTATTCCCCCACATCTTTGGTGTAAACTATATTTTTATATACAATCTCCGATTAGATAATGTTAATAATCAACTAGCACATGCAATTAGTCTGATAAAATTATATTCCATAAATCAGAAGAGAAGCACTAGAAAATTAGAAGTACTTTAGAAAAATTATTGGAGCAGAAGGTGGGATGAGTTGGTAAAAATTGAGTTGGCAAATAAATAATTTGATTGCTCTAAACGCAAGTAGTGACCAATAGAAGACCTCAACCAACATAATTCTCTAACTTATTTGCTGTTTTCCTATTTTACTTCAGACTTTTCTTTTCTCATTGTTTAAAATAAAAATACTCTCCAATTTAAAAAAGAATAACCTAGTTTGACTTAAGACAGAGTTTAAAAAAATAAATAAGATTTTCCAATAACATAGAGAGATTCCAAAAAAGATTAGACATTAAATTTACAAAATTCTTGGTGGAGGGAAATTTTTTTCCTTTTCTTGCAAAAGGACTACTTATTGGAGTAGTAAGGATTAGTACAAGATTTGATCTTCTTAGGTTAAAAGCTCCAATTGAGATATCTTTTCCAAAAAATAACAAAAATGTAGAAAAAAATGTTATGTAATTCTTTCATTGATCTGTTCTCTTTCTTGGCTAAATCATCAAAAATATTGTTGGCCTCTCTATAGATATGTTCCAATTTAATTTCAAGTAACAATCATCAACAACTTTAGTATAATTATTTATTTTTACTTTAGCATGTTTATGGAGAAAAGAGTATATAGCATGCTTATCAGTAAATTGAGTTCTTATAATATCATTTTCGAATGGAGCCTCTTGGAAGTTGGAATAATGATAAAGTTATTTTTATATAATTTATAGGTCACAAATTTGTGTCGTGGAAACAACCAATAATACTTGCATCGGGATCAGTTGTCTATATTACATCTTAAGAGTATGGCTTCTTTCTCTTCTTCAGAATTCTATGTAAAGGTGAGATGACTATAATTGCCCTTTTATAATAGCAATTTCAAGGCCTAGCTTGTAGAAAGGGTTTGATTTCACTATTTGTAGAATATGGTGGACTGGGATTGACTTAGAGTACCCTAATATAACTATTTTCAATAAGTCAAGCCTTTAGTTCCATTGCCCATATTTAAAAAGCTAAGAATTATTTATAATTATAAGAGAATAGAAATGGAGAAAGAAGAAACAATTAAGAGTTAAAACTTTTTTTAAAATCGAACGAACCCAATCTAATTGAATCGAACTTAACCCTTTAATTCATTTTTTCTTTATCTCTTCTAATCGAGTCAGATCAACTCACATATAGTAACCCATGACTCATAATCCAATCGATAAAGTCACAAATTTGAATCTACTAAAACCCAAGACATAAAGTTAATACATCCCCGTTCCTTTTTATACGTCATCCCCTTCTATAAATAGTTTGGTCCATAATATTAGTCATTTCATAAAATTAATGCATAAGTTACCATATTCTTTCAATTATACCCCTAATAGAGTAGTTAATTAGTCATTAAAATATATAATTTGGCCAACCTGAGAAAACTAATAAGTAATTAATATTCATTGGAGTACTTCATACATTGATTAATTACTCTCTCCATTCATATAATCTTATTTTGAAAAAGAAATCTGAACAAATAAATTAAAATAAAATATGGAGAAAAAATAAAAAATAATCTTGAAAGTTGAAGTTTTAACAAATTTTTTAAAATCTTAAATCAATTGGTGAAAAAAATTTGGCTCTAAAAATAAAGTAAAAAATTTAAATAGTCATCCAAAAGAATTTTAATTTTTGAAATCTAGCATATTCATCATTTATTGAAAAGTTGACTTAAGAAAACATTAAATAAAGATAGAAGGGTAAAATTACTTAATTTCTTAATGCAACTGCAATATAAAAATGTGACATATAAAAAGAAACGGAGGGAGTATAATAATGGAAGAATGAAATTTCAAAGTAAATTTGACTAATTTGCAAACATAACGTTACTTAATAAAATAAAAAAAGTTTCAAGTGAATATGGATAACTTTGTTTTATCCTAAATATCCTTTTACTGACAAAAAGAAATAAAATATGTTCAAGCTCAATCTCCAATATTTTAAAAAGAGAAGAAAAGAAAAAGTAAAGAATAGAGAGGGAGTAATCATGACTGTCTCCTAATTCAACATCTAATCATTATTTTAACTCAAATTATAATGTATTTAATTAAAAAATTAATATAAATTAATTACTAATTGAAAGCGCTGAAAAAGTCAAAGTAAATTTTCCTAAACAAAATCCAATACATGTGCTCTCAGTTGTTAGTGGCGTGAAAGAATAAAACCGAATTTGACAGAATCTTTTCTTAAATCGAATAAATACGTCATTACGGTTTTTATTTCCTACATGACACTCTATGTAAATATCTTTGCACTCGAGTATCTGATTCTGCCACGTCATATGTTCTATCAATATCCGATGGATTCTTTTGTTCTTTAATAATTCAAAATATAGGAATTACTTTTGGATAAATTGTTGATTTTTAAGTTCATCTTTCATGCCCTGAGGTGGAAGTGTTTTTGAATAGATTTTTTTACTATTATGAATAGCCTATTAGTAAGGGAATCAAACCTTTACTAATAAAATAAAAATTTAAATACTCCCTCCGTCCAATCTTAGTTATCCACTATACTAAAAATAGTTGTTCAACAATACTTATTCAATTTAGAAAATCAAGAGATAATTTACTTTTTGTGTCTATTTTATCCTTGCTATTAAATACTAATTATCATTTAACATATTTAATAAAATCAAATAATAATATAGTAATATTACCCCCCCCCCCCTATTATTTATTGTTTTTTAAGGAATGTGCCAAGTCAATAGTGGATAATTATTGTTGGATAGAGGAAGTAGTTAATTAATTGAACTGCTAAAATTCTGGATGCATCTATATTATAGTAATATAGTTTAACTGATTTTTTTTTGTAGATATGGAGATCAATTTAGAGAAATTACTCCTATATTTTTTTTCATTTTCAAAAACACATTTACAAAAATTTTATACTTTCTAAAAATTTTCTTAAAAACAAAAAATTGGAATTATGAGAAACCTTGGGAAAAATGTATTTCTTCAAGTCATTTTCCATAAAATAGACTCTTGGGTAGTTATGTACTTGGAATAAAAAAAATAATTTAAAAATAAATTTTGAAATTATTTTATTTTATATTTCTTAAGATATTAGTTAATTTTGAAATTAGTTTATCACACCATTTATACTAAAATAATTGAATGAGTATCCCATACAGAAGGGAATCTTAATAACTAAGTTAATTGGCTACACGCACTCTACTTTGTTGGTGAGGATTCGATTCCCCAGAGTAATCTCTTTCTCATATCCCTTTCTCCTATCCCCATTTTTTTTTATTGGTGATGAGAAATAAATAAAATAAATAAAGAGACTAGAAAGAAAAAAGATGAAGACTGTAGAAGAGTATTTCCCTTGTAAAATCCAACCACATATAAGAACTCCCACAGGATCTGGTGCTTCTGTTTCTCTTCTCTCTCTGTCTCTCTAGTCTGAACAAAAACAAAGAAAATTTACTAAAAGCTCTGCTGCTGTAATGTTGTCAGATTAGTTTTTTTTCTTAAATTATACTTGAACAGTTTCTTTTGATAACATGATTCACATTAATTCCTTTTCATATTTAAGGTGAAACACCAGACCAGACCAGACCAGACCAGAACCACACCTCTGGTACGGAAGCTTCACTTTTTTATTTGGGGATGTGATTTATTCATAGTTTCATTCGCTTTTTATATTGTTGTAGTAGTATTTATTTATGGAACTTGTTTTTGTGATAATGAAAACTCTTGAATTTGGTAGTTCAGTGGGGTTTCTTTGTTTGACTTTTCTGAGTTAGAGTTGTACAAGGAAGAATTGCTCTATGTTTTTTGTAACCCCTTTTGAGTTTTAGGGTATTTCTCACTTACTCTTTGAGTTTTATGGATCTAGTGATAATGGGTATTTCTTGAATTTTGGTACAGGAGCTTTGAACTTTTGGAAAGATCAAAGCTTTTGAGGAGATTGGTCTTGTTTCAACGGAGATTTTAAGGTTTTTTTGGGTCAGTATTTGGATTGTAAAGTAGTGGAGTTTCTTGAGTTATGTTATGAATTTTGAATATATATTGTAAAAAATTTAAGTCTTGGGAGGAGTAGGGTTGCCCTAATTATTTGTGGGTACTTCTGAGAATCTTTGAAAATGGAAGGAGAAATAGTTTGCGGTGATGGATTGTTGGTGAATATAGCAAATGAAGTGAAATTAGAAGAAGATGAAGAAGATTTTTGTAGCTGCTGTGAAGATGAGGAGGAATTGGAAGATAGGGTGGATGAAACTTCGGAGGAAGAAGAGGATGAAGTAACAGAGGACGAGGACGAGAAGGAATCAGCAAGGGAGACTTGTGAAGTAGATCTTGATGAACATTCTGTGAAGTTATTCTTTAAGGGCATTTCTATAGCTGGTCCTGGAGACTCTGGTTGCAGGATATCTGGAATTGGAGTGGTTATGGAAAGGGCAGAAAGTGCTCCTCCTATTCAAATCCAGAAAAAGCTTGATTTTTATGTGGAAGAATTTGTGGCAGATTATTTGGCTTTGATGGATGGATTGCTGGAAGCTATGAAGAACAAGATTAGAAAGGTTTATGCCATTACCGACTCTGAGATTTTGTACGAGCAGGTGAGACGTTTGTACTCTGCAAGATATGTGTATCTCAATGTTTGCCTTTTAAGGTCTTGGTGTATTCCATCCTCAGTAGGTTGAATCTTTGCCTTAATGCAATTGCTTTCACTTTTGCAACTGAAGTGTTAGTAGATGAACAACTTCCCTCTTTGCTGCCCTCCACCTGCTGAAGAATATAATTTCATCTTCATGACATTTTTACATCTTTGATCATCCCCTCCCCAAACCCAAAAGAAAAAGGAAAAAAAACCTCAATTACTTATTAAAACTTCTGTCTTACGCTTATCTGTCTTTATCGAATTTGTCATTTGAAGATGAACGTAAATTTCCGGCTTTCTTGGTTCTTTTACCAAAAAGATTTAGATGGTGACTCTAATCTATTTTTATTTGATAAGCCAAAAGACTTGTCAATAATACACCAAGATGGTGTCCCTTTACAAAGTAGATGTTGAGTCTGATCTGGATACTCGATGTTCGTACAAAATGGATGTAACTGTAATAAGTGCTTCATCGATTTCACTTGCAGTAAATTTGTTCTGCGGTAGTTGTGTTTGTTTATTTTACGTTGTTTCAATGGTAATGTTTTATTTGTGTTGTTTGGTGGTGAATAATTTGATCAGATTATGCATGAAGAGAACCTTGATAATCCGCTTCTCATGGCATTGCGGCAGAGGATTCTGGATCATGCTGATGATCTGGAAGCTTTTGTTTTGAAACTTGTCCCCAGTACTGGTCTGGCAAAGGCCTTGGACTTAGCCAAGGTAGCAATAGGGGTTGTCTCTTCCCATGTCGAAGGAGATGAATCAACTGAAAATTGTCCAATATGCTGCGAGGATAGACTTTTAGTGATGGTGACGACATTGAAATGTACCCACAAGTTCTGTTCTCACTGTATGAAAACTTATGTTGAGGGTAAAGTCCAATCTGGTCAAGTCCCCATTAGGTGCCCTCAGCTAAAATGCAAGTACTTAATCTCTGCCACTGAATGTATATCTTTTCTCCCACTTAACTCCTATGGATCTTTAGTGAGGGTCCTTGAAGAAGCAAATGCTCTCAACTCGGACAGACTTTACTGCCCGTATCCAAATTGTTCTGTTCTTCTGGATCCTCATGAATGTATTTCAACTCGGGCTAGTTCGTCAAGCCAGTCAGAGAATAGTTGTGTGGACTGTCCAGTTTGTCTGAGGTTTATGTGTGTGGATTGTAGGGTCCCATGGCATTCTTCTATGACTTGTGAAGACTACCAAAATCTCCCTTTGGAGGAGAGGGATGCTGGTGACATAACTTTGCATCGCTTGGCACAAAATAAGAGATGGAGGCGCTGTTCACAGTGCAGGAGGATGATTGAGCTCACACATGGATGCTATCATATGACATGCTGGTAATATATTTGATTCCTTCAACATTTTTATGCAAGATTCAGGATCCTATATTGGCTTCTGAATCAGTGAGAATAATGCATTGATATTCTGAATCTGTTAGGTACATCTTTATGTTCTCATATCATATACTTGTAGATCCTTATCTGATTAATATTTCCTGAAAACTGATGTTGAGATTTTGGAATATAAGCTCTAAGTTCCAGATGCCCGTTATTAGACAAAAGCACTTTTAAACTCTGGAGCTTGGAAACCAAGGATTCTTCTAAGTGGAAATGAAGTGTTGGTTCTCTAGGAATGATCGACTATATCTGATACAAAGAGAACTATCTTTCCTGTTTATATTCCATTCTCGTCCTGCATGAGAACCATTGAGGAGGATTGGCTCTTTCCTTTAACACTATAAGAAAATAAGTTTTTTTAACACTTCATTTAGGGAAGTTCTTTTAACACATATATTTTACCTTGGTAAGGCTTAATCTTGCATTTTATCTGCACCTCATCTAATTTTCTACAAGTTGTAAAGCGTTTGAAAATCCAAGTTTTACTATTGGGAGATTCTGGAATAGGATGGCTTGTATTGCTGGTAGTGCTAATAAATGTACTGGTTTATCAACCCCTGAATGGTAAACCTACCAAATCTAGAACAGAGTTGGAGGTATCTGCTTACTCACTGGTGTTAATTTTCCCATACATTGTCAACTATGAAAGCTTATTCTTCAATAGCACAGTATGATATTGAATCTTTAGTTGACTTATTGGAAAAAAAAAATGTACATACATATATACTGCATGTGTACATGTACATATATACATACATACTTATGTAGAAGGATATTTAATGGTTAGTAGGTCTATCATCCTTCTATAACTTTTTATTACCCTCAAAAGGCTTGACAGACAAATTGACTCAACGTGACTACTACCGTTAAGCTACCAGATCACCCTTTTCTTTGAGATTCGGAGTTTCCCATATAGCAAATAAAACATCATGTAAATGAGGACTAGGATGTTCTCCGGTCACTCTTTCATTTTGGAGTTATCCGATAATGGGAGAAGGGAGTGGGAGACTCTCCTCAGCTAGGAGCTGATCTGAAATAGCTGAAGGCAGGGACTACTGCCTGAGTACACTGGGTGAGAAACTTCGAGTTTGAAGTACAAGATGTCCCTCTATATGCGTTATAGTTTAATCATGATTTAATAAACACTCTCTGCTAGCTTGATACAAAGCTTATTATCTGGTGATCTATTGGGATTTGGAAGGCTTCTGACGGTTATCTGCACCAGAAAAAGCAGGAAGCATCTAGTCAACAAGTGTCCTTAGGTGTTTCAATATCAGTGTTTATTATAGTTATTTTGATAATCTATAAGCATACATATACACACACGCTTTTACGAAACTTGCATTTGTTAAGCATATGAACAAGGATTGCTCTATAGAAAGAATACATTTTCAATGGATTGTCTGGCTGCAAGTGTTGTCAGTGTCTGCTGTTATTAAGTAACCCTCAAGAATCAATTGACCAACTTGATGGAAAGGTATCTTAGGGCAAGATTATCTTTTGTAATTTTGGGTGTCGGATTACATCTATGTTCGTGTGATCATCAGTTAATGATAAGGTCTTAGTGTATCCTTGAACTTTAGTGGTTAAACTGAAGTCCTAATATAGTTGACCATATAATTGCTACATTAGTATCCAAGCTTGAAGGTGATCCAATCTATTGAAAATTTAATTCTGTGTCTCAGAATCAATAGTTTCTAGCCATCAAGTGTTTTTCTGGGTTCCAAGTATCATATCTTGTTTATATATGAGTCGGACTTGTTGTATTTGTCCCTTTCCAAATGGTTGGAGCTCTCGAACACTCTTCAAATCCTCTTACTACCTCGTACTCTACTTCTACTGATGCTACTGCTTCTTTCTCCTTCATCTACTGCTTACATTAAAGTGACCTGTTTCAAAAAAAAAAAACATTGCAGGTAGGCAGGCTTTTTTTAAATAAGTAACCAAGCAGGCCAAATATGGTGAAGGTTTAAAGTTAGTGATTTTAAATACTAAATGAATTATGGGCAGGGAGTTGACTGAAACAAAAGAATAGCTACTTGTATCAGAAAAATGGGGTAGAAGAGCAATAGGTGTATAACAGTGTAAGACCAGGGTACATGCGGAATAAACAAACGAGAACCTACAAAGGGAATCTACAGAACATAAATTTTGATAACTGATTCATGCCTTGCCAAAAGAACTTTGTAAAGTGAGTTGGGTGGTAGTTTGAGAACCAAAACTAATAACTTGGTGATTAAAATTACGTTGAAGTAAGTTGGGCTCTAACAGTTAGCTTATTAAAGTTTTTGAAAACAGTCTCTGCTTGACTGGATACAAAGGAGAGAACAGTTGAATCACAACTGATATAGCTTCACCTATTTATTCATAATTGATTTTTCTTGAACTATTGATGACGTCTTCATCAGCACTATATTGGAAAGGCACATTGTTTTAGATAGTTGGGAAAGTTTACATCAAATACTACCATTAGGAAAAAAAAAAGTTTACATCAAATACTCTGATGCTCTAAATGCAGCTAGAGCTGTTCATTCAAGCAGTTATTCATAAGAAAAATCAACCGTCTATGACTTCTAGAGATCTTTCTTTTAGGTTGCATATTTGTGTGTGTTTGAATTCATTAGTAAGACTGTCTGCTATGATTGCAGTCTTGCAGAGGAAAAATGCATTCCGATTGGATAATCTATCTGAAGCATCAGATGAACGTCTGTAGGAATGTAAAATTGAAGATATGTGCCCAAATGCATATGCTGCCCTTTTATGTCTTTGGAACTTGTTCAGTATATATTCTGCTGAAATGAAAGTTGGTGGATCGATGATTTTAAGCATTGACAGCTTTTGTGCTTGTATTAAAAACTGGCAGGTGTGGGCATCAATTCTGTTATTCTTGTGGTGCGGAATACAGGGACGGCCAACAGACATGTCAATGTGCATTCTGGGATGAGGATTACACTCAAGATTTGGTAACTCAACCAACACAACAGTTTGAGCAATGGTCGTGGGACTCATTTGAGTCGCTGTCTATGATGATGGATGCATATTCAGATGAAGAGAGATCTCAGCTGGCATTGATCCAGAGATTTCTCGCTGGTGGATTCAGTCTCACAGACCACCAAGCTTACCAATCCCCACCACGTTGTACAGATTCTTATGTCGATGCCATGAAGGATCTCCATCAGCTTCCATGGCTAGAACGATTCGTATCTGTGATCAGTGACAATTACTATGAAGAACATATCCAGTGAAGTATAGATAGATTTGAAGCCATTTAACATTTGTAAAACACTTTCAAATGGGAGATAAATGAGTATCTCACTCTCAAGACTCCTATGATAGTTTAAGCAAATAGGCCCCTTCATAATGTACTTTTTCATTTGCTTCATGCTAAAAGAGCTGTTGGGCCTTTTTTCCCTCCTCTTTTCATCCCAATTGTATGATGCGTTGGAAGTGACAAGAAGCTTCCTCTTCATAGAAAATTGATGAACAAAACAGCATAAATCGAATGAGACATTTATAATGTTAAAGTTATACTCTCTCTGTCCTAATTTATATGAAACACTTTATGTTTTAGTCAGTCCTAAAAAGAACGATATATTTGAAACATTGCAAAGTCTTTTCATATTTCTTAAATTTCGTGTCAAATCAAATTACATAACATAAACGGGAGATAGAGGGAGTAGATGACAAGGCACCAAAAGGCAAATATGGTTAACCTAGTAAAGATATCGAAAAGTTGATATACAGAAATCAAAGTGAGACATCAAAATACAGTCAAAATCTTTTTCAGCCTTGCCCCTTTAAGAAGTTTGACGTTCATTTATATAAAGTGTTCACATGTCGTGTTACTTTTTTGCTTTTTCTACAGTATTTGGATAGTTATTTATTACCTCTATCATATACATTGTAAAATTGATTTTTGTATGCAAAATTTGTTTTTACCAAAGAGATGATCTATAAATTCATGTAATAAGAGATCTGAAGAAGAGATGTTTAACACAAATACAAATTATACATATGACGTACTGTTTAGACATGAAATAAAACTTTATTTTATTTTTACCGCGTTGTAATATGTTCGTGTAACATACTGTTAGTCAAATGAAACTCAATTATTGTCAAGTTGTGCTGTAACTATATTACACATTTTTCTAACATGAAAATTGCGCAAAAATGAAAGAAAACAAACAAAGGGAAGAAGAAGACGAAAGTTAGCTAAAGCTTAATTATATGGAATTAAACGAGACTACCAAGCAACAATAATTACCACTTTTTTCTTCATTAAGCAACAATAAATGGACCACTGAATAGGGTGTGAAGAAGAAATAAAAGCAATAATTATTGGTAAGCTCACAATTAACAATAATTATGATAGACATAAACATTACTTGTCCTCACATGGGAGGTAGAGAGTACTGAAGCTTTTTAATTAAAAGTCCATAAACCAATTGACTTTTTTTTTTATAAAAATAAATAAATCAAGATATCATTTGCAAGTTGAATGGTAGCCAATTAATGTGGAAACTAAGGACCAAATAATCAGCCGCCGAATGCGTAGACAACTCATAAATGGAAGTGGATAACTCAATAAAATACAATAACAAAATCTTTATTTTCTTTTCAATTTAACAACATTTTATAAAATATGTACTATCTTTTTACAGCTAGAATCTACATTACTGTTGAAAATTAGCAAAAGAAAAAAACTACTCAATGCTATGTTAATGTTAATATTTTGCATAGCTAACTAAATCAATCTTATCAATGAACATACCAATCATTTGAGTAAGGGTGGGCATAAATACCGAAAACCGAAAAATCGAACCGAATCAAACTAATTCGGTTTTTCGGTGGTTTTTTTTTCGGAATTTCGATTTTTCGATTTGGTATTCGGTGTAAAGGTAAGAAAAATTCGGTGCACCGAAAAACCAAAATTTTATTAACTAAATTTAAAATAATATTTTAAATTTATTAATTATATACTTGATAACTTGTGTTTGTGAGTTGTGACTCCTATTGTTTTTTATTTGAATGAAGTTTAATATTAAGGCATTTTTAACTTTGTATTGTTTTAACTTTTAAGTTTCAAATTTTTAACTTTGTATTGTTTTAACTTTTAAGTTACAAGTGTTGAATTCTTGGTTTAAATTGTTAGGTGCTATTACAAAGAGTGTTTGTTGGAAACAAAAAATCGGAAAGAGAAAAAAAACTTCTTTAGTTCTTTGTTGGAAACTTTAACTATTAAATATGTTAATTGATTATTTAGAATTTTCAACTTTTATCTTTAGTTAAACGTTTTGATAATTTAATTTTCATTTTATTTTTTATTTGCTCGCACCAAAAAATCATTTTAAAAACACAGAATTAAACCGAACCCAACCGAACCGAAATATTTTGGTTTGGTATTTGGTGCACACTTTTTCAAAAGCGAACACCAAAACACCGAACTGAAATTTAATAAAACCGAACCGAAGAACCGAATGTCCACCCCTACATTTGAGGCCCCAATAATGCACCCATTCTAAAAATTGTGTCCATGCTCTAAAAGTACAATCTACAATCCCATATATCAAATCATACACATGATGTTTTATTGTTTTTCTATATTAGGCACATGAAAAATTAAGTCACCTAAATGTCAAGTACAAACAATGCAACAAAAAAAAGTTCATTTGTATAGGAATATCACTTCATAACAATGTAAACTAGCTGTTTCATATGGAGCATAAGGTCAAATTCCTCGTCGCGATGTTACCAAAATCCACTAGGTAACATATAGATGATATTAGGATTTGAAAGATGCAAGATATAGAATTGTTATGCCTAAATAAAATGAAGAAAACAGAGTCATGGTTCAATAGAAAACAGTTGAAACTGATAATCCCAAACATTTTTCTTCACAAATTATTGGAGGCATTAAGGCCTAAAAATGCCAAATTCTATGTTCTTTTGTTCAGTATGAGAAACAAAGAGTATATCATAACTTCCATATAAGTGTATGCTCTATTAACAATTTACTGTAACATATCAACAAAAAATGAATGCAAACTCTAAGAAATACAACTACACAAATGCAAAGTATACCTACTCTTCACAATCCCCAGAAAGTCGCTTTAGAATTTGTATAACCTATCTCTTTAACCAAAAAACTCAAAGATCGCAGCATAGGTTCTGCAGAGACGATGAAACTTCGAAGAAGAATTCAACCCAATCATCTGCATACTTATCAATGCATCCAAAGGCTGACAAACAATGAGTAATTCAAGCCTTGAGAGTTATCAGCAAGAAATGTGATTAGACCCATAGCTAATTGCTGTCAAGCTAGTGTCGGACATATTTGTTACCCATGGATGAGGGCTATTCCCTGCTCCTCTTATATTGTATGCATAAGAAGGCCATCTAACATCCGAACCACACAACTTTGTTTCACCCGCTTTAATCATCTTTTGGGTTCTGTCGAGAACAACAAGGCTTGAAAATGTTGAAAAACTGTTCCCTACAAAGATATTGGATCTTAAACAGACTTCATAGTCGATAGCAGATTGAAATAGATATGGTTGCTTCTTGTAAATGTCAAAAACACCTAGCTTTTTCTTCTCGAAAGGATACAAGCCGTCTTTCCAGCCATTCAAGACAGTATTATCTTCAAGAAGAGTATCGGCAACAGCAAGATATACGACTACAGGAGTTTTAAGACCCGCGATGTTTCCCACTCTGGCCATAATCTCCTCCTTACTACTACAAATTTCACTAATATTTAATCTCTGCTCCAGCTTCTTACAGTGAATCATCCAATCCTTTTCTATTCTCATGTGCACAGCTACAAAGGGAGCCGGTTGTGATGAAGAGCTTGACATTGGATCCTTACTTCTAACCTCCATTCCTATTTCTCTAATTTTTGAGACAACTTTATTTGCTTCCATCGATATCTCCTCTACTAAAGCTAAGCATTCGAAAACCTTTGCATAGTCTTTAGTTGGCCAATGGTCATGCCACAAAAACGGGTTCTTCCCTACTATCCGAACAATCTCACATGCATCGTATGGATGCTTACTAAATTGATTCAACTGTTCCAAATCTTTTTCCAACGTCCACCTTCTTCCACTGCCTTTCTGAAGTTCGATAACATCACTTTGATTCGAAACATCTGAATAACGACTCAATTGGACAAACCCTTTACAAACGGAATTAAATCTTTCGAATTGGAAGATCTTATCGAAGGAAATAGGCTTCAAAAGTTCGACTTCTTTATAAAACAGAGAAGCACTCAATTTAGGCATCAACAGTGTTCGATTGAGCATTCGTGCAGTCAAACAAGCTCTAGCAAAAGCAATCTTCTGATTGTTCAATCCCCACACAATCTGAGGAACTTCAAGAAACTTCTGTTTTATGGGTTGATTCGATGGAAATGAACGGTTATGGACAAAGACAAAGTTGTTCTGTCGAATGACCCCACTAAGTCCAGAGAATGTTGGAAGCAAAACAGTTCCAAGGAACAAAGCAATGACAACCAACACAAAGCATTTTGCAGCCAAGAAATTCAAATGGACTCCAAAAAGTCTCAATTGCTTACAACTTAACAAGTCCATTTGATATTCAATCCAATAATTTCACATACAAATCATCACAACAATATTCAATGAACCAAGCAACACAAAACCCATAATAGTTCAATCCTCAACTCCAGCCAGAGATTTCAGACCCAATTAGCCTCTTTTCTGAGCAGACAACAAACAAACAAAAACAAGAAAAAGGGAAGAAAAATCAAAATATTTTCCTACTGCATGTGAAAACAGAACCCTCTAACAGAAAACTATATATTACAAAAAGAAAAGCAAGAAACCACTAACAGATAACTACAACTTACCTCCTTTAAATCTGAAAACAGAACCCTTTCAGCCAAATACAAATTCAATTTCTGAAAGTCCAGAAAGAAACTGTTTTTCTCGGTCCAGATAGATTTCAGTCTCTGGAAAAGATCAGAAAAACCGATTAAACAGGAAAATGGATCTTGAACATATTAAAAATCCAATCTTTTTTGCTTTACAAAAGAAAACCAACCATGAAAGTCAAACATCCATTAAAACCCCAAATGAAAACTTTCAAAAATAGAAGAACAATAGCCTAGAAATCAAGAAAAGGTTCAAAAATATGATGCATGCAATCCCAAAAAAAACAAGAAACCTAGGTGGGGTTTGGGGGGGGGGGGTGTGGAGTAAGGAAGAAGAACCAGAAGAAGAAGGTTTATTTTTGGAAAATAAAGGGGGCAAAAGGGAAAAGAAGAAAAAAGTTCTCACCTTTGAGTTGTTGTTGGAGTGTAAAGTGAAGCCAAACCAGATAGAAAAATTAAAAAGGGATTTAAAGACAATGAGGATGAATCCAAAAGATGAAAAGAATAATAAAAAAATGGTGTGTGTGAGAGAGAAAAAAGGGCAAACAGAAGATGAGCTTTGCATGGAACGGAATCAAGAAAAGGGGACTCAAAACTCGTATAGCGAAAGCAAAGCCAATTGCCTACAATGCATCACCATCATGACAACTCACACACCAAAGAGAAAAATAATTTCCTCAATTAGAAAATCTTTTTTTCTTTCTAATTAGGGGAATATTTAATTTGTACACATTCATAGAGTAAATTGTTGTACTAAACCAAGGGAAATATACTCTAATATTATAATGCGTGTTGACTATATGAGGTTATTTGGTATGGGAATTGGATTGACAAAATTATTCTTTGACATATTTGATAGAAATAGTTATAACATTAAATATATGAAATAATTTATCTCAGCATTACAAATATTGGAAAAATAATTTTAAACAAACATATTATAAAATAATCTTATATTTTATTTCAGAATTATTATTTCTTATTTCTCTAGTCAAACGACCTTGTATGGATTGCTACAACTTGATATAGATAGTTTAATCTGACAGTCATAAAATATTTGCATAACGTGTGTATAATGTCTTGATGCAATCAAACATTTTTCACATGTTCGCTAATTGCACCCAACTAATATATTTATGAGATCTCTACAGTAATTAACGCAAAATTTAGTATTGTGAAAGTTGTAAATATATAGTAGGAGCATAACAAGTACTAAGAAGAAACTAAAAGAGAAGTTGGAAGATACAAGAACAAAGATTAGGAGGGGACAATACAAAAACGTGTTTTCTTCGTTCTAATTTATATGACACATCTCGAATTTTGAGATTTAAATATATTTTTTTTCATATATAAATTAAGTATTTTGAATTATTAATTATTACGACTTATAATATTTTTTATATAATTTTTATTTTTTGGAAAAAATACTATATACTCAAACTTTGCAATTTGCCACAAGACAGAAGAGGTGACAAACAAACACAGTAAAAGTAGGGATGGATTAATCAAACAAAGGGATTGTAAAATGAGAACTGAAGAGAAGAACAAAAAGACAAAAAAAAATATCAGAGAGAAAAGGAAAAGACATGAGGATTCACTACTTTTAAAGAGAAGAAAGAGTGATAAGACAAAGTGCAGAGATAAATCTGACAATCTACAAATAAACTATCTAATCTAATCTTATGAGGAGAAAGAGGACAACTTCATTCCCTATAAAAAGTGAAAAGCCACATATGCTCTTTTATTCTGAATATAAAATTGCCCCCTTCTTTATTTTACACTATGTTCTTTTTAGGAGTACTCATTTTGAGCTCCAACTAATTTAAATTCAACTAAATAACATAAAATTCATTAAAAAAATAAAGAAAAACAATTTATATTAAGACTTTGTTTATTTTTTAGTCAAGGATTTATCAAAAGTCGTCTTTTTATCTAATAAGAGAGGAAAATGGTCTGCGTAACATTGTATCATTTTTGAATCTCATTTATGGTAACTTTACTAGTATGGTGGTGTTGTTGATTACTTTGTTCATTTTCAATAATTTGCAAAAGTCCTATTACTCTTTTTCAAATCAAAGATTTTTTGTTTTTTCATTTTGTATCATATTGGACCATAGGTTTATTGAAAAGTAGCTCTCTTCTTTTCTTTTTCTGTATTTAGAGTCGCATCACAATAGGGATTTGTTATGTTAGGGTCCCCTTAAAATAAATCAAGTTGGTCAGGGGGATTAACTTGTTTTATAGGGGTAATTTGTGTAAATAATTAGATGGGATCAGTTGGAAGCATTCTTGAAAATCATATTTTATTATTTGATTGGCTATTCATTGCCTCTTTAACCATGTGAACCCACTATTTGTTAAATTTTTAGTACTAAATTAATCGTCCTGTTTTTTGGCTGGCACACAACCATACAAACTACGAAGTAGCTGAGACAGTTGGATATATAATAGTGTAGGAACCAGTTGAAATTAAGTGAGAACCTTGTGACTTTCGCCAACTTTATACAATTGATCTAATGCTCACGCTATTCAATCATTTTTATTTTCGTTCCGTGTTCGATATTCATATTCAAATTTGACAAACCTGATTTCACATCGGATAAGATCTATATGAGGATAGCAGATGTAGAGTCTGTTTAAATTGACTTATTTTAAGTTCTTTTCAGAAAAAAGTTAGGGTGGGTAGGGTAAGGGTAGGGGGTGAATTAAGTCTTTTAGTATTAGTTATCATAATCCCTAACACGCCGACATGGTTGTTCCCAACTATACTGACCAACTTGCTACAATTTTTCCTTTTTTGACCAACTTGCTTTTACTAGTAATTAATTAGCCGACTTATTTTGTTCTATTTTAATTGCACCTTTTATTACTTTTTCCTCATTGGTCACTGCTATATATCTACCATGTATTAATTAACAATAATCTTTTTCCTTTTACAGTAATTGGAAGTTTGAAATGTTAATCATGTAATATTATGGTGTTCTTGATGAAACATAAGTCAAGCCCAAGAGACTACACGTTATTGGGCTACATATACGATTGTCCTTCCAGTCTATCATGTAGAATCAAGCCCAATCCAGTAAATGGGCTAAGTCCATAAAATCCAAGTTCTTTTGACAAAAACCAAAAGCACAATAACAAAGTATTTGACTCATAGCAATCGATTCCATAGTTACAAAATAAGCGTATCTGAGTACATGAAATAAGATATTCACTCATCCAATACGATACTTAAAAGTCGAAAAAATCTCTAAAGGACTTAAAGTTTTGGTGTTTGACCAGCAATATCAATCACAAACCGATACTTAATATCGTTCTTCTCAATTCTTTCATAAGCTTCATTAATCCTATCAGGTGTAACTATCTCTATGTCACACATGATATTGTACTTCCCACAAATGTCTATCATTTCTTGTGTTTCTTTTATGCTTCCAATCATGCTTCCTTTCACAGTTCTCTTACCTACATTTCTCAATTTAAAAGGGTTATTATTAGAAAATCTTCAAACACAATCCTTAAAATATAAAATGAAGTGTTGTTAATATTGCTTACCAAATATTAATGGAAATGATGGAAGGTCCATGGGCTTGTCTGGTGCACCCACTATAACGAAAGTTCCTTTAATTTTGAGCAATTCCAAGTAAGGCCCAAGAGAGTGATTGGCTGAGACTGTGTCCAATATGAAGTCCAAAGTCCTCTGCCTTGACTGATAATGAAATCCAACACAAAGAAAATTGATTAATATAGCAATTTTATAAGTTTATGTATATATAGTCTTGTAAAATGCTTATCAATATGTTATTTTTTAAAATTGAGCTAGGCCAGAAGTTCATTTTATCATGGTATTAAAGTCAGATTCAACACAATATTGATTCTTTGTTATTGAGTCCCTATATTATATCATACATGCTTCAGTTGGTAGGTGTGAGCGTGTGATGGGTGTTGAGTTCCCATATCGACTATTTAAAGGATATGGAAGGTGTGAGTGTGCTCACACACACAAAGATATTTAAAATATAAATAATGAAGAGGACATATGTAACAAACCTTCATTTGTTGTGCATTAGAACTAACAATGAAATCATCAGCACCTAATTTGGTTTTGGCCTCTTTTTCTTTGGATAAAGAAGTGCTTATGACAGTGACATGATGTCCAAAAGCTTTTGCAAATTTAATAGCCAAATGTCCTAAACCTCCCAAACCAATGACTCCTATATTTTGCCTTGGTGAGCCAATCAAGTTGTTGTCTTTCATTGGGCAAAACACAGTTACTCCTGCACATAACAATGGTGCTGCTCTATCCATTGGTAGGTTATCTGGTACAGCTACCACAAACCTTCAAAATATAAAAAGTAGAGAAATTAACCATGGCAGGAACTAGGGTAAGCATGGTACGATATTGAAAACTTTAGTTCGATAATTTTTGGTTTTTAAAAATATTAAAGTTCGATTTTGATATTTCGCGGTATAGACTAGTAATCCGTAATCATTGTTTGTTTGATTTCGACTTATATATACTTATATGACAGATAATTATAACTTTGACTTGCAAAGAAACATCTTAAATTAAGGAAAGGAAACTAATTGTACCTATAATCAGCAACTAGCATCTTGGAATAGCCTCCATAAGTGATGCTACCATCCCAAAAGACACCATTGTAGGTAAACTGAACTTTGTCACAATAATTTTCTTCAGAGTTTTTGCAAGAATCACATCGTAAGCATGATGCTGACATGCACCCAACTCCTACTTTATCCCCTGTTTTGAAGTTGCTCACATTACTCCCAACTTCTACAACAATCCCTGTAATCTCATGCCTATATTACAACAATTGAAACAAATTAGAGCCTTAAGCAATAACAACAATAACATATTCAGTACAATTCCGCAAGTGGAGTCTGTAGAAGATAGAATATACACAGACCTTAACAAAGTAAAAGGAAAAAAAAAACAGAGGAGTTTATTTGTAACTTGATTATTACCCTGGAACAACAGGATACATAGTAATACCCCAATCATTCTTGGCATAGTGAAGGTCAGTATGGCAAATTCCACAGTACAAAATCTTGATGGTCACATCATTTACACCATTCTCCCTGCATAAACATGATGTGTAAAATTATAATTTATCGAATAGAGAATGTGTCGTTCCAAAGTAGAAAAATATAAAACGGAGTTAATATTATGTAATGAAAATTATGCATACCTTCTATTGAATATGTAAGGTGTGATTTTTCCAGAAGAATCAAGAGCTGCCCATCCAGAAACAGCTTGAGTGTGGTTTGGGGTTGATTTAGCCATCAAATTAAGATTTCCCTTAAAAAAAATTCCCTTTTTGTGGTAGAGGATAAATTGAGAGTGTTTTTTGGTTGTTAGCAAAGTACAACAGAGAGCTCTTTTTATAGTGATAAATTAGACTTGAGATTCTAAGATGAAGATTTAAAGGGTTGTTAAGACTCCATGACACACTTCCATTATTATATTCAAAGTCTTCCATATTCATTCCAAGAAAATACATTCAATAAAATGACAAAAATAGTTTTGAAAGTCAATTTGACAAATTTTTAAAGTTAAATTAGATTATATTAATTCGATATTTTAAACTAAAAATTTAGATATTCAAAAAGTATACGAAAAATATTATAAATTATAATTTTTTATATATTAATATGATAAAAAAATACATCGTAAAATGCTAGTCAAAATTCTTATAATTTGACTCTTAAAAAAGAAACCACGACAACTAAAAGTGGACGAATGGAGTACTATTTTTTACATGAAATGCTAGGGGGCGTATTAAAAATTTTTGTTTCTCCGAATTTCGAAAAATATGTTTGGCCATAAAATTCCTAAATTCAACTTCAAATAGGTGTTTTCACCTTTTACACTTTAAATGTCTGAAAAAGTAATAAAAACCTCCAAGTTATATTCATCACAAACACAATTTCACTTTTCAAATACAATAGTATCATTTTTTTAATTTGAAAACAAAATTATTTTTCAAATTTTACAATGAAATATGACCGAATCTCTACTGATAAGAAAGAAAAATGAAAATCCGACAAAAATTCCTCCTTTAATTTTGTCCGTAATTTCCAAGAAATCCAACAGAAATCCTGGCCTGTCTTTTTTTTTTCCCTTCTAGTGAGTCAATAGAAAATACATCATTGTACTATGAAATTTTCATTAATGTGTGACGAATAAATAAGAATTTCTTTAATGACATATAATTTCTTCCAACCTTCCTAAAACTTAAAACTTAATAATTATGAGGCCCTATATTTACAGTAGAAGCAATTTAACTTAGAATTACAAACATGAAACGCAATTTTTTATTTTTAGACTTTAAATCAAGTGATCAACTTCCAAATCAACCTTGTTACTCTAATTATGGGGCAATTAAAAGAAGAAAAGAAAAAAGAAAACAAGATTTAAATAAATTAACATTGACTTAAAGATAATATATCACAAAGAGGAATAGAGTAGCCATCACACACTTTTTTGAGTCGAACAATTCAAGTTCACACATTTCCACTTGTTAGTGGACCATCCCAAAAGTTGTTAAGACTCTAAAATAAAACTAAAACAAAAAAAAATAGAGAGAAGTAAAACAGAAAAGTAGGAAAGAATTTCTTAATTCTTAATTCTAGTCTAGATTTCACCCATGAATTTCCTAGAATCTTGTTTCTAATTTACTTCTTAAAAAAAAGTGCTAAAAGTTTTATATTTGATAATCGTTTCGTTTACTTTTACTTGTACAATTTTGATTTACATGCTCAGTGCTCCTTAAGAAATAATCACTTTTTTGAGTCGAACAATTCAAGTTCACACATTTCCACTTGTTAGTGGACCATCCCAAAAGTTGTTAAGACTCTAAAATAAAACTAAAACAAAAAAAATAGAGAGAAGTAAAAAAGAAAAGTAGGAAAGAATTTCTTAATTCTTAATTCTAGTCTAGATTTCACCCATGAATTTCCTAGAATCTTGTTTCTAATTTACTACTTAAAAAAAAGTGCTAAAAGTTTTATATTTGATAATCGTTTCGTTTATTTTTACTTGTACAATTTAGATTTACATGCTCAGTGCTCCTTAAGAAATAAATGATGAGAGGGTAATTAATATTTAGGATTAGGAAAAAAATAATTATCTTTTTTGATACGTTAAAAATAATAAATAAAAGAAAAAAAATATTATTTTTAAAATAATGAACAAATAAAAATGGCGGAGAAGTATTTCAATGGAAATGTATGTTACTTTGTCATCCCTTAAAGACTTTGACTTTCAAAGTCTTGCATCTTCATTTACTTGTTATTTTCAGGTTAATTAAATATTGAAGCTTGTTGAATGTTGTTGGGAGACTTCCTTGAATTTTTCTTACTCCTAACTACACTAAAAATCATCTTAATTGTAATTGGCATAATAGTCATGGTGTACACCTAGCAAGTAAGAAAGAAAGAAATATCACATGAAATTTAATTTGCTCTATATCACAACCAAGTAATTAATTTAATTTAACTTAAAATTTAATTAAATTAATTCTAAAAAGACAAAATTCCATCTCCAGCTGACGAAGGTATAATTGATTTTATTGACACGACATTTCCTGCAAAGTACTATTTTCCTAAATTCATTCAATCATATTAGTTTACGGCTGAACAAACTCCATCAAAGAGATTACGTGACGAAAAAATTTACTTTGTAGGAGGCACAATTAGTACTAGTTGCATGAGGATATTATTTTAATAATATTTTATTCTGACTGCATGGGACCTATGTTTTATTTTTCATTTTGGCATCTTTTTTTTTCCCTCCAAAATCTAATTTGAAACCAATTTAATTGCTCCCTCAATTTGTATATAAATGGAAATAATTTATTTTTTTACTTATTTATTTTGATAGAAAATATTTTTAAAAATTATTATTTTTATCATTAAATAACTACATAAGATATTAATAATTAAATTTCAAATTTCAAAATATCATTAATAAAACTAGTTTAGTAAAATGAATCTCTAATATAAATACAATTGAATATATATATATATATAACAAAATGAAACACTTTTTATTAAATTAAACATTAAATATTTAGAAGCTATAAACATAAAAGCATGGTTATGATTGTTATTATTAGGCGTTTGACCACATAATTCATTTTTTTTTATTGTATTGAAATATATGGAGTTAGACTTGAAAATAAAGTTATTTTTTATTTTTGTAAAAAGAAATATTCAAAATAATGTTCATATTATACTTAAATACAATTTCAAAAGTGAATAGTGAGTTGAAAAAACACATTATACCAACATGTTTTCCAAATTTAAAATATATCTTCAAAAAGAAAAGATTGTGTTTCAAATTTTCATGATCCAAAATCAATTTTTAAATATAGTAAAAAATTATTTTATAAATAAATTTTTATGTTTAAATGGGTCCTAAAATTAGAAGTTGAAAACACACGAAATATGAAGGCGAAAATTTTTAAAGTACAATAAATAAAAAAATGGGAGCAAAAGAATAAAAATAATTTTAGTGATCAATTTTCATGACATAAGTGACCATTCAAAGAATTAACTTCAATTTTTTTATGCTCATATCATTTAATTATATAATAATGAAAATTATAATTTGGAAAATGTTTTCTGTTAAAACAAATTAGTAAAAAAAAATTATTATTTTTATCTGTATAAACTAAGGGAGTAATTAAATTGATTTCAAAATAGAATTAAAAAAACAAAAATCGAGAAAAATGAGAAAGAGAAGAAGAGTAAGAAAGAGAAACAAAAGGGCAAGAAGAAAAATGAAGTGTGGGTCCATGGATCTGAATATAATAATCTCTCATACAACTAGTACAAGTTATACCTCTTACATAATAAAATTTTTCATTACGTGACGTACACAAATGTATATCTACAAATCTGATAAAGTATCATTCTTTTTTTTTTATCTAATTCAAGAATTTGAAGATATTACAGACTATTGCTAAATTTAAACTGAATGAAGAAATTAGATCCATTAAAGAGTTTAGATTCAAGCACCAAAATAACTCAATTAAGATACAGTAAATTTTTTAAAAGAAAAAATTACAAGAATATACTACTTAAGACCTTAATTTACATAATATTATTTTAGTCTTTTTATTTATAACATTAACATTTTAATTACAAATATGACAGCTTATTAAATATGGACAATTTTACACTTTTTTTATACCTACTTTTATGGCTTAGTGGGCTGATTTTATGGGATTCATAATTTATTATTTTTACCTTTTAGATTATCAATCACAATTATAATTGGATACATTTATTTACTTAAAGATTCTTTTTTCTTCTTCTTACTTAATACAATTACTATTGTAAAAATATTTTCCTCTCTCTCTTTATTTACTTTTTTTAAAAATTTTTGATACTAATTTTTTTGGAGTGAAAATTTAGCATCTAATTAATATAATTTCTACCATAAAGCACATTCCTTATTAATTTGATTTAATTACTATTGGTTTTTTTTTCTCTTTCTTTAATTTCATTTTAATTTTTACGGAAAAGGGCCTAAAATACCCCTCAACTATGTGAATTGGTACAAAATTACCCTTCTTCTACCTTTCGGGTCTAAAATGCCCTCGACGTCAACCTTTTGGCTCTATTTTGCCCTCATCTTTAATGGACTAAATCATAACCTCAATTAACAAACTTATTAATGACGTGTCACTATCCTATTGGCTACCTTCACTAATAATTAAAATAATTAAAAAGATCAAACCCATTTCTCTTCTTCTCTCTTCTTCATGTAGTTTATGCTTTCTGATTAAAATTTGTGCCGCCATCAAGGTTATCTGTCACCATTTACGGGAAAAATTTATAATGGTTCTTATTTATTTACAAATCTTATCAATTGTTGATTATTCTAAATCATGTTCTTGGATTTCCATATGTTGGAAGGAAAATCATATAAACTACAGTTTCGATGGATTAGTGTTGTCAATCGTTCACAAGCTGATATCAACATTTTGTTGATATGATTGCTGCTAGGCGTAGGGAGAGAGAGTACGGGTGGGGCTTTTGGGTGAAGCGGATGGGTTTGGTCTTTTTAATTATTTTAATTAATTGTTAGGGTAGCCAATAGAATAGTGACACGTCATTAATGAATTTGTTAATTGAAGTTATGATTTAGTCCGTCAAAGATAAGGGCAAAATAGAGCCAAAAGGTTGACGTCGAGGGCATTTTAGGCCCGAAAGTTAGAAGAAGGGTAATTTTTTGTACCAATTCGCATAGTTGAGGGGTATTTTAGGCCATTTTCCGTAATTTTTATGGGCATATCTCTTTTTACTTCTCTCTCTTCAATTTTATATATATTAATTTTTTTTTAAATAGTATATTAAATGGTATTTATTTTGTGTAAACATTGGTGATCATTTTTTTTTGTAACCATAATAAATAACTCACATAAAAAATATAAACAAATTTTATTCCTATCATAAACCATTACACTCAAAGCACCGTTTTATAATTTTATTTAGTTTTTAAAAAGAGTATATTAAACAATGTACATTGTGGATTAATTTTGATATACCAATTCTCTATGTTGATAAATAAAATTAAGTTGGCATCATGTATTATATTTTATTTCAATATTGTATCATTTAATATACCAACTGTTATTAGGATAAGTAGAACCAAATTAAATGTTATACCATATGTGATATAAATATGATATCATTTAATATACCAATTTTTATTGTTATAAATATAACCAAACTAGCAACATCATATAATATTATACCATTGATACCATATATTATACCAACTTAAGAATCACTTAATATATACGTATTTAGTGTAACTATCAATTAGTTACCATATATTTTACTAACTTATATCATATATCATTCCAACATTTATTCATATGATACATCAATATTCTAGAAATTACAACGATAACCATTTAACATACCATTTTTGTTCAATAATAAAAAAAAATAACAATGGTAAAAAACGCCATCATACCAACCCTATAATGCATAACACCATAATCTAATCAACTACATACCAACTTTTTAGTATAATCAAGTTAATTTACATGGTGTACAATGTGGTGTAACCTTTGTGTCAAGTTCAAATTTTAATAATTATAACAATTGAAAATAATTGGTGGATTTATTGATTAAAAAATAATGGTGATTTATTGATTTAAAGTTACAATATGTTATAGTGTGTATATTTTTATGTATGGTGTGACTAATTTTTTTGGTGATATGTTGATTTGGAATTATAAAAGATATTGATTTATAATTGATGGTAAAATTGATTTTAGTTATATGTTACAAACCTATAATACATAACACCATAATCTAATCAAGTATGTACCAACTTTTTAGTATCATCAAATTAATTTACATGGTGTACAATATGATTTAACCTTGGTGTCAAGTTCAAATTTTAATAATTATAACAATTAAAAATAATTGGTGGATTTATTGATTAAAAAATAATGGTGATTTATTGATTTAAAGTTACAATATGTTATAGTGTGTATATTTTTATGTATGGTGTGACTAATTTTTTTGGTGATATGTTGATTTGGAATTATAAAAGATATTGATTTATAATTGATGGTAAAATTGATTTTAGTTATATGTTACAAACCTATAATACGTAACACCATAATCTAATCAAGTATGTACCAACTTTTTAGTATCATCAAATTAATTTACATGGTGTACAATATGATTTAACCTTGGTGTCAAGTTCAAATTAATCTAATTCAATTTTACCATAATGAATGAATTATACCAAATTATAACCAAATAAAATTTTTAAAAATAGATTCATATATTGATAATAAAGTTAATTTTTAGTTATATATTTCAACTTACATTGGTGTAAAAAACGATTTAAGCAAAAAAATAAATAAAGGAAGAGAAATAAAAAAGAATAAAGAAAAATTCGGAAAATAAAATGGAGTAAAAAGTGGTTTAAAAAAAGAAAAAAAAAAGGAGAAAGAGAGGAGTGGAGAGAGAGAAATAAAAAAAGAAGAGGTAAAAATGTAGGGAAAAAAAGGTGGAGAGAGAAAAAGAGAATATGTTTATTCAATATTTTAGGAAGAAGATTAGAAAAGAGGAGAAAGATAAGGAAGTAAAAATACTGAGGAGAGATATTTTAGGAAGAAAATTTTTAAAAAAGAGATTTTTTAGGGAAAAAAACATGTTCTTTTTAATCCCTTTATTATATTTTAAATATTTTTTCATTTTTTTTTGCTTTTTTTATTCCTGTTCTGTTTTGTAAAGATTTTATTGCTATGTTGATGAAAAGCCAAACTATTGTTATACATGAGTAATTTGGGTGCTTAAATTGTATAGTTTTGCCCAATTTAAAGCAAAAAATTAAAAGTAGAAATGTTAATGAATAAAAGTCCAATGATTCAACAAAGATAAGGAATTCAATTGAGATGCAGCAAAATTTGAAAATTTTGATAGTGTATACGACTGTGAATTGCTAGTAATTACAAATTGATTACTTTTTAATTTCTTCCTTTTATTTGTATTTTTTCGTTTTGATGTATTTTTTATTTTTATTATTTTAAATTCTTTTAAATTTTTATTATTCTAATGTTTTCTAAAAATATTTTATTATTATTATTTTTATTTAATTTCATTCTCATTCTCGACCTTTACTTCAAATGATTCCATGCAATTATAATTTTGTTGAAGTTCTAATTTTTAAATTAAAGTAGAATTCATTGTTGAATAAAGTTATGGACTTACGTTTTCCTTTTCTTTCAAATCATATTTATGTATGTTATATTGAAATTTGGCATAAGAGTGTTATGTGGAATTTTTTGTTTTGAATTTAGAACTTGTGTTATATTTTCAATTTCATTTGTTTTAGGAGTATTGACTCGGTATTTTACATTGCAAGCTATTTTTTTAAGTTAAACTTGATAGATTATCTTTTTGTCAAATGTTTAATAATTTTATGACATTGTATTTATAATATTAATTTTTTTTGGTCAAATATGCATTTATTATGTTCATTGAAATTTTGTATTTTTAATTTTTATTGATTAATTTAATTAAAATATACTAAATTGAAAAAAAATTAATCAATTATTTTATATAATTTTAGTTAAGAACATATGTTTATTAATTAATATATCTTCAAAAGACAATATATATCTTAATTATTTAATTTAATATCATTTATATAGGCTCTTATTTGTCTAATATAAAATTTTAATTGTAAATAATTAATTTTTAAAATTCAATATAACCTTATTATTACACTACACTGTAATTATACTGTGGCAAATAACAAGTCAGTGTAATTACTAGGTTGTTTAATTACTATATTAGTAATTACTACCCTAGTGATTACACCAATTTCAATTATCTGATGACTTTCCAAACAGATCCTATAAGTTTTTGTATTTATATCAATGGTTTATATATTTGTCATTTTTATGGTATATTTTCAAGAATAATTTACAATTGCTTATAGGTATATATGCATCAATCGCATATTGATGCATGTATATATATATATATATATATAGTTGTCAATTGCATATATACAAGTAGATGTCTAACATTTATCACTTGTATATCTTATATGATTGGATCTGTTTATGATAATTATAAACATTTTAATTTGTATATCAAATGATATATGTTTTGTCGTTCTTAGAAATAATACACAATTACTCATTTGTATATATGCATCAGTTGCATGTTCATTTCATTTGTATATTTGTTATTTACATTTTAATTTGTAAATTTCAAAGTTCATGATTTGAAACTATTTTTTTTAATTTCGAATGAATAATTAGAA
Organism: Solanum appendiculatum; assembly: GCA_018342035.1. Classification (NCBI taxonomy): domain Eukaryota; kingdom Viridiplantae; phylum Streptophyta; class Magnoliopsida; order Solanales; family Solanaceae; genus Solanum; species Solanum appendiculatum. The sequence goes on from JAGDQO010000342.1 coordinate 1,531,750, forward strand.
ATGAAGAATTGAATTGAATTATTAGTTTCAAATCAAAAAATATTTGTTGTTATATTATGAATAAAGGAATCAAACCAGATGTTAGATTGTTGAAACCCAGTAAATAAAGATCAGAGTTTTAAGGGAGAAGTTTATAGCGTGAAGAGTCCATTTTAATAAAAAATTACAAGGAAATATACTTAGCGTGATTCGTGAAATATTTTTTATTTTTTAAATTGATTTTGCCGCGTCAATTAAGGGATTAATTGATAGTTGTATTTGTGTAAATGACGTTAAAAAATGCGAGATATACAAATACTAATCTCGTTAGCTAATGAAACTGTAGCTACAACTTGTGATTAGACAAACATAAGCTATGAAGCCCGATTATTTTTCTAGTGTTAGCTATTTATAAAATTTACTCTATTTTTAATATTTCTATAATAATGTATAATTTTGATAGATAAATATGTCATATTTACCAACAAGGATTATAGTAGATGGATAAGACCTCTTCATCCTTATCTAAAGATCTCGAATTTGAGTTCTAAATATGGAAAACATTTCACAATGCAGATTTGGATAGTCAAAGCCTCGATAAAAAACTAAACACCGTGTGAAAAATAAAAAAATCAAATTCAATGAATCAAAGCGGAAAATATACAAACACTATCATGAACTTGAAATTTAATTAATATGGAAGAAAAATGAACATATCCTAATAGGAATATGAATAAAATTCTTATCCAAATTAATATGACTCACAGTGCAGATTTGGATTGTTAAAACCTCGATAAATTCAAATATTGTGTGAAAAAATAAAAAAATGTCGAATTCCATGAATCAAAGCGAATAGTATACAGACACGATCATAAACATGAAATATAATTATTAATATCAAAGAAAAGTGAACATATTTTTTTTTGAGAAAAGAAAGAAAAGTGAACATATTAAGGGATATGAATAAAATTCTTGCCCGAATTAATATGGAAAGGAACTTGCTATTTAGAATATGAATCAAAATCAATCTGGATTATTATGCAGTAATAAGACTGTTCCATTCTTAATTAAATATCTCAAATTCGAGCTTAGAATATAAAGAAAATGATGCTGGAAGCACAAAAAATCGAGCGAGAAATAAAAAAAGGAAAAAAATAAAATGAATTAAAGGTTTATCCATATAGATGCAAAGTAAATATGGTATAATTGATTGCAATCAAAAGCAGATGCTCTTCCGCCCTATAAATAGTCACCCCATGAACACTATTATGTATTTAGAAGAAATTTTTACTTTAAGACAAACAATCAAAAAAACAAAATCAGCGCGGACAAGCAATTAAAAAAAGTAAATCAAAAACTCCTTTTTCATGTACTTAAAACTTTTATTTCATATTTATTCTAAGTAAAATAAAAGTAAATATAAGTACAAGTTAAATATTTTTGAAAGCTTTTATATTTTTTATTACATGTTTTGTCTTTTTGCACTTTATCAAAAAAATTTCCTCCGTTACAAAAAATGCAAATTGCAGTCAACAAATGAATAAATCAAAGTATATATCATTTAAGATGGTATAATCTCCCCTAACACTTTTGATCATTTTGATGTTTTGACATTATTATTGTATATAGAAACATTTATTTGAATCATAAAAAATTTAATGAAATATTAATTATTAAAAATTTAATTAACCCATAATATGTCAACTTATACTCTTACTCCATTACTCAATGGCAATAAAGTTTTTTTTTTTAAAAAAGCTAAAAATATATAATATATATTCTATAAAAGGATCAAAACATTTATTTTTTAATTAATCAAAAATTAAATTTTCTTAGCAAAAGAATAAAAAAGATAAAATTTAATTTAGCAATAACTTAGGGATCCCAACTCCCAAGTGCAATTATCTTTTTTTATTATGGTGTAACAGTAGGTTTGAATTGACTTATTTTGGATATTTTAAAATTAATATATGTTTCAAATAATTTTATGGTGTTTAAATAAAATAAAAAATTATTTAAAACTTACTTTTAAATCATTATAATAAAAATAAATTGAAAATAAGTCATAGGACAAAAGTCAATGTAAACATAATCTTTAGTTGTTATTACAGCTTGTTCCACCAGTCAATGACAAGTGCCAAGTCCAGTACGTAGTAGTTGAATCTCATGACCAATAACCTTCTTTCCCAATTGTTTAATACCCAAACTACCCTCAACCCCAAATATTCTGTGAAAAAATACCTTACCTGCTGCAAGTTTAGGATGGTCATCACATATGTATTTGACACACAACTCAAGTTTTTTTGGAAAGTATCTTATTATTAAAAAACTACTCAAATTATTATTAACCTCATATATATATATATATTTTAATTATTATATTATATTAGTGTTTGATCATAAATGAATAGCAAAGAAACACAAAATTTATTCTCCGTTCGCCCATTTTCTTATGACTCTCCTTAACAAATCACATAGGATTAAAAGGAGATAGCATCAATTTTTCCGTCATTTCCTCTCACTTTCTCATTATATTCCAATACACTTTTCCTAATTTCATCGATCCTTCTGGAATAATCAAGATCATTCCTTATTTTCCACAAGACCCCACTTTACCATTTACTCCTTTCTTTTCGATTTATTCGTTCCCTAAGTAAAGGCCTTTTTCGTCATTTGACTTTGCGTAGTGTCTACTACTATATGGTCTTCAGTCCTCTTTTTATAAGCTCAACAACTAGATTCTCATACTTCACTCTCAAGTTAACAAAAATCAAAAGAACTTATAGTTGCTACTTTACTATCTCTCTCTTTACAAAATGGACCGTGGGAACTACCGACGTGGTGGCGGTGATAACGCCGGCAGAGGTGGAGGTAACCGTGGTCGTGGTCAAGGTCAAGGACAAGGCCGTGGTGGAGGCGGAAGGGGTGAGCCTCAGATCGGAGGCGGAAGGGGTGGGCCCCAGATCGGTGGTGGAAGGGGTGGGCCCCAGATGGGTTCATCATTTCAGTCTCCACAGCAATGGGGGAATCAGCCAAGGGGATCGGGTCAGTATCAGATTCATCGGGCTCCGCAAAATCAGCCGGGTCAGAACTATCCGGTTAGTCAGAATCCGGTTCGTGGTGGTAATTGGGTCAACCAACCGGTTCAGCGTGGTGGTGGTAGCGGTAGCGCTTGGCCACGGCCACAACAGCAGGGTAGTGGCGTCCCAAACACTGCTTGGGCCCGGCCACCACTGCAGCAGCCACAGCAACAGGGTACTACTGCTTGGGCCCGGCCACCCCCGCAGCAGCCACAGCAACAGGGTACTACTGCTTGGGCCCGGCCACCACCGCAGCAGCCACATCAACAGGGTACTACTGCTTGGGCCCGGCCACCGCCGCAGAAGAGTCAGGAACATGGTGGTGGAAATCAGCAGCAGCAGGTTGTGGATCGTCCTCCTCCTCAATCTTCTGGTATTAACTCATACCGTACTTTCTTGTTATTATTATAATCTATATTCTTTATGTCATACTAATTGTCTACCAACCGTGTTGTGTGCTTTAAGTATGGTTTTATTTGACATTGAACTGAATCTTTTCATCAAAGAAATAGAAATAGAAATGGTCTCTAGAGTTTTGTATATATATATATATATTCTAGTTTTTGGACACCTGTGTTTCACCTAATTTTTTATAAATCCATTAGAACGATAAAAATTCTATGAAAACATGTCTGTAGTGAGTAATATAATGCAACAATTACAAATAAATCTTTGAAAGTGTGATAAGAAATACCAAATGAGGGGCATATTGTAACGTTTAAAATTAATTCCTTTTAAGCAATCAATTGTAAATTTAGTAGCTTAGTTGGTTGACTTTGTGAACTCCCACCTTGTTGGTGAGGGTTCAATCCCCACATTGTAATTCTCTCTCATTTTCCTACCCCAATTTTTTTTAAAAAACTATAAATTTTGAACTTTCATTAGTACTCCCTCTGTCCAACAATACTTGTTCATTATTGACTTTGCACACTTTTTAAGAAATTATAAATAGAAGGTTAATTTTACTATATCACCCTTTGAATATAATAAATACAATGTCTTGAAATATGTGATAGAGAAATGACTATATTTAATTCTAAGGGTAAATTAGGAATTAAGTGTAAAATTATTCATTGATTTCATTAAGTGGACAAGTATTGTTGGACATTCCAAAATTGTTTAGTGGACAAGTATTGTTGGACGGAAGGAGTAGTTAGCAAACTTTCAACAAGGTCACAAATGGATTAAATACACGTGGTTCTTTAGACTTAAATCATAATAATATAAATGAAAAAAGAAATACATAATTTTCTGACTTGTCGATATCTTCTCCCATAACCAATTAAAATTCAAAAGTTCGTGTTATCGAGTCAAATCAAAGCACGAGTCTAATAGTACAATAAAGATATAAGTGCTTCATTATTTTAAATATAGAATGAATAGGATAACCTTACGTAGGGCATCCATTCATGGAATTAAAAAGATCAATTTATATAAATAAAAGTGGAGTAATACCCAAAGATATTTTAAAGTTTTAAATTAAATAGTCGGAGCTTATGAATTTGAAAAGCCACAATTGAATAGCTAATTAGATAGTTTGAGTTATGGAAGTAAATATTTAAAACAAATAAAGGAGAAAAATACCAGATAATTTTATTTTATTTTATGATAAGGGAAACCCATAGCCGCTACCCTTTGGGTGTCGCTCTTATGCAATAGCTTGCAAACCACACAGAAGAGGTAACTCGCTCTAGGAAAGCCTAGTGTGATGAGCTCGATCAAAAGGCAAACCCTTGTTTTTGTTGGCAAGGGATTTTGAACTTGAGACTTCCAACATGGAAGTCCCAGGCCCAAACCACTGGGCCACCTCGAAGGGTAGATAAATTTATTTTTCAGAAGAATATTTTGTAAAGGAGAAAGTGAAAATGTAACATGTTCTATTTTCTATCTAATCGGTCACTAACATAAAATGATCCCATATATAAGACTTAACATGAAAAAAATTAAAAAATCATTCACTTAAATAGAGGTTATTTAAGAGCTATTAAAATCTAATTAATAAATATGATGATGGTAGAGATTCTTCTTCTTCTTCCAATTCAAGGAATATCAAAGGTTGAATAATAATAATTGTTCTTAAAATAATCAACATTAAATTCAAAGACCTCAAGAATATATTGAATTTGTTACAAAGGATTATACAAATGCCAAAATGAAAAAAACGTACAAGAAGATCACAATATTGATGTTATTTAACAAAATTTAATTCAACTTTTGATTTGATGCTTTCCCTCTTTTAGCATTTAGTATATAGTATATAAATAATTAAATATAATACGATATTATTACTATTTAGTATTTAATCAATTAGATTTCATAATATTTTGGTTTAGTATAGTGGTAAAATGGTAATCCAACTTTGCACTTTGTAGCCTCCCTCTTTGAATATGAATAATGAATGAATAATGATGATGTGTGCGTGAGTATATATATATTATATCAATTTTTGTTTTAAAATAAATAATTTTCATCTGCAAGTGCTTCTTATAAAGCAGACCTGTATTATCTTTTTTTTTTTCCCACTCTCTTTATTTGGAGAACCTTGATATCTTACTATCTACGTTCATTTAGAAAAAACTAAACTATTTTGAGTGATGGTATTTGATTGTTGTGGATTTGGCTTTGTTCTTCAGCTACATTGGTCATACTGTTTTAAATAACTACTCAATCAGTTTTGAGGTTTCTTTTTGTGTAACTAAAATATTGGGGTTTGATATAACCAACAAAAGTTTGATATCCATTAGTTGTGATGGTTTGACTTTAAGATTCTTTATCAGATGGAAATGATTGTTCTTTCTAGCTCACTAGTTTTCTGCAAATAACATTTTTTGTCATAACTGATTCATTCTTACATGGTATGTTCTTTCATTTTATGTCTGCATAAGTACACGAATGTTAAAATGCACTGTATTTTTGTGGGCAGATCCTGTTCAAGTTGATCTGGGGTCCCTGAAAATTACAGAACAGAGTCCATCATCCCTTCCAGAAAGTTACAAGGAAAAGCGTGTACCTGTCGCACGACCTGATACTGGAAAAGTTGCTGTCAAGTCAATTACGCTGTATGCTAATCATTTTCCTGTTAGATTTAATCCCGAGACTATCATTATGCATTATGATGTGGATATTCAACACAAGGCTGATGAGAATCGGCCTGTGAAGAAGTTAATAAACAAGTCTGTTCTCCATATGATAAGAGAAAAGTTGTGCGCGGATATGCCTGCTGAATTTCCCATAGATAAAACTGCATATGACGGTAAGAAGAACATTTTCAGTGCTGTTCAACTTCCAACTGGGTGTTTCGCTGTGAAATGCTCCGAAGGGGATGATGCTAAGGGACGCTCTTATGACGTTACAATCAAGCTCGTTGCTGAATTAAAACTTTGCAAGCTGAAAGAATATATGAGTGGAAACCTTTCGCATATTCCTCGTGATATACTACAAGGAATGGAGTTGGTTATGAAAGAAAATCCTTCTAGGTTCAGGACTTCTGTAGGTCGTTGTTTCTACTCTAAAGAGCACCTGGCTGACCATGACTTTCGTTTCGGGGTTGCTGCGTATAGAGGTTTTCAGCAGAGCCTAAAGCCTACATCTGGAGGGCTTGCGTTGTGCTTAGATTACTCCGTCTTGGCACTCCGTAAACCAATGCCAGTGCTAGACTTTCTGAAAGAATATTTAGGAGAATCTAACGAAAATACTTTCAGGAACAACATTCGAGCTGCAAAGGTTGCATTGGTTGGTTTGAAAGTCAGAGTAATTCATCGTCGTTCAAGCCAGAAGTTTCTTATTAAGCAGCTAACTGACTGCAAGACTCGTGAAATTACTTTTCCCCTTGAAGATCCAGAAGGCAAAGATCCCCCAAGGGATGTTCTTCTTGTTGACTACTTCAGGGATAAATATCAGCGGGAGATTAGGTTCAAGGATTTTCCTTCATTAGATATTGGAAAAGGTAATAAGAAAAACTATGTCCCGATGGAATTCTGTGTCTTGGTTGAGGGACAACGGTATCCTAAGGAGGATTTGGATAAGGATACAGCCTTGTTTTTGAAGAACATATCACTAGCTCGACCCCAAGAGAGAAGGGAGGCAATTTGTGAAATGGTACGGGCTGAAGATGGGCCGTGCGGGTATGTGAATTCCTTAAATTATGTGTTATTCATCTGAGATTTTGTTGCTTCCTCTTGAATTTCTTCTTTCTGACAAGAAATGTGTGGTTTTTGATACATGTGTTACAAAGCTGTGGTCAGTTATGCTGCTTGTTGAACTCAAGTTTAAATCAATTTTTTTGTTTGGGTGGATTTGAGTTTTTAAGCTGATGAATCAGTCTATGCTGCTTTACTTTGAGTGATTTTGGTTGATTAATTTGTGTGGTTTGTTTGTTTTTGATGTGTCTGATGAGAAAGATTTTGGGATTCTGCTGATAGATGTTCACGAAAATTGAAGAAAAGGAATTTACAAAAGCAAAATTTTTGTTTGGGTGATATCTGGGTTATGATTTTTTTCTGCTTTATCAGAAAGTATTTTCTGGGCTTGTTTTTTTATCTACTGTTATCTGGAGAACACCGAATTGGAAAAAAGAAGAAGATTCCATGTGATGAAATATCATGATTTTATTTCTCTGCCTTTTATGTGGTTTTCTTGGCTGGCATGTTTGTTATGGCTTCATTTATGGAGTTTGCACTTTTTGTTGAATTGTAGTTGAGTAGTTTTTCTGATTTTTGTTGTATTTTTAAATGAAAAATTTATGGGGTTTTGTGTAACTACTGAGATCTGTTCGACTTGCATCTACAATCGGAAGAGAAGGAAGAAGAACACAAAAAAAGCTAGATTTTGTGTGAAATATCAGAGGGTTTCTTTCTGTTTGTGATTTTATTGGCTTACATGTGTGTATTGTGGATTTGATTGTGGAACTCGATATATTTTGTGTTATACTTGTGCTATTTTCTCTGAAAATTTCTACTTTTTCTACTCAGCAGTCTCCTCTGTTAGACACTATTATTAGACTTCGAATGGTATTTTATGGTAAGCTGCCTTTTGGGCTCTTCCTATGCCTGTCTTGCTATAGTTGGGTCTGTTCTAGATTTTAAGGGCTTGTTCTTCTTGATGATTTCATTTGAGCCGAGGGTCTTTTGGGAACAGCCTCTCTACCTTCACGAGGTAGTGGTAAGGTCTGCGTACACTCCACCCTCCTCAGACTCCACTTATAGGATATGTTGTTGTTTGCATCATGAATTTGTTGATGATATACTGATATATGTTATTAGCATCTCTTGTTACAGACTCCTTTTTCCTTCTAATTTTCAATTGATTATTGCAGGGCTATCACCCGTAATTTTGAGATTGGAGTTGATAGGAACATGACCCGTGTTCCGGGTCGTATTCTTCCTCCCCCTGATTTGAAGCTGGGCGGTCAAAGTCGACTTCCTGTGAATGATAAATGCCAGTGGAACCTTGTTGGGAAATCTGTGGTTGAAGGCAAGGCGCTTCAACGATGGGCTTTGATAGATTTTAGCTCACAGGAACGCAAGCCCTTCTTTAGGCTACGAGTTGATGAATTTGTCTTCAGATTGAAAGATCGGTGTAGAAAATTGAGTATTAATATGGAAGAACCTGCTGTAGTAGAGTTCACTGACATGAATGAACTCTCTGCAGTTGGCAAGGTTGAAAATCTCCTCACAGGTGTGGTTGAGGCAGCTTTCCGGAAAATCCAGGGTAAACTTCAAATGATAATTTGTGTTATGACATCAAAGCATAATGGGTACAAATATCTTAAATGGGTATCTGAGACAAAAATTGGCGTTGTAACCCAGTGTTGCTTGTCTACATTAGCCAACAAGGGACAGGATCAATATCTTGCAAACCTCTGTATGAAGATTAATGCAAAACTTGGAGGCAGCAATATGGAACTTATGGAAAGACTCCCTAATTTCAGAAGTGAAGACAATGTCATGTTCATTGGAGCTGATGTTAATCATCCTGGTGCAAGGAATGTGACATGTCCATCCATAGCAGCTGTTGTTGCCACCATCAACTGGCCAGCTGCTAATAGATATGCCGCTAGAGTTTGTCCTCAGGTTCACAGGACTGAGAAGATTCTAAATTTTGGAAGCATGTGTGCGGACCTAGTTAATACTTATGCTAAACTCAACAAAGTTAAACCAAACAGAATTGTTGTTTTCCGTGATGGTGTGAGTGAGGGTCAGTTTGATATGGTACTCAACGAAGAGTTGCTTGATTTGGCGAAGGCTATATACGACACTCACTATCAACCGACAATCACTCTTGTTGTGGCTCAGAAGAGACACCATACACGACTATTTCCTGAGAGTGGCCCTGCCAATGTGCCTCCGGGTACTGTTGTGGATACAATAATTGTTCATCCATCTGATTTTGACTTCTATCTTTGCAGCCACTTTGGAGGGTTGGGTACAAGCAAGCCAACTCACTATCATGTTCTATGGGATGATAATGGTTTCAATTCTGACCGCTTGCAAAAGCTTATATACAACATGTGCTTCACTTTTGCGCGGTGCACTAAACCTGTCTCACTTGTTCCACCAGTGTACTATGCAGACCTTGTTGCTTACAGGGGACGGATGTTCCAAGAGGTGCTTATGGAGATGAACTCTCCTAGGTCTACAACTTCATCCTATGCAGCTTCGACGTCATCATCTTCTCCAACTGCCTCATTTGAACAAAGGTTTTATGATTTGCACCCTGATTTGCAGAACATAATGTTTTTCGTTTGATGACAGACCCGTCAGCCTTTTGATCTCCTTCACAATTCCCACACTGGGGAGGATCTGGCTGTCTACATTTTGGAGATGCCCATTTCCAAACGCATTTGAACCTCCTTTCCGTCGGACGTAGCAAAGGAGTTTGTGCGTGAATCTAATGGGATTTCATGCTTCTTTTATTTTCTATGGTGTGAGTTTATCCTTTGATGTCTTAATGGTTTGACGTTTCATTATGTTTTATTTACTCTGTGTGATGTTTTGTATTATGTACTCTCAGACAATCTGAATTTCGTCTTAATATATTTGTGTTTTGAGTTATTTGATGTCTTTCTATCAGTCATTCAATGTGATTGCTTTTTCTCACTTCCTGTTTTTCCCTTATGGAGCTAATGGGAAAATAGACTTGAGGGACCAACACATGTTCACACAATTAAGTTAGGATTGTCAAATGGCGGGTTGGGTCATGACACCCACAAATGGGTGGGGTTCAAATAGGGTAAAAATTTGAGTTGGATTATGATATGTCCAATTTGATCTCTTTAATTTCAATAATTTTAATATATTGTTAGTAATCTTTTATAATTATAACTTAAATTTCAACTCAATCAAATAAAAAAGAAGTATAAGTTACAAATGAATATATAAATTCTAGACGATATAAATTGATGGTAATTCACACGGTTAAAAACATGAATGAGTCGCCCCCTAATTCAAGTAAAAAAATTAGAAAGACTCACTCCAAAAAAGGAAACAAAAAATACTTCGAAATGTGAAAAATTTTAAGATAGGTAGATGCACAATCTTGTGTTAAAATATAAAAAAATAAAATCATGTAGAGGTTAACAAGTGTGTCAATATGTAAATATATATACATAACAAAAAAAATTATTCTAGCCATTGTAATTTTTCAACGAAGGAGTGTTGATGGACACGCCTTAAGTATATGTAGCTCCGCTACTGACCATATGACTATCTTATAATAGCTTTTCTTTGCTCTCTCTTTTCTATGAGAGGATCTACCTAATGTAGATGTGCACCATTTCTTTTAAAATATGTTAGTCTATCTACCTAATGTAGATGTGCACCATTTCTTTTAAAATATGTTAGTCTAGAAGTTTGTTAACTATCACTTGGCCTCAAATTCTCATATATTTTTGATAAATTATTTTTAGGTGAAGTTTTGGGTGAAGTTTCATCATATGTTTGGTCATAAATTTTGGAAAAAATATTTGACTTTTAAAAAAAATATGATTTATATCCATAAATTCTCAGAATTATTAAAAATAACTTTAAGTTTGTATTATCATTTTATAATGAACAAGTTCCGTTAAAAAAATAACATTTAAACATAATTGATAACAATCAATAACAACAAAATAACAATATAGGCAAGAGCTATAATCGCATACTCAAACTTGTCACTGATTCAAGATAAATTATAACCCATTAAAAATAAATTATTCTTTTTTTCTCAATCTTGTTATTAGCTATTAATGGAGTAATTTGGTAGATAAATATTAGTTGGAGTTATTAAATGATGGGTATTTTTTTTATAAAAATATAAAAGTTTGGAATAGTTTTTTAATTTAATTTTTTTTTCAAATATTAGAACTTGGCCCAAATACTAATTTTTTCAATTATTTGAAAACTTGAGATATTTGACAAATATATTTGCCAAATAATGACAAGGTGTATGACCAAACATCATTTTTCAATTTTTTCTCAAATATATTTGTGCTCACGGGTGCGACCTAATTATATAATCCTCGTTGACGGTAGTTTAATGATCAAGTCAAGTCAAAAGAAGGTTTGGCCAACTAATTAAGACTTGAAGTACATTGCTTATAAAAGATATGAATTCATTTTTATAATTGTTGACTTGTTATACTAAAAATTAGGTTATCATAGAAACCATTTCAAAACTTATGTTTCATGGCTAATTATCTTTCAAGCCTGAAAAAAATCTAAAATCCCGACTAGATTACAAGAAAGGGGGACCTTAGTATAATTTTATATCAATCTAAATAACACATCTTCACACAATTTATAGGAGACCATTCAAGCAAAAAAAAAAGAAAAAAGAAAGGGAATCTTACCTAAATCTAAACTATCAACTGGTTTATGAGCTAATTACTTAGATACACTCTCGTTTGCATTATTATGTATCTTACCAAATTCTGATGCTGTCATATACGTTCAGATACACATATCTCATGATATATGAGGTCAAATTTGTTCTAGATACATTGTATTCAAGTAAATTCACATGTATATGAGATACGTAACAAATCTCGCTTGCCACTCTCCTATGTAACTGGAATGTAAATCACACCAGATACATACACATACATGTATATAATGTGTATCTAGCGTGATTCGCATATACCTGAGATACATAACAAAATCTTGCTTGCCTCCCTCTCCATCTCGCTCGCCTCTCTCTTTATTTTAGTGTATTTGATAACAAAAATACGTGTATGTAAGTGTATGTTTCTCAGCATATGGTAGAAAATTCTTAATTAGTGGTAAAATACGTAATATTTTAAATATATAAATAATAATAGAATAGCTAATTAGATAGTATGAGTTATGAAAATAAATATTTAAAACAAATAAAGGAGAAAAATACTAGATAAAATTCATTTTTTAGAAGAATATTTTGTGAAGGAGAAAGTGAAAATGTAACATGTTCTATTTTCTATCTAATCGGTCACTGGCACAAATTAAAATGATCCTATATTTAGGACTTAACATGAAAAAATAAAAAATAAATCATTGATGATGGTAGAGATTCTTCTTCTTCCAATTCAAGGAATATCAAAGGTTGAAAAAATAAAATAATTGTTGTTAAAATTAATTAACGTTAAATTCAAAGACCTGAAGAATATATTAAGTTTGTTACAATAGATTATACAAAAGCCAAAACAAAAAAAAGTACGAAAAGATCACAATATAGAGGTAACTCTCTCTAGGAAAGCCTAGTGTGATGAGCTCGATCAAAAGGCAAACCCTTGCTTTTGTTGGCAAGGGATTTTGAACTTGAGACTTCCAACATGGAAGTCCCAGGCCCAAACCACTGGGCCACCTCGAAGGGTAGATAAATTTATTTTTCAGAAGAATATTTTGTAAAGGAGAAAGTGAAAATGTAACATGTTCTATTTTCTATCTAATCGGTCACTAACATAAAATGATCCCATATATAAGACTTAACATGAAAAAAATTAAAAAATCATTCACTTAAATAGAGGTTATTTAAGAGCTATTAAAATCTAATTAATAAATATGATGATGGTAGAGATTCTTCTTCTTCTTCCAATTCAAGGAATATCAAAGGTTGAATAATAATAATTGTTCTTAAAATAATCAACATTAAATTCAAAGACCTCAAGAATATATTGAATTTGTTACAAAGGATTATACAAATGCCAAAATGAAAAAAACGTACAAGAAGATCACAATATTGATGTTATTTAACAAAATTTAATTCAACTTTTGATTTGATGCTTTCCCTCTTTTAGCATTTAGTATATAGTATATAAATAATTAAATATAATACGATATTATTACTATTTAGTATTTAATCAATTAGATTTCATAATATTTTGGTTTAGTATAGTGGTAAAATGGTAATCCAACTTTGCACTTTGTAGCCTCCCTCTTTGAATATGAATAATGAATGAATAATGATGATGTGTGCGTGAGTATATATATATTATATCAATTTTTGTTTTAAAATAAATAATTTTCATCTGCAAGTGCTTCTTATAAAGCAGACCTGTATTATCTTTTTTTTTTTCCCACTCTCTTTATTTGGAGAACCTTGATATCTTACTATCTACGTTCATTTAGAAAAAACTAAACTATTTTGAGTGATGGTATTTGATTGTTGTGGATTTGGCTTTGTTCTTCAGCTACATTGGTCATACTGTTTTAAATAACTACTCAATCAGTTTTGAGGTTTCTTTTTGTGTAACTAAAATATTGGGGTTTGATATAACCAACAAAAGTTTGATATCCATTAGTTGTGATGGTTTGACTTTAAGATTCTTTATCAGATGGAAATGATTGTTCTTTCTAGCTCACTAGTTTTCTGCAAATAACATTTTTTGTCATAACTGATTCATTCTTACATGGTATGTTCTTTCATTTTATGTCTGCATAAGTACACGAATGTTAAAATGCACTGTATTTTTGTGGGCAGATCCTGTTCAAGTTGATCTGGGGTCCCTGAAAATTACAGAACAGAGTCCATCATCCCTTCCAGAAAGTTACAAGGAAAAGCGTGTACCTGTCGCACGACCTGATACTGGAAAAGTTGCTGTCAAGTCAATTACGCTGTATGCTAATCATTTTCCTGTTAGATTTAATCCCGAGACTATCATTATGCATTATGATGTGGATATTCAACACAAGGCTGATGAGAATCGGCCTGTGAAGAAGTTAATAAACAAGTCTGTTCTCCATATGATAAGAGAAAAGTTGTGCGCGGATATGCCTGCTGAATTTCCCATAGATAAAACTGCATATGACGGTAAGAAGAACATTTTCAGTGCTGTTCAACTTCCAACTGGGTGTTTCGCTGTGAACTGCTCCGAAGGGGATGATGCTAAGGGACGCTCTTATGACGTTACAATCAAGCTCGTTGCTGAATTAAAACTTTGCAAGCTGAAAGAATATATGAGTGGAAACCTTTCGCATATTCCTCGTGATATACTACAAGGAATGGAGTTGGTTATGAAAGAAAATCCTTCTAGGTTCAGGACTTCTGTAGGTCGTTGTTTCTACTCTAAAGAGCACCTGGCTGACCATGACTTTCGTTTCGGGGTTGCTGCGTATAGAGGTTTTCAGCAGAGCCTAAAGCCTACATCTGGAGGGCTTGCGTTGTGCTTAGATTACTCCGTCTTGGCACTCCGTAAACCAATGCCAGTGCTAGACTTTCTGAAAGAATATTTAGGAGAAACTAACGAAAATTCTTTCAGGAACAACATTCGAGCTGCAAAGGTTGCATTGATTGGTTTGAAAGTCAGAGTAATTCATTGTCGTACAAGCCAGAAGTTTCTTATTAAGCAGCTGACTGACTGCAAGACTCGTGAAATTACTTTTCCCGTTGAAGATCAAGAAGGCAAAGATCCCCCAAGGGATGTTCTTCTTGTTGACTACTTCAGGGATAAATATCAGCGGGAGATTCGGTTCAGGGATTTTCCTTCATTAGATATTGGAAAAGGCAATAAGATAAACTATGTCCCGATGGAATTCTGTGTCTTGGTTGAGGGACAACGGTATCCTAAGGAGGTTTTGGGTAAGGATGAAGCCTCGTTTTTGAAGAACATATCACTAGCTCAACCCCAAGAGAGAAGGGAGGCAATTTGTGAAATGGTACGGGCTGAAGATGGGCCGTTCGGGTATGTGAATTCCTTAAATATGTGTTATTCATCTGAGATTTTGTTGCTTTCTCTTGAATTTCTTCTTTCCAACAAGAAATTGAAAAAAACTACTCCATATGATGAAATATCATGGATTTAATTTCTCTGCCTTTTATGTGTGGTTTTCTTGGCTTGCATGTTTGTTATGGAAGATTTATGGAGTTTGCACTTTCTGTTGAAATAGTAGTTAAGTAGTTTTTTCTGATTTTTGTTGTATTTCTAAATGAAAAATTTATGGGGTTTTGAATGGTAATTCTTAGTAAGCTGCCTTTTGGACTCATCCTATGGCTGTCTTGCTAGTTGGGTCTGTTCTAGATTTTAAGGGCTTGTTCTTCTTGATGTTTTCATTTGAGCAAGGGTCTTTCGAAAACAACCTCTCTATGTCTATGAGATAGTGGTAAGGTCTGCATGCACTTTGCCCTCCTTAGGCTCCACTAGTAAGATCTCACTTGGTATGTTGTTGTTTGCATAATGAATTTGTTGATGATATACTGATACATGTTATTAGCATCTTTTGTTACGGACTTTTCTTTTTTCCTTCCAATTTTCAATTGATTATTGCAGGGCTATCACCCATAATTTTGAGATTGGAGTTGATCCGAAAATGACCAGTGTTCCGGGCCGTATTCTTCCTCCCCCTGATTTGAAGATAGGCAGCAAAAGTCAACATCAGGTAAATAATAAATGCCAGTGGAACCTTGTTGATAAATCTGTGGTGGAAGGCAAGGCGATTCAACAATGGGCTTTGATAGATTTTAGGTCTAAGAGCAGCCCCTCCTCAGAGCTACGAGTTGATAAATTTGTCCCCAAATTGTAAATTCGGTGCAGAAAATTGAGTATTCATATGGAAGAACCTGCCGTAATACATTTCACTAACATGAATGAACTCTCTGCAGTTGGTAAAGTTGAAAATCTCCTCAAAGTTGTGGTTGATGAGGCTGACCGGAAAATGGAGGGTAAACTTCAATTGATAGTTTGTGTTATGGCATCAAAGGATAATGGGTACAAATATCTTAAATGGGTAACTGAGACAAAAATTGGCATTGTAACCCAGTGTTGCTTGTTTACTAAGGCCAACAACGGAGAGGATCAATATCTTGCAAACCTCTGTATGAAGATTATGCAAAACTTGGGGGCAGCAATATGGAACTTATGGAAAGACTCCCTAATTTTAGGGATGGAGACAATGTCATGTTCATTGGAGCTGATGTTAATCATCCTACTGCCAGGGATGTTGACAAAAAGCCATCCATAGCAGCTGTTGTTGCCACCATCAACTGGCCAGCTGCTAATAAATATGCCGCTAGAGTTCGTCCTCAGGAACACAGGACTGAGCAGATTATAGAGTTTGGAAAAATGTGTAAAGACCTAGTTGATACTTATGCGAAACTCAACTCGGTTAAACCAAACAAAATTGTTGTTTTCCGTGATGGTGTGAGTGAGAGTCAGTTTGACATGGTACTCAACCAAGAGTTGAATGCTTTGGTAGAAGCTATATACGTAAGGAATGAGTATCAACCAGCAATCACTCTTGTTGTGGCTCAGAAGAGACACCTTACACGACTATTTCATGGTGGCGGAAATGTGTCTCCGGGTACTGTTGTGGATACAAAAATTATTCATCCATCTGATTTTGACTTCTATCTTTGCAGCCACTATGGACAGTTGGGTACTAGTAAGGCAACTCACTATCATGTTCTATGGGATGAGAATGGTTTCAATTCTGACCGCTTACAAAAGCTTATATACAACATGTGCTTCACTTTTGCGCGGTGCGTGCACCAAATCTTTTTCACTTGTTCCACCAGTTTACTATGCAGACCTTGTTGCCTACAGGGGACGGATGTTCCATGAGGTGCGTGGGGAGGCGGAATCTGCTAGTTCTACACCTTCGTCGTCATCATCTTCTTCACTTGAAGAAAATTTTTATGGTCTGCACTCTGATTTGCGGAACATGATGTTTTTTGTTTGATGACAGACCCGTCTGCATTTTGGAGATGCCCATTTCCAAACACATTGGTAGAAAAGGAGTTTATGCGTGAATCTAATGGGATTTCACGCTTCTTTTATTTTCTATGGTGTGAGTTTATCCATTGATGTCTTAATGGTTTGACGTTTCATTATGTTTTATTTACTTTGGAGGCCACTCCCAAGTCCCAAGTATGTCTGTGTGATGTTTTGTATTATGTATTCTGAGACGAGTTGAATTTCGTCTTAATATCTATAACTCTATAAGTCATTCAATGTGATTGAATTTGCTCTCTTCGTGTTTTTTCCTTATGGAACTACTGGGAAAATAGACTTGAGGCACCTTAATATAATTTTATATCAATCAAACAAACACATGCTCACACAATTTATTGGAGACCATTCAAGCAAGAAAATTAGAAAGACTACAAAAAAGAAAAGGGAAAAGAAATTACTTCGAAATGCTAGTATTAGGATTGCTAAAGAGTTTAAGCTTATATATATATACACTTAATACTCCCACTGTATCTATTTATTTGTCCACTTTTGATTTGACATACATATTAAGAAAATAATAATTGACATAGTGAATTTATCATTTTATCCCTATTAATTGATAGAATACCAATTCAATTTACTCATTAAAAGGTTCTACCTTTTTCAAAAAACATTAACTCTCTAAATAAATTGAGGGTATAATAGGTAAAAAATATATATATTTTTTAATTTGTCAAAAATAACATCTAAAAAGGGACGAGTAAAATGTCAAAATTGGACAAGTAAAAAGGGACCGAGGGAGTAGTATTAACAAAAAGATTTACACTATCAAGCTAGTCAAAAATATCCACAAGTAACATCCAAAAAAAAAAAAAAAAAAGCATAGAGTTTTTATAATCGTAAAAACAGGATAAGTTTTTACCTTAGAAGATTTGGCCAAACAAGATGTATTCGTTTAATATTTTTTGTTAAATATCTCATACACATTTTTATTCTATTAGATAAGTATGTTATATTTATTAATAAGGATCATGGTAGATGAACAAGATCTCTTCACCCTTATCTAGAAGTCTTGAATTTGAGGTGTATGAAAAAAAGTTTCACAACACGAATTCGAAGAAACAAATTATAACATGAAAAATAAAAATATCAAATTTAATGAATCAAAGCGATTAATATATCAACACCATCATGAATTTGAAATATAAATAATATGGAAAAGAAGTGAACATAATATGAATAAAATTCTTGCCCAAATTAATATGAAAAGAAACTTGAAACGCTTCCTATTTATATGAATTAAAGATTTTTCCATACAGAGTTTGACCAAGAAATAAATAAAAATCATTTTACTTAAAATTCTCCAAGATAATGTGTTTGACCATAGCTTTTACCGCTAATATTTAGAACTTAAATATATTTTAAAATAATATAAAATATTACTTGAATATGTCATATAATTTAAATGAGGTTATTTCATAAAATTAAAATTTTAAGAATTTTTTAATAATAAAATTAATAAAAATAAGGTCTTTGGTGTTTTTCAAATTCCAAGTCAACTTCAAGTTAAATGCTATTCAATAAAATGAAATAATTTTTCAGAAAAAATTGAAAATTTCTCATGGCCAAACACATCAGGTCCCATGAACTCTTTGTATTTTGAAGAAATCTTTTACTTAAAAAATATTTATCAGCGAGACAATAGAAAATTTCTTTTCAGGTACTTAAAATTTTTCATTTTATATTTAGTCTAAATACATTTAAGTGCAAGTAAATCATTTTTGAAAGCTTTTATATCTTTCATTACATTTTTTGAACCTCAAGCCATTCTTTTTTACTTTATCAAATTTTTCCACTTCGTTTCATAAGATATGCAAATTGCTAAGTCAATAAATGAAAAAATCAAGTATATATCCAATTAAGATGATGTAATTTCCTTTAATACTTGTGATCATTTTGAAGTTTTGACATTATATATAAAGTACTTATTTGAAATAGACATTGAAGAGAAATAATTGGAAAGAATTAGTACGTCATAATTGAAGCAAATATTTTAGAGAAAATGACCAAAAGCCCCCTTAAACTATTTTAAAATGTAGTTATTTACTCCCTAAATGATGAGGTGGCAAAGAATGTGTAGTTCACTCTCTTTGAGAGAGTGGGAGCAAAAACAAATAATAAAACTTTAACTTTATAAGTTTTCTTTTATTTCATTATTAATTTTCTATTTTTGTTAATTTATTTTTGATATTTCCTTTTATTTATTTATTTACTTTTAATGTTCTTTTTCTTCTTTCTCTTTAACGAAGAAACACCAACAACAACATGGGCGACAGCAGCGGCGACACCTACGATCCATCATGTGAACTTCGTTCATCCACCACCAAGTCTCCGTCGTCATCGGCCTTTCATCATTAAGCCTCCCTTTTTACCTTCAAATCACATACGTCTCACATTAGCTCAACTAAAAACTCACCGGAAAAAACTACGGAATATGGCAAACATCAATAGACATTTAAAATAAATAGCTATAGTTTATTTTTTTTATATTATATGGATATAACTACACAATAAATAGCAATGTTAATTATATACAATTAACCAGGAAAGTTATCAAATATTAAATAGGAAAGTTATTATTATACACATAATTAATCTCATTAATATTTTCTTTTTCATCAATATTCCTTTACTACAGATTTTCTATATTTTCCCCCCAAATTCCTTCCAATTTAAGATCCTTTTGCATGACTCTAGGAGCAATTTTTGTGATTTGAATTCATCATGCATCTTCTAATTGATTTTTCCCCTTTATTTTATAAAGATTATATTTGTATACATCTATATTTTCATATACTTTTATTGGGTTTTCAATTGAAGAATTATTTGTTTCTCCACTACAATGGTTATAGTTGTAAAAAAAAGTAGTACAAGAAGAACATGCGCAAAAAGAGATTGAAATTTGTGTGATTGTCAATTATGTATATAGTAGAATACTTATATACATAGATACTTGTATTGTAATAATAACACAAGTTGAAATGGTGATTTGTGAATACAAGTATATCTGGATACATAAGTAATCCATCCAATTTAAAAGGTCGATTCGGCAATAAAAATATAGTTGGATACATTAATACTATATTTTTATAAACAAATACCTGAGTTTACATCAAGCTTCAAGTATTACAGGAAAAACTTGACAAAAAAGAGATTGACGTTTGTTGGCTTTTTCAATTTTCTATACAACCGAATACTTACACACTTTAATACCTACACATTTTATTATTTTTCATTTTTCTTGTTTGTGGGTTGTCCAATGTATCCATCTTTTGTTTAACAACAATGTATTCATATGTATACTATATTGGTGTATTCATTTTTTGTTTAACAATAGTGTATCCATTTTTCAAATTGTCGTGTTCATATGCTAAATTGTTATACTTTACCTTGTTTGATATATTAATACATTATGCTTTTTTTTTATAAATACTTGTATCCTTGATATATTAATACTTTAGGTTTTTATAAATAGAGATACCAATTTGAATTCAAAGTATTCATATGCTAACTGTACAATTAATACACTTTCCTTATTTAGCTCATTGTAATTAAAATTGTATCAGTGTATAAATAGAAAAATAGAAAACATATACAAAAATACAGCTAGAAAAAGGCATAAATTATAGTCATTTTTTGTAAATAACATACTTATAGCTATTGAACTTATAACCCTATAAGTATAGTCATTTTTATAAGTTGCTCTAATTATTTTTACTCCTCCATGTGAGAGCAGACCCATCAACCACCAATTCCGTTGTGAACCACCACTACCACTGCCACTTCCTTTGTTTTCCTTTGTAGCTTCAAGATTTTTAAAGTAGGAGATGCAGATTCAAGCATAAACACAAAATTTAAATAGTTAAATGTCGCATCTTTCTTCTTTCTTTCAGATCTCATAAAGCTTTGACTATCAAATCTACAATAAACATTGAATAGTACAAAAATCTTACAAAATCTTCATTTTAAAGATTCTACCCAACTAAACCAAACTAACTGCATCTAAAAATTTAATCCCTAAAATTGACAAACATGACTTTTTGGAGCATTGAATTGTTAATGATTTTGAGTGAAAAAGCAAGCCATTGTTTAGAAATGGAGATTTTGAAGGGTAATTAGGCGATTATTAAAAAAAATGGGGATTTTGGCAGGTACCTGGCAAATGCCATGTCTGGAAATAAAGAAAATGAAATAATTGATTTTTATACATTAAATATATATATATATATATATATATATATATATATATATTACGCGGCGGGCTCGTGCACATATCACCACTTAATACAAATCTGGGGGTGAGTTTTTAAGGGGTTATATATTCTACTTTTAAAATGTCCAAGGAGGCAATAGGACCCCCGTGAAGTATGAGTGTGTAGTTGAAAATCCGGCTATAGGTTGGGGGGGCTTTTGGCCATTTTCTCAATATTTTAATTAGGGGAATTCACACCTTTGAGTTTCTAGAATGCGATATATTTTTTTGGGAAAAGGACCTGATATATACCCCTCAACTTTGCCATTTGGAGCTGATATACCCCTCGTTATGAAACTGGGTTATATATACCCTTACCATCATACAAACAGCTCACATATACACATACCATTACAAAATGAGCTCACATATACCATTCATTTAACGGAAGTGAAAATATTAATTTTAAATTTATATTTTTGACTTTTAATTTTTTTAAAATCATTTAGGGGTATATATGATCCTTTTAGCAAAATTCAAGGTATATTTTAATCTTTTTCATACATAAATTGTTTTTTGACTTCTTTGATTATCATTATTTGAGCTTCTTATTCTTATTTTTTTCTTTCATTCCTTAGTGTAAAGAAAAAAAATTAAAACTATTTTTTTGTGGCTATATTATAATTTAAAACTATTTTTCGGCTATATTGTAATTTAGTTTTTGTATTTGAAAAAAAATTGGGTCATCTATAATAAAATTTTGAAGAATATTAGTGAAACATAAATAAATTAGACTATCAAAATAATAAATCTAATTTAGTCATTGATACAAAAAAAAGTCAAGAAAATATATGTTTGAGGAGGATTAAATATACCCGTATGGGATTATATTTTTTTTAAAAAAATAATTAAAAAATTAAATTAAAATTAATTTTTCACTTCCATTAGAGGAAAAGGGTATATGTGAGCCATTTGTATAACAATAGGGGTATATATGAGCCACTTTCCAAACGAGGGGTATATCATCTCTAAATGAAAAGGTTGAGGGGTATATCAAGCCCTTTTCCCTATTTTTTTTACTTTTGATATTTATAATATTTGATTAACAATTTAATCTTCAATTAGTTAAGATGTGTACTTTTGATTCCTCTAATGTTGAATCATAAAAAATTTAATGTAATATTAATTGTTAAACCATTTAATTAACCTATAATATGTCAAATTATACTCCATACTCAATGACAATAAAGTTCTAAAAAAAATCTAAATCTATAATATATCCAGTATAAAGGGGTCAAAACACGTATCTTCTTAATTAATCAAAAATTAAAATTTCCTTAGCAAAAAAATGAAAAAGGATTAAAATCTTAATTTAGCAATAACTTAGGGATCCCAACTTCAATTATCCCTTTTAGGCGTTCTTATTCCATTTTATATCATCCCGTATTTGATTAAACACCAATTATTGATACAATAAAATGATTTAACTTAACTATCTTATGTCGTAATATCATTATAAAACAAATTTCCCTCTTAGATTGTAGTAGTAATAATAATAATAAAAAAAAGTAGACATCAAATCTACTTCAAACATTTGATTAAACTAAATAAATAAAAATTTAAAATAGGTATATTTTAAATTTTACTAATAAGAAATGAGCACAAAAATATACCGGGTGTATTCAAACAAAGTCATACTATATGAGTATTTATTTTATTTAATCTAACACTCTGTTTGGATGCTCGTTATGTATTGTATCATATCATATTATAATAAATACAATGTTTGAATATGTCCTATCATTTTTCAAAATTTTGTAATGTCACACGTTAACAATATGAGTAATAAGCCTATAAATTTGTAAGATATGAAATAGAACTATCACGGAAATGTAGAATATATAATAGAATTAGATTACTAGTAATTAATTAATAAGTAAAAATAAAATAATAAAAAATTATTAAAAAAATAATGCAATTGCACGAAATCAATAGTTACCTAACGATAATTTAACAATGGAATGGATAATTCTTTTTCGTTGCAGCATTTAACAGTCTCACTGACAAGTCCAGTACGTAGTCGTTGTATTTCTTCAGCAATAACCACTTTTTCCTTGCCCACTACTTCATCCAATTTGTTAAATACCAAAACTACCCTCAACCCCAAAAGATTGGAAGACAAGATACCCAATAATTAGTCGTTGTTGTTATTTCTTATAGGGACTAAAAGGTCAATTGCATGCATGAATTTTTCCACTCACTTTTCGTAATTCCACATCGTCCTTTTTCGTCATTTAGCATCTACTCTGTCGATACGATATGTACAGTGTTTTTAATTTAGCTCCTCACTTCATCTTCATCATTCTCAACACAAAAACTTTACACAGTTGCTAGTTTTCTCTCTCTCTTTAGCTTACTCAAGTTTGTAGCAGCAAATGGCCCGTGGAAACTACCACGGACGTGGTGGAGGTAACCGTGGTCGTGATCATGGTCGTGTTCGTGGTTACAACGAACCGAGACAAGGCCGTGCTCGTGGTTACAACGAACAGAGACAAGGCCGTGGACGTGGTGTAAGGGATTGGTTTCATACACAGCCAAGGCCATCGGATCAGTATCAGTTTACTGGGACTGGGGCTCCGGAAAATCAACCGGTTAGTCAGAATCCGGAAGCTCTTCCTTTTACTTGGGCCAGTGTGGTCCTAGGTAGTGGTAGTACTGCTTCACCACAGCCACAACAGCAACAGGGTAGAGGCAGTGGATTTGGTACTGCTCCGCAGCAACATGGTGGTGGAAACCAGCAGCAGGAAGTTGTGGATCGTCCTCCTCCTCGATCTTCTGGTATTAACTCATACCTTGTTATTATGTATAGTCTATTTTATTTATATTGTCTACTGCAAGTTAATAGGATCTTGCAACTACTTGTTTATAACTTGCAAAAACTGGGCAATTTTCTATGAGTTAGACGTTTTGATAGTCATGATAATTGATAGCTTTACACCCGCGTTATATATATCTATATCTGAAGCTGTAAGTATTGTTTTCTTTAGCATTGAACTGGAATTTTTTATCAAAGAAATTGAAGTTAAAATTCATAGGGTTCTGTATATTATGATCTATATTTGTTTTTTGTTTTTGGTTTAAAATAAATAATTTTCATCTGCAAGTGTTCTTATTATGAAGCAGACCTGTATTTTCCTTTTTATTGTTCTCTCTAGCTCACTAGTTTTCTGCAAATAACATTTTATGTCAGCATTGATTCATTCTTAAAATGCACTGTATTTTTGTGGGCAGATGCTCCAGTTCTTCTGGGGAACATCAATCTGAAAGATAAAGAACGTGAACCTATGAGACGACCTGCAGATCGTGGAAACAATTCTGGCAGGCCAATTAGACTGCATGCTAATCACTTTCCGGTGAAATTTGTAGAAGGGACTATCATTTTTCATTATGATGTGGATGTTCAACAGGTTGATGAGAATCAGCCGGTAACAGACAAGTATGATCTCCGTAAGATAAGAGAAAAGTTGTTGGAGGATAAGCCTGCTGATTTTCCCTGTGATAAAACTGCATATGACGGTAATAAGAACATTTACAGTGCTGTTCATCTTCCTGAGAAGCCTTTTACTGTGAACTGCTCTGTTGGGGATGATGCTAAGGTATGCAAGTACAGGCTTACCTTCAAGAAGGTTTCTGAATTACAACTTGACGAGGTGACCAGATATGTGACAGGAAACCTCGAGGATATTCCTCGTCCTGTACTACAAGGAATGGATTTGGTTATGAAAGAAAAACCTAAAAGGTGCAGGATTTCTGTAGGTCGTTGTTTCTACTCTAAGAATGCTTACAGAGACTTCCGTTGCGGGGTTGCTGCACATACAGGTTTTCAGCAGAGCCTAAAGCCTACATCTGTAGGGCTTGCGTTGTGCTTAGATTCCTCAGAGTTGGCACTCACGAAACAAATTTCAGTGATAAACTTTCTGACGGAATATTATGGAAAGCATATCAAAGACATTTTCAAGAATAAAAGAACAGCTGCAAGTGAATTATTGGCTGGTTTGAAAGTCAAAGTAAATCACCGTCCTAACAAGCACAAGTTTGTTGTTAGGAAGATACTTCCAGGAGAAACTAGTGATGTTAAATTTTGCCATCAAGGTACCCGAAAGGAGGTTTTTCTTGTTGACTACTTCAGCAAAAACTATGGGGATATTATTAAGTTCAAGCATTATCCTTCACTAGATATTGGAAAAGAAGGTAAGCCAAACTATGTCCCGGTGGAATTCTGTGACTTGGTTGGGGGACAACGGTTTCCTAAGGATCGTTTGACTGACAAAGAAAGCTTGAATTGGAGGAAAACACTACCTAGTCCCGAAGAGAGAAGGAGGACAATATGTAACACGGTACAGGCTGAAGATGGGCCGTGCCGGTATGTGAATTCCTTAAATTTCTTCTGAGATTTTGATGCTTCCTCTTGAATTTCTTCTTTCTTACAAGAAATGTGTGGCGATCAGTTATGCTGCTTGTTGAAATTTTGATCTTCAATGGGTTGGGTTTCTTTCATTATATATACATTTCATAAACTTATGTTACAAACTATATTCAGAAATTGCTCGTGTTTAGTTAGTATTTCATTTATAATCTTCTGTTTGGGTTTCTTTCCTTGCTTAGACATTTCATAAATTACTGAGTTTGAATCGTCAATTTATTCAGTACTGTCATCATGAACTTATTGATGATATATTTTATTAGCATCTTTGTTACAATATTTTTTTCATTTGATTATTGCAGGTTTATCCCGGGTAATTTTAATATTAGAGTTGATCACCGCATGACCAGTATTTTGGGTCATATTCTTCCTGTCCCTGATTTGAAGCTAGGCAGTCAAAGTCGACCTAATGTGAATGATAAGAAATGCCAGTGGAACCTTGCTGGGAAATCTGTGTTGGTGGATGGCAAGGCGCTTCAACGATGGGCTTTGATAGATTTTAGCTTTCAGGGCAGGTCCCCCTCAAAGGAACTAGTAGTTGATAAATTTGTTGAGCAATTGAAAGCTCGGTACTTGAGGTTGGGTATTAATATGGAAGAACCTGTCATAAAGCACTTCACTTACATGAATGAACTCTCTACAGTTGGTAAGGTTGAAAAACTCCTCAATGATGTAGTTAATAAAGCTGGCCAGAAAAACAAGGGTAAACTTCAAATGATAGTTTGTGTTATGGCATTAAAGGATAATGGGTACAAATATCTTAAATGGGTCTCTGAGACAAAAATTGGCATTGTAACCCAGTGTTGCTTGTCTTCTAATGCCTACGATGCAAAGGATCAATTTCTTGCAAACCTCTGTTTGAAGATCAACGCAAAACTTGGAGGCAGCAATATAGAACTTATGGAAAGACTCCCTAATTTTAGTGATGGAGACAATGTCATGTTCATTGGAGCTGATGTTAATCATCCTACTGCCAGGGATGGTGACAATAGTTCATCCATAGCAGCTGTTGTTGCCACCATCAACTGGCCAGCTGCTAATAAATATGCCGCTAGAGTTCGTCCTCAGGAACACAGGACTGAGCAAATTATAGAGTTTGGAAAAATGTGTAAAGACCTAGTTGATACTTATGCGAAACTCAACTCGGTTAAACCAAACAAAATTGTTGTTTTCCGTGATGGTGTGAGTGAGAGTCAGTTTGATATGGTACTCAACCAAGAGTTGAATGCTTTGGTAGAAGCTATATACGAAAGGAATGAGTATCAACCAGCAATCACTCTTGTTGTGGCTCAGAAGAGACACCTTACACGACTATTTCATGGTGGCGGAAATGTGTCTCCGGGTACTGTTGTGGATACAAAAATTGTTCATCCATCTGATTTTGACTTCTATCTTTGCAGCCACTATGGACAGTTGGGTACTAGCAAGGCAACTCACTATCATGTTCTATATGATGAGAATGGCTTCAGTTCTGCCGATTTACAAAAGCTTATATACAACATGTGCTTCACTTTTGCGCGGTGCACCAAATCTGTTTCGCTTGTTCCACCAGTTTACTATGCAGACCTTGTTGCCTACAGGGGACGGATGTTCCATGAGCTGCATACAGAGACAAGTGCAGCTTCGTCGTCATCATCTACTTCACTTGAAGAAAATTTTTATGGTCTGCACTCTGATTTGCGGAACATAATGTTTTTTGTTTGATGACAGACCCGTCAGTTTTTTGATCTCCTTCACCATTCCCACACTGGGGAGGAGATGGCTGTCTATATTTTGGAGATGCCCATTTCCAAATGCATTTCAGGCTCCTTTCTGTCGGACGTAGCAAAGGAGTTTGTGCGTGAATCTAATGGGATTTCATGCTTCTTTTATTGCTACCCCGTCTTTTTTTTTTCTATGTCGTAATGGTTTGACGTTTGATCATGTTTTATTTACTTTGGAGGCCACTGCCAAGTTTGTCTACTTAAATTGTGTGATGCTTTCTATTATGTATTGTGAGACAAAAGTTGAATTTCGTTTAATGTATTTGTGTTTGAGCTACTTGTTGTCTCTATATTCAATGTGGTTTGCATTCTGTTTCGAGTGATCAACCACCCAGTGGTTGGCCTTTTATAGTAGTATCTTCAAATTCTAAAATGGAGATTGCAAAGGCTATACACGCAAGAGGACCTTTTGGTTCTTATGGTACTGATGCGATTAAATGAGATTTCAAACAATTTGGAACATAATTCAAAGGATACATAAGTACTATGCAGAAAATTTACAGCATAAATGCTGACAGAAAATATTTACGGCATTGTAGTAGCTCATCCCACTTTTGCTAAAATAGAAGGATATTTCTCTGTAACTGAAAGGATGTAAAGAAGATCAAATTGATATTTGATAGACTGAGCCTTGAATCATAGGTTTTGTATCGAAGTCAGCTCAATATACTTAAGGAACAGAGTTCAATGTTTTCTCCCCATATAATCTTGAAATCCTCACTTACAATGTTGTTTTCAAGTTTTGAATCAAGTGTTATAGAGACATGGTAATTGCTGCTTTTGTATATTGAAGAATTAGAGGCATTATCTGTGTCCATGGTCTTTGGCAATACTTGCTTTGCAATTGACTCAAGTTATTTATGAATTACTCAAGAATGAAGAAGAAGAAGACGTATCGGGCACTTATAAATAAAATTATCTCCAAGAAGGGCTAATATGTAGACATCCCGTGCTTAGCTTCATGGACATGTACAAGGTAGAATGACTAAGGTACTAAACAAAAAAACAAATTGTTAAGGTACATTAAGCTGCTGACGCCTTGAGCTGATTGAAATAATTGAAACAAGCTCCTTTGCTGTCCATGTTACTTCTGAGAGTTTATGCAGATCATTTATGAGCTCTTTATCCAATGGAGACAATTTTGCCAAATAATCTGAAAAAAATAATAGACCAAAACTCTGAAAAATGTTCAAAATGTGCTAATTTTTTTGTGATAAAGTTTGATTAGGTATTATGGAAGTAACAAGTTAACTTTTCTCTAATGGTAGAGCATACAATTTTATCAAGGCTAAGCTAAAGTATAGCTTGCAAAATCCCATACCTGAATTGTTTGCCAGTTTGAGTAATGAAAGTGAAGCAAGAACTCTTTCCTCTATAGCATTATTGTACTTCAATAACTTCATCAGCTCGGGGATCAGCTCCGAATATACTAAAGACTGAACTCCTTTATCCTCAATGAAACAAAAAAAATTGCTCATCCAGGTGACAGTAACTAGGCTTGCTCTTCCTAAACATGGAATTCCATTGGCTATTGAATCTACAAGACCAGATAAAAGCCTCTTGTTTCCACTGTTAAGCAAAACTATTGCTGTTTTCCTTTGCCAATTTCTTGTTGCCTCCTCCTCTTCATTCTGAAACTTAGTTGAAGGACTTGGTGAAATAGAGTTTTGGCTAAAGTTCAACAGGAAAATAGGGTCATAATAAGAAGGGGAATTTACCAAGTTTGTATAACTGTTAAGGATGAAGTTTTTGCCAAGATATGAATCCCCAGCGTTTTCGTCATAGCCTGCTTCTTTTAACAGACATTGCTCCACTACTGGCTCTCCAGCATAGGAAAAACAACTCCCTAGTATAAGTAGAGCTCTGGCTGATTGTACTTGGACTTTTTCATTGAATACTTGACAGTCCAAGGCTTTTATTATTTCTTCTATTGCTTCTTCTCTATACACACTGCACTCGTTCGGATCTCCCTGCAGCATGACTGCAGCTAAATGAGGATTTCTTCCGAGTTATTCTTTGAATCGGAGAAGACTATAATGGAAACAGACTTACCAAAAGATCAAGCTGTAACAACATGGCAGAGATAACGGGCCGTTCTTCTTGTTGAGCTCTTTGGAGATAGAGTAGCAAAATGTGCAAGGTGTTCACCATTCCCCATCCACTTAGTAGTCCGCGTAAGAATTCTATTCTTTGAATTTGCCTGTTGTTTCATGCAAAATTACTTGTTCATTTAGATGAAAGAAAAAGAAGAAGATTGCATAAGAGAGCTAAACAAGAAAATCTTACTTATCGATGCAGAGAAGCTCCGTGAGAAATGCAAAAACATGTCCTCGAGCATTTTGCTGGTTCTGAGGTAATAGAAGGGGAAGAAGGCAATCTTTATTTAAGTTCTTGGCCAGGTAATGCCTGCAGCTTCCATCAGATTGAACACAATAGTACATAACAGAAGCCACTTTACTCTTTTCTGAGACATTTCCTGTTTCAACTCGTCTGAGCAACAAGCTCAATCCCCCTAGTGAAATGACTTGCCTACAATTTTCATAATTCTTGTCTTCATCAAAGCCAGTAAGAAGTTGATCAAGCAAGTAATATGCTGCCTCTTGAGGACTACATTGAACTGTGAATAACGTCTGCAACTGATCTGCGAATTCCAAAACTCGAAGTACTAATGGAATCCACTCAATTAATATCATCTGTTTCGCCTTTGGCTGCACTAGGTAAAGCAGAATTGCAGCCTTGAGAAACAGGCTGCTACTTCTCAATAGTCTCAAGAAAATATCAAGCTGTGAATCTGAATTCAGAATGATTTGTCCATTTGTCTCTTTCCTAGTGACTAGTTCTGCTAAGATTGAGATGGCTAGTTCCAAGATCTCATCATCTTCGGATGCAAACAAAACGTTCATTATTCCTTCGATCACTGGTGTTGCGGACAATCTCTTTACAGTCTCAGGATCTCCATGAGAATCAAGCCAAGATTTTGCCACCAAACGGATGGCCAGTTCACACTCACTTAAGCTATCTGAGGAGCAAATCGCGAAGATAGCTCTACTTAGATCATTTGAAACAGAAGGAATGATTTGTTCTTCCTTTCTGATGGAAACACTGCCAATCTTACTGTTTCCTTCTCTCAAGCACTCCACAGGCTCACTTTGACAACTGAAATACTGGAAGCGGTCTGATTTTTTATGAGTATGATCCCATTCATCATGTTTTGGGGTTCTGTTACTTTGACTCGATGATCTTCGATGAACCACAGTTTTTTTCTGTCAAAGTCAAGAATTTAATTAGAATTCTCATCATACCCTTTCAAGAATCAACAAAAGGTAACATGTAAAGGTCACTCACTGGACTGTAATTGCCTTGCTTAAAGTCATCTCCAATGGATGAAATCTTCTCTTTTTCTTCCTCCTCATAGTCCCAAATTCCATTTCTTGCAGCATCCATGGATTTCCTCTCCGTAATTGGGCCAAAAACAGCACGATATCTTCAGGATAACGAAAAAAAATTTCAAGCTCAAAACTATCCTAGGAAGCATAGTACATAAAAAAAGAACAGTTCTACCACGAGTTGTAATTCAAAATATGCAAACTTACAATGAGTTGTTCTTGACAGAGGAATTGGAAGTGACAGAATCCATAGAACGTCTTCTTGAAGTCGAATATCCCACTTTAGAAGGCAAAGGCACAGAAGGAACAGCAGGGGCTTGGGCACCAACCTTGAGCCATTGTTTATAGTAAAGAGCAAACTTTGTTGTACCAATATCAACGTGGTCATTATAGAGCTTGTTTAAGGCTTTCATGTGCTTCTCCTTGTCAGCATAATCCGAACTCGATAGAACTTCCAATTCTTGTGTATGCCAAATCTTGAGATGAAGAAGGTGAGGAAGAAACAAATGCTCCCAAAGCTCAGGAAGCAAGTGTGTCCGAGCAAGATATGGCGAATCAACAAACACCTGAAGGAGATGCCTAGCTGCAATTCTATCATTTTTTTCGAGCTTGTAGACGATAGATAAGTAGAGCTGTGCACAAGCAGAGAGATTAGAATTGGGAATTCCACAAGTTGAGGCATTTCCAGAGTTATTGGAATTCAAAGATGCCACAATTGTCAATAGCCTAATAGAATATTGCAATGACTTTACTTTAACTTCCCTATTACTATCATCAATACTATCAACTAATCTCTCTATACTCTCAATAGCCAATTCTATATCAGCAAAAATCCCATCATCCGAATAATCCTTCTTTCTCGCAAAACAAGCATAACATTTCTCCTTAATACCTTCGCGAAAATCTTTATCCCTTGAATATTGTCCTACAAAGCCACTAAGTATAGAAATCACTGCTCTAATAGCAATTTCATCAATAGCAGGCTCATCTCTTCTTGGAATATTGCCTTCAACATGAGTATGAGTGGATTTAACATTTGATTTTTGTGACGAATGAACTGAAGAAGTAGTACTCAAAAAGGGTCTTCGGGATTTGGTCTTGGAGAAATCCAAGGATGATCTTTTGTCATGGCAAATGTAAATAGGCAGAGCAATATTGTTTGAGTCTTCTCTGTCTTTGAACTTAACTTTTCTATGAGTTCTTGCAGGTGTTTTTTTAGTACTTTCAAAACCTTCATCAGCTAGCAATTCTTGAAGAGAAGCCATTGGAATAAAAAAAATAATTGGATTGTGAGCAAAAGGTGCAGTGGCATTCTTTCTTGACTTTACAAGATAAACAGAAAGAGAGAGAAAAAGAAGATTAGGGGTGGTTGATAAAAGCCACAGAAATGAAGACAAGAACCAATGGGCTGGTTTTCCAATAACTTTGTTAACTTCTACTGGGCACTAACAGTTGCACTAGTGTAAAAATCACTTCTTTTTCCCCCAAAGAACACGACAGGAACATGCTTCAATTGAAAGAAAAAAAGAAAGAAAAGATTAGCCCTTCTCAAATTAGTTACTCCTTCGTTTTTATTTGTTTGTCTAACTCTCTTTTTCAGTCTGTCTAAAAAAAAATGTATGTTTATTTCTCTTTTTAGAACTCTTTAATTCTAATTTTTGACATGTTTAAGACCTAAGATGAAAGAGTATTTCAGTACATTTGATATATCTTTAATTTAAGACTACAAGATTTCAAAAGTCTTCTATACCTTCTTAAACTCTATACCAAATCCAATTAGGACAAACAAATTAAAACAAAGGGGTATTATTTTACTGATGAGTAGCAAGTTCAAAGAACATTTTTAGGTGATAAAACTAATTTTATAATGGATAGAAATATAATTTTTTTTATTTTATAAAAGTGTTAAAACTGATAATATGTTACTAGTATATTTGGTAAAAGGTGTTAAACACTTTTTATATTAAATAGACTTAAATGTCTTTAAAAATATTTAAAGAAAATATAAATTTAAAAGTATTTTCACATAAAACTAATAAATGAAGGAAATAAAAAAGAGAGATTATTAAAAGTTATTATGTTTAATTTGGATATTATAAAGATATAACATAGTAAAATATTTAATTAAATTAAAAGTGTTTATAAACTGAAAACTGAAAAGTCATAAGATTCTTATGAATATGATCAACTTTTGAATTTTTTGCAGATTTTAGATTATAAACATTTTTAGTGACTATCAAATAGATAAATAGATTTTAAAAAATAGTACACTTATAAATTATTTTACGGGGAAACTAAGCTAATACCCCATAAAAACAAACTAATTATAAATAAATATCCTTTTATATTCATACCCCATAAAATAATTACACTATATACCCTCAATTAATTTCGCTTAACTGATACTAAATCAGTATCATATACTATATTGGTATCATTAAGGCTGATAATTTCACTTAATTGATGCTAAATCAGTATATATATACCGTAATGGTATCATCAAGGTTTCTTGTTCAGAAATTACTCATTCGTTAATGATACTATAAGAGTATATATATACTCTTATACATAGTATCATTGACGAATGAGTAATTTCTGAATAAGAAACCTTAATGATACCACAACAATATACATATACTCTTATAGTATCATTGACTAATGAGTAATTTCTGAACAAGAAACTTTAATGATACCACAACAATATACATATACTCTTATAGTATCATTGACTAATGAGTAATTTCTGAACAAGAAACTTTAATGATACCACAACAATATACATATACTCTTATAGTCTCATTGACTAATGAGTAATTTCTGAACAAGAAGCTTTAATGATACCACAACATTAAACATATACTCTTATAGTATCGTTGACCAATGAGTAAGTTCTGAACAAGAAACTTTAATGATACCATATATATATATATATAGTATCATTGACTAATGAGCAATTATCAGCTTTAATGATACCAATACAGTATATGATACTGATTTAGTATCAGTTAAGTTTAAATCATCAGCGTTAATGATACCAATACAGTATATGATACTGATTTAGTATCAGTTAAGCGAAAATTATCAGCCTTAATGAAGGGGGTATGGGCTGTAATTATTTATGAGAGAATGAATATTTCTTGAATTACTTTGGATTTGGGTATGAACATGAAATTATTTTTGGAAAAATTACTAAAGTACACACATTTAAGTATATTATTTTCCATTTGTCCCTATAGCTTTTAAAAATAACTAAAATCCCTTATTTTAATAATGTATCTGTATTAATATATTAATGTATCCGTGCTTGTATTAATGTATACGCGCTTTCATTAATGTATCCGGATTGAGTTAATTTTTATTTTAATAATGTATTTGTATTAATGTATCCGCGCTTTCATTAATGTATCCAGATTGAGTTAATTTTAAGGGATTATTATAATTAGAAAAAAAATAGGGATAAATAGTAATTTCATCTTTACACTATGTGATTTATGTAACTTACCCATTATTTTTAGTTTTATGGCCCATTTATATAGTTTTCCATTATTTTAATCTAGTTATAAGCTTAACTAAGATATTGCGCCTCGATCACTTATAATGAAGCTGAACCAAATGTGGAATTAAACTTTTTTTCTTCCTTAAATGTCCACTTGTGAAGAACTATTAGTATGATACATCAATTCACCAAATATATAATTTTTTTCAGAAGGAGAGATAATAATTATAACCTTTATGATAAGCTACTTCTTTAGTGTAACAAAATTTCCTTTCCATGGAAAGAATGAACACACTTGACCTGAAAAAGGTAAACAAGGGATGTACAAGTTAAAAATGTGATTGGAAAATTTGGAGCTATGGATAAAAAACTATATATTAGGTTCATTAAATATTAAAAGCATAGATATGGTTCCTCAAAGTATGAGACAAAAAAAAAAGCTTGTTTTGAAGCTGGGAGAGCACATGATCAGCTGCATTGTTCCATGGGTCCTCTTTTAAGTTCAAATATATATCAACTACTAGTCTTTCTTTTTATAATATTGCAAAATTAATATAAAGGGTAAAACTAGAAAAGAAGAAATAAAAACATCATGATGAAATTATTAGTTTTAAAAGGGTAAACTTTGGGACCATTGTAGAGAATGTCTGCCTGTAAATGCTGACTGCTACCTTATCGAGAGTCGGAGTTAGAAGTTTTAATTTATGAATTTTAAATTATAATTTATTTATTTATTTATTTATTTATTAAAATCTTGAATAAATTATTTATTTAATAAACGTACAAAATATGAATCAAAAGCTATTGAGTTTTATCAAATTTATAATTACAATTATATATGGTGATCGGCTCCTAAATTCTGTTGAACCCGTAATCACAACTATTTATGACTTTTTTTTATATAGAAAGAATTGAAATTTTTGCGTCTGTTTTTGTCCACTATTTGCCACTTCATTATTTCCTTTTTTGGAACTTGGGTGGGGGCTCTTGCTGTTGAATGATTGATAAATTTTTGAGTTGCAGAATGCTGAAATTTAGAGAATTTAATTTCTTGCGTGTACAATTATTGAAAATTTCAGCAAAATGTTCACATGGATCTTCTATGACTATTTCATACTTCTTGTGTAAAAATAATAGTAATATTTTTCTCCCTTCGGTCCAAAATAAATATTATTTTCGCAAAACAAAAACTTATCTCAAAATTAGTGTTACGTTAGAAATTGAAGTAAAAAATTAATAGAGTTGTTTTTCCAATTATATCATTTGCACTCCATCTTTCTTAATAGTGTTCAATTTTCAAGAGATATTTATTAAATAGAGGTAGTTTTGTGAACCACACATTGTATTTTTTTTAATGAACGTGATTTTTGCTGAAGTAATACTTATTTTGAGACGAAAGAGTGTGTTTGGATACGTGGATGAGGGGATGGAAATATTTATTTATGAAATTAGAAGGAAAAGATAATAAACCAAATAAAAAATGATAAGTACTAGGAGATAGAAGAAGCATAGACTATGTAAACATTTTACCTACCGTTCGAACCACCTAATCTTGAAGCCTTTAATTATTTTAAAATTAAGAAAATACTAGGGTCTAGGAGTACTATTGTTGTCATTTGAAGATATTTTACTAAGAACTTCAATTGTGATGAAAATGACACCTTTGGTTATGCTTAGTTGAGTATTATATATATCTGAAAAGTCCAAAATGTCATTTTAATTAGATTATGCTGGAAAATAACTTGTCGTGGGACAGACTTATCAAGCTAGGAATTGAATTGAAATAACCTAGGCTTAATTAGTTTTTGTGACAAGAGTAAACTTTATTTTATCAATTCGACAATTGCTCTAACGATTAATGCTATGACATATATGTTTGTTTTTTTTTTTAGAAAGGCATATATGCTAGAGCCTTACAATAAAATTAAGGAGAAACTACCTAATTACATAAATATTTTTACTATATTTATTAATTTTTTCTATAATTCAAAATAATTATATTTTATCTCATCATTTGATAATTCCATACCAATATTCAAGCCAGATACATCTAGATACATGTTTTTTGCTACCAAATATATTGAAATAGGGAGGGAGACGAGCGAGAACAAGAGGAAAGTGAGTGAGATTCGTTTATGTATCTCAGATACATGTGAATCACTCTAGATATTAGATACATGTATCCGGTGTGATTCGCACGTATTTGGGATACCAAATACGTGAGCGAGATATGAGAGTGACAATCGAGATAGGAGGGATCAGAGGCGAGCGCGATTTATCAATGTATCACATATACATGCGAATACACTTGGATACAGTTTATCTAGAATAAATTACACATAATTTTGACACATGTATCCCGAGATATATGTATCTGGATGTATCTAGACGCACCAAAATCCGATTCATAATAATATTGCAAATTAGCGTGTGTATCTAAATAATTAACTCCTAAACTAGTGAGATTTCTATAAATTACCCAATTAATATGAACCAAAGAGAGTCCAGAACCAAAACGAACACATTTAGGACACTATATATCGAAACGGACCCTGTTTAGAAACATGCACCAAAACAAACAATACTTTGCAAAAAAATATCGGTGAACTGTCTTTTACACCGTTAACGTCTGTCTTCTCTAAATATATATAAAATAAAAAATAAATGATTTCAAGAATTAGCCCAAAAATGAGTGAACTACAATTATATATTCTTGTTAGCTTTTGGTTAAATATTGAAAACATAAGGATATATGTCATGTAAATTGTTCATCAATTGTTCAACAAAAGATGAAAGTTAGTAGAAAAGCATAGTTGGGAGTGGACCATTTTGAGAGCAATGTTTAAGTGAAGGGACAAAAATGAGCAACCAAATATGAGGTGTTAAAAGGAAAAGAAAGAATGTGAAACTCTTTCTCCTCCACTGATGTTAACGTTCATGTGCCTTATTTGACATCTTGTGGTTTTGGTCCATTGTATTCTCTTTTTCATTCTCATCTTTTTCGATAATGCTTACTCTACAAATTAATAATTGACACTATGATTACAACTTTTATAAATTAAAATTATATGGATCGCATAGTCTAAAACACAAAATTATTCCAGTTTAGCTGGATCTAAAATGTTAGAGGCAGAAATTTCGTCAAAGATATTCAAAAGGATTATTTCAAGAGAGGTAGAGGTAGGATGAAAAAGTATTGGTGGGGGAAGGGGTTGATTAGATAGGGCATGTTGCAGTTTCATCTTATCGAGGACATGATCTTAGATAGGAAGGTGTGGATCGTAGGATACGAATTAGGTTAGAAGGTTAGTAGGTGACAGTGCATTGCCTTGTTGTCCATTCATATAAGTAGTCGTAGTATTGCTTTTGTGGTTTTTTGCCCTTTGATTTATGTTACTATTTGTTCTTTCTTGTATCTCGATTATTGTATTGCTTTGTTGTAATGTTTGTTATGTTACTATCTGATATTTTTGTTACTGTTTGTTGTTTCTTGTACCTCGATTATTGTATTGCTTTGTTGTAATGTTTGTTCTGTTACTATATAATAACTTTGTTATTGTATGTTGTTTCTTATACTTCTTTTTTTTCGGGACGGCTTTGGACTTTTTCTTAAGCCGAAGGTTTATCGAAAATAACATCTACCTCTAAGCTAAAGTAAAGTCTAGGCATATTGTTTTCTCTAAATCCCACTTTGTGAGACTACTAGGCATGTTGTTATTGTATATTAAAAAAGAAAACAGAATTAAACTCTACAATCTTTACCTTAAAAATTAAATACAAGAGATATTCAATTGAATACATTCAACCCCAAAACTTACGAGAGGCTCAATATTCTTAATCAACAGAAATTAATGAACTATACCCCAACTTAATTCATTTACACTAGGTACTATACTTGGCTAGATAAATACCTATCTAAAATATTTTTAATCGAAATAAAAACTAAAAACCAACACAAAATAGAAACAATAATACTAAAATTATCACTAATTAAATGAAGCACATCTTCTTTTGGGTGCTCAACATACTTATATTAAGTAACTATGTCTTAACCGTTGCAAGTTATAATCTTAATTTACAAGGTAGATAGCAAAATTGCAACAATGGTAGATAGCAAAATGACGAGTCTTACAGGTAAAAGGGAGAAAGGAATTTTTACATAAATAATATACTTTATTTGATTAATTACGCTTTTAAGTGTAACTTTATTTTTATTACCATATATGATATAATTTTAGCTTTAATAACCATTTGATATAAATTTGTATTAAAATTGTATATTAGGTGAAGTTCTGAAAAATTATATTAAAGTTGTATCAAAACTGTATTAAATATAAACAATCGATGATCTGATAGTGGTAATTACGAAAAAGAAGAGGTGAAGCTTTGAAAATCTGTATTAAAGTTGTATTAAAATTGAATAAATATAAACGATAGTTATAATACAATTCGAATTCGATATTATAC
The DNA here is from genome assembly GCA_018342035.1 of Solanum appendiculatum. Lineage (NCBI taxonomy): Eukaryota > Viridiplantae > Streptophyta > Magnoliopsida > Solanales > Solanaceae > Solanum > Solanum appendiculatum. The sequence continues at coordinate 1,570,778 of JAGDQO010000342.1, forward strand.
ATTACTATAAATTCGATAGTTATTATTTCAAAACAAATATAATACATTTCTAACAATGTAAATTAATTTAAATATTACCAAAATATTTGAAATTCAGATATAATACTTATAATATATTTATATTAAAAATATATTTATTAGATATGCACCAACACACATTGAAATTATGAGCAAGAGAGAAAGATGAACGTAGAAAAAAAAGAGAAGAAGGAGAGAGGGAGAAAGAGAAAACCAAAACAAAAGAAAAATAAATAGAGAGTGAAAAACGGAAAAAAAGAAGAAGAAGAGAGTGAAAAACGGGAAAAAAAAAGAAAAGAGAAGAAGGAGGGAGAGAGAGCCAGAAATGTTATAAATGGTAAACTATATTATATTATTATAAAGAGAAAAAACATAAATTGACGCCTGAAGTTATCCTGAATTTTCAAAAAGACATCTTAATAATGCGGGCGTCGTATTACCCCCTAAACAATTTGAAACTTATATTATTACATCATTTTTCAATTAGTCCCTGATTTTAAAAAACAAGTGTTATCACACACCAATCATTACGTGAAACGTGTTAATTTAATTTGAAATATTTTTTTTTATTATTTTAAATTTTTGTTTCTCTCTCTCTCTCTCTTTTATTTTTTGACTTATTTTAATTTTTTTACTTTTATTTTATTTTTATTTTGAAATCTACTTCATCTTCCACCCTCATTTTCAAGTTACCACCTCCCTCCATTTTCTTTCTTTCTTTCTTTCTTCTTCTTCTTCATCTCCACCCCAGGTCAAGTTGAGCCCCTCCTTAATTTTTTTCTTCTTCTTCTTCCGTTAAATTTCTTTCCTTTAGTGATTTTTTTGAAGGTATCATCAATTAATTTATCTCACTTTCATATAACTTCAAAAATGGATTTATCAAATTGTTCGAAATGTAAAATAATATTTAGATATAATTTTAAAATTGAAGAGAGTTTTAAACTAATAGTAGTTAAAAAAAGGAAGGTGGAGTTGTGGTAAAAAGTGACATTGAAAGTGAGAAGCTTCAATGTAGATGACAATGAATTTTTGAAGAAGAAGGAAGAAAGAAAAAGAAAAAATAATAAAATAAAAGAAAATATATTTTATAGCAAAATACTTGTAAAAATAAAAATATATTCGTTACTTTAGTTTGTTCACGCTCTCTAAGAGAGTGCATACACTCTCTATGTCAAGTGAACAAAAAATGATTTAATAATATCAGTTTTAGGATTGTTTAGGAATGTAATAGGACACTTGCATAGTTAAGGTATCTTTTTGAAAATTTGGAATAACTTTAAGTGTCACTTTATGTCTTTTCTCTATTATAAATGATAATTATGAGGATAATATATATTGTTTATGTAAAATAAAGAAAATGAATGATGCCCAAATTCTTCTACATTTAATTGAGCATTTGTGCCATATTGAGTTTGGTCAAATTTAACATTGATACGTCTCCTTTTCGTATTTATTGATAAGTCTCCTTTTCATATCATTATTCCATTTTATCTCAATTTCTGACGACATTTGTAGGCTCAATAAATCCTATTGGGACAGTTGAACAACTTCCTGGAAGTTCTCCTAATGTAGATATAACGCTTTTAATAGGAGTAACTAATTAAAGAAACATCTTTTCGTGTATTAATTATGGAGTAGTTTATTAAAACTAAATGTTTCACACTTTCATAGTTGTAAAATCATGGCTTTATAGTTGTTATACTTGCTTCCATCAACGCTAATACTTTCTCCATTTCAAATTAATTGAATTATTGAGGTGTTTCATACTTTTTAAGAAAAGAAGATTAAGACATAAATTAGGCATAACTTTTCACTTTTATCCTTATTAATTATTATCAAATTTATTATTAAAATAACTAAACATTAATTATATAACAAATTTCAATACTAACTAATCTATCTTATATATAATAGGAGAAGTAAAAGTTCGTCAGCACCACAAAAATCAGTACTTTTAAAAAATAAATATTACAAAATAGTATTTGCAAAAAAAAAAAAAACACATAGAAAGGTGTTACAGCCAATTACTTTAATTTTAATTTAAATAGGCATTTAAAAAACAATTTATTTTTTAAAAAAAATTAAAGCAGTTTTTACACTTAATAAATTAAAGAAATGTTTACAATTAAAAAAACCGTGTTAAAATTTTATTGTAAAACCACTTTCCGGTTTATAATTAGATTAGTTAGTAATTATCTATTAGTTACTGTTTTTAAATTAAAATTTAATATTTTTTTACAAAATAAAAATAACAAATTTAAAAACCAACCGAGTTAAAATTTGCTTTTCATACATCTATAAATAATCTATATATCTATATTTAAATTTTGAGTTACATAAAGGAAAGTAGTGAATTCCTAAAATATAGATAACTAATTAAGAATTTTCTTCTTCTTTTTTAAAATTTTCATAATTCAAATTATTTTAATTTATAAATTGAAATTTAACCAAAAAATAATGTAATAAAAACTGTCAATCTATATATAAATTGAAATTAGGAATAATTTTTACATATGAATAAAAGATTGAAATTAACGAAAAATAAATTTTAAAAAAGGGACGAAAGGAAGATTCAATGGAGGTTTAAATACACATGAGTTTAGAGTTTTTGCACTTTTCTCTAATATTTGTGTCACAGTAAAAAAAATAAATTACAGAACAACTTTATAATTATTTATTTTAGAATTTAACAACTTTGTTAAATCTATTAAATCATTTCTTTTCTTAAAAAAAAATCAATCTTAACACAAGATAATAGTAATGATCACAAATTTAATAATATAGAAATTAGCATATATAATTTAATTTGATTTAAAAGAATATGAAATGATCTTAATTTTTTTGTTGAAGTTATCTAAGATTCTATGTTATCTTAGTAGAGGTTAAAAGATAAATTAGGAAATGTAACATAATTAATGTAATATGTTTTGAACATAAATATAATAGATGTAAAGTCTATTTCCATAAAAATAAAAGGCAATTACAATATATGGGTACATTGCAAAATTATCAATTGCTTGATTTTCTTTTATTTACAAGTATGTGTTCAAGGTGTTGACACCCAATTTTGGCTTAATATTTTTTAAAATTCATAACTTTTATGTTTTATTTATTAAATTGTTCAAAATACATTTTTATAATTTTAAATAAATCTATCAATATTTATTCTTATTTTTCAAAATATTAAAATTTTTATTAGTTTATTTTGGATTTTATTTAATTTTGATCATATTATTTTTATCACAATCAGTTGAATATATTGTGAATATTGTGTCGGTTTTATTAAATTACAATTTTTTGTTGAATTGCATTTTCGCATGCCATTGATTTTATTCGTGAAATTTGTTAATATTCATTCTTATTTGTTACTTTTCATTTATTTAGATATTTTGCGCAGTCTAGAAATTCATTCAAATATGAATAAGATTTGCATACACAGATATTTTAGGGGTTTTGTTAACTGGATAAGATTTCATACACATATATTTTATTGATCGGTGGTTTTGGCCCACGGTAGCAATAAGTTGTTCATTAAGTTAGTAGCGGTGGATAAGATTTTAGGGGTAATTTTAAGATTTTTTAGTCTTGAAAAATTTCTTTTAGTGTTCATAATTTTCCGGTGACAAGTTCACCGGAGCTCCGCCGAAATCCGGTGAGTCCACCACCCAAAACCCCCTTTTGTTTTCTCATTTTTCTGCCATCTTCTCCCTCCCTTTCTCCATTTCCGACCGGAAACAACCTCCGTCGCCGGCTACACACAGAAACCCCCAGCCCACAAACTCCATTAAAGACCACCCACAAACTTCAAACACCAGTCCTCCTCTCCTCAAAAATCTGACCAGAAAACAACCATCAATCCACCGGAAAACAAACCCAACACCACCAGCAACGAAAACCAAACCACCAAACAACACGAAACAACCACCCCAAAACGCCATGGGAAAACCCCCTTGCTGCCCAAACAACCGGGCGAGCTACAAGCTCCGGCTAAGCACAAAAAAGAATGACCATATTTGGTCGGAATGCTCCATCGCCGGTGGAAACGAACCGGATCCGATTATTAGGTAAGTATAGTTAATCTATTCACTTGTTTTTATTTAAATTATTGAGTTTTTTTTTTTATTGTTTCCTAATTAATTTACATTTTTTTAAATTGTGAATGGGGTATCTGTTCATGTCTGTTGTGTTTAGTTTTTTAGAATGTTAAATTATTGTTCTTTGATAAATTGTTAGTTATTGCTTTGTTTAATGTACACTATTGCCATTTTTTATTATTATAATTATTGCTCTATTTACTTTTGTTTTTGTTGAGACTAGTGTCATATATTCTATTAATATTTTAATGATCTTTGAATGACCTCTTGTGGTTTGACCCTCTCTGTTTATGATTTTTAGTTGTTTAATTTTTTGTTCTATGTTAATATTACTTAACTTTAAAAATAGCATTTTAATTTGAACTATATTGATATCCTACTACGTTTGTTAACCTTATTACGTGGCTATTATTTTAATCTTCAAATATTATATGCATTTTATCTAATTAATTATTGGTTGTTGCTGCTTTCCATATTTTTCTTGAAATAATTTTTGTTGTTATTGTAATTAAAGCGTTATACTTTGTATATTAAAATGGCCGACGGAGAAATTACCTTCGATTTCAAGGCCTCCCATGTTCATAAGACGGATTTTTATTTTTAAGTTATTATTCGATTCATTTATTTTTATTCATATTTATTTATTACTAACACTTTTACTAAGTGTCTTTATAGCTACCTCGGAGTCGCTTCCCATTGAAGTTATTCCAATGGAGTTCGAATGATATTTTATATTCATTATTTTGTATATTATTCACGTTAGGCAAACTTTAGGCTGTTTCTTATATTATCGTTTTACTTTATTATTTGTATATATATTGCATGTTTATTACACTTGTACGTTTATTACACTTGTACATTGTTTATTATCTCCTCCTCAATTTGAAAAAAATGAACTCAGTCGGGACCCACAGTTGTGGATTTCGAAGGATGCATAACCCCTTCCCTTCGGAATAACTTGAACCCCTTACCTATAATCTTTTGGTTTCGTAGACTTATTTTTGTTAATTAATTAATTAGTTTCCTAGTTTTCCTAAAATTAGGTGGCGACTCTTAAAAAATTGTTTTATTCTTTTAAATCCTTTTAAAAATTAGATTATTTTTTGGAGTTACCATGATGTTTCGCCTTATTTGAATAAAGTAGGGATGTAAACACAAGGTTCATACAATAAGAGGTTTAAGATAATACAAAATTTATCAAATATGAATTTAAATTATTTTTTCCATGAAATGTTCTCAATTTTTTGTTGAAGTTATATCTAAGATTTTAAAATATTTTTGCAGAAGTTAAAAGACATACTATGAAATGTAACAAAATTTATTTAATGCGTTTTGGGTAGAAATATAATGGGAAAATAGATGTAAATTCGATTTTTTATGAAAATTAAAAGTAATTACTATATGTACAAATTGAAATCATAAAATGCTTGATTTTCTTTTGACTATAGAAAGGTGTTCAAGGCTTATATCAATAAGAGGTTTACGATATCAATCCTTCAAGCAATATTTTGGCATGGTTATTATGCAAATATAACACTTTGTATTCAAGTATTTTTACTTGCTTTTTTTGTATTTTTTTTATAAAAAAATCATCACAAAAAATAATACAAATTGTATGTTATTTAGAGCTTCGAAATTACTATTAGTTTCCTTTATATAAGGTAATATTTACATTTAAAGGAATTGCCAATGAGATCAAAGTTAATAAATAATATTTAAAAATTTGAAATAATTTGATAATACAACAATAATGTGCAAAAATCAATTCTTTTTTTGAGTTTATTCATCAAATGTTATGCACATGATATTAATAAAAAATATTATTATAATTAGTAATGATGAATTTAAAGAAAAAAAGTTTTAAAAAAATTATTTTTACCCAAATGGCAGTCTAATATCAAGTCATTTGATAGTTTTAGAATAAAAATTAAAACAAAAGAAAAAAATTAATAAACAACAAAATTAACTATTTAATTAAAAAAAAATTAAAATGCCATGATGCAAAATAAATAAAAAATAAAATAATTAACGAAAAAAATAAGAAAAAGAAAACATTAATAAAGGGATAGCTAAAAATAGTTAGGTAAAATTTAAAAAAAAATTATGATCGAAAAAAAAAACTAATATAAAGTATCTCCTAAAATCCCTCACCCACTTACCTAACCACCCTAATCTGTCAAAACTCAGCTATATATTATTTTAATCTTCTACCTATATAATAGGAAAGGCAAAAGTGTCACGCATCACAAAAAAATTCATTTCAAATTTTAAGTTTATATAAAAATGAATTTAATATTTTAAATCTATATTTTATATAAAAAAAATGTCATCAACATAAATATTTTTGAATTATCATTTTTAAAAATAATAAATTTAAAATATTATAAATTCGTATTTTGCAAAATATAGGCACATTTCTTCATCAGAATACTTCTTAAATTTTCTGTTTGAATATTGATTATAGGTAAAAAAAAATTGTTTTAAATATTTTTTTGGATGCTGGCATTTTAAAAAAGAGTAATATTGAAATAAGAAATTTTGTAAATCCTTGATTTAGGTTATAAAAAAAAATCATTTTTGAATATTCTATAAATCGGATATTTTTTAACTATTAAATTATTTTATGTTTTTTGGATGCTGAAATTTTTTAAAAACAAAAACGACAAATTCTTAACACATCTCTAAAAAAGAAAATAAAGAGGCAAAATAAAATATAAAATCAAGTAAAACTGACTTGGCAGTTTCTCTTATCTCCATGTCCCACTAAAAAACTTAAATTTTAAATTTTTTTAAGTTTAAAAATAAGATGGCTTGCACCTATTCTTATTAATCTCAACGACATTATTTTCAGAATTAAAATGATTTGTAACTATTCTTATTAATTTTAATATCAAATTTTTTTTTTAATTTTTTTTTATTGATAAATAATGTTTAAATTAAAATATATAGAACAAAATTTTTTTTGTATTTATATCTAAGATAATAATTGATATTATTGCTTTCAAAATTTTGAATTAAAATTGATTTGAAATGAATTATCATATATATATTCACATTATATTCATAATAAAATGTTGATGGTGCTTATAACTTCTAATGTTTATCTAATTAATATTAAAAAAATAATATATTAATTATCTATATAAAATTAGTTTAAAATTTTTAAAACTAAATTCTAATATAATCTGCCACTATTAAGTTATACATATTTATTAAAAAATAAAATCTACAACATATTTAAAAAGGCTAAAGAAATCTAAAAATTCATAAAATAAAAGAAGAGACTTATAGTAAATCAAAAATAGAGAAGATGATCCGTTTTTTTCATCTTTTAATTTTTTCATTGCATTGAAATTAATTTATTTTTATGTGGTATATAATAATTTGATTATAATATCTTTTGCTTTAATTGATTAGTGAACGTCATTTTTTTTTGTACATTCTTATTTTATGAAATTGTATTTGATTAAATAAAAAACGTCTTATTTTGCAGGATTAAACAAGAGAGGAGTGTGCTAAAGAGGTTGCAACATGCTTTGCAAATAATATTTAGATTTTAGCTAAAAGTATTATCAATATTTTCTATTCTAGGTTTTAGATTGATCTATGAATTTAAAATTTAACTAATTAGCACAATATCAATTCAACACATGTAATGTTTAGTGTCTTTGAAGAACATACCCGCATTGCACACAAATTGTGGTAAATTTTTCTTAGCATAAGTGTATATATGAAATGAAAACATTGTATATTATTATACATACACTTTTGTTACTCAATAATAATTTGTATTCACTTTTGTTACTCAATAATAATTTGTATTAATTATTTTTAAATTTAAAATTTATTATATTTTAAAATATTCGCGCAAGGCACGGGCACGTATACTAGTGAAAGGTAAAATTGGAAGAATATTCTAAAAGTAGTCTTGAAGATTGAACAATTAAGTTAATTTGAAAAATGAAAAATGTCTCAACAATTCAATTAATTTGAAATGAGGGAGTAGCATTTTCCTAACAATATTGTACTCCCTTTAATTAAATTTTGTCTACTAATTAGAAGTGTTAGTTTTAATCCAACCCGTACGAGAGACTTATTTTAAGGAAAATCCCAAATAGAAAGGCCAACTTACTATTTATAGCTATGAAATTATGAATTAACTATTGATTTAATCAAAACTTTATTGGTTTGGATTGATTCAGATTTGTACCCTGAACTTATATAGTATGAGGTTTTAGAACTTCCTATCGAAGCGAACTATATTTGTAGAGCTCTAATTAAGGAAAGGAAAAACTTTTAATTTGGTATCACCAAACCCTTTCGTAGTAGAAAAACTTCTTATTGTAAGCTAACTTTAAAGTATATTAGATATATCATGTCTTGTTAAGATGCCACACAAGAGAATTATAAATAGACATTTTTTTGGAAAATAAGGGTTCATCCATAAGCATGCTGTAAATTAAAAGTTCATTGGGGGTAAACGCACCAATTTTATACAACTCTCAAGTTGTTTTCTCTCACAAAGGTAAAATAAATAAGAGTAAAAGTGAAACAAAGAATTTATTTTATCGCGTGATGAAATTACATGTCATAAATTAATAAAATTTCATCAAACAAAATTCCCAATACACATATATATATCTCCATTCACCATTTAAACAAATGGTTACATATTTTAATTATTGAATTTAATTAAGAAGATCAGGCCTGGTCCTTTCAACAGCTAAACAAGTGCTAAGCAATTTCTTACTACCCTGATAAAATGTTGAAAATTCAATAGGCATTTGTACTTTCTTGAATTCATCCTCACAATCATCCAAGCTTGACATTGCTGATGATATCTTAATATTTGCACTTTTTGTCTTATCACCTGTTTTCAACAACTCTTCTACTTCTTTCAATGTCTCAAGTGCATCATTATATGATTTTTTGCATCCAGTACCAATTTCATCTTTTAATTTTGCATCATTAGGTGTCAATGTTTTTAACAAACTAGCCATAATTGGCTCAGCCAATTTTGTTTGCATAATTGTTTCTGATAACACTTCTGTTATGGCTTCTTGCCATGTGTCAGCTACCTTAACAACTTCAGAACAAAAGGGCTTGTCTACCGCTTTAACACAATATGGGCTGACTTTGGCTGTTGCTGGATCAACTTGTGCATTTGTTTGGGTTGATGCAAATAAAAGGGTAGTTAAGGCCAGAGAGACCAATGAGAAAGCAACCCCATTTCTATTAGCCATTTTTTTTATTTTCACTTGTGTTTTTTTGTTTTGTTTTGTCACTTTTCTCTATTGGAAGATGGTCTTCTCTGGGTTAAGTTTGAAATGATAGAGAGGTAAAAGTATATATAGGAGGTAAAAATTGGATGGATGTTTGAAATATATGGCTTGCATTATTTTGCTCTTTTGTTTGTTGAATTTTCAGCCATAGAATGAAAGGATTTGTATTAATTTAGGAGTAGTGGCTTATATTTGTTTTTCTTTTGTTCATGTTGCACGTTTGACCAATATTGTACTCCCTTTAATTAAATTTTGTCTACTAATTAGAAGTGTTAGTTTTAATCCAACCCGTACGAGAGACTTATTTTAAGGAAAATCCCAAATAGAAAGGCCAACTTACTATTTATAGCTATGAAATTATGAATTAACTATTGATTTAATCAAAACTTTATTGGTATGGATTGATTCAGATTTGTACCATGAACTTATATAGTATGAGGTTTTAGAACTTCCTATCGAAGCGAACTATATTTGTAGAACTCTAATTAAGGAAAGGAAAAACTTTTAATTTGGTATCACCAAACCCTTTCGTAGTAGGAAAACTTCTTATTGTAAGCTTAACTTTAAAGTATATTAAATATATCATGTCTTGTTAAGATGCAACACAAGAGAATTATAAATAGACATTTTTTTGGAAAATAAGGGTTCATCCATAAGCATGCTGTAAATTAAAAGTTCATTAGGGGTAAACGCACCAATTTTATACAACTCTCAAGTTGTTTTCTCTCACAATCAAACTTAGGATTTAGACTGTGATATAGGATAATCCGACATACCATAACAACCGTGCATCGCCAACATGAACTTAGTTGTGGTTCATTACGTTCTTTTACTTTTACTACACGAAGAACTCGTAAGTAATTCTCATTATATGATTTACTTGCTCTTTAATTAGTTTAGGTTTACGTCATGTACTCCTTCAATTTACTATAAACCTTTCTAAATAGATATACATTACAACACTATCGATATACACCATTCCAAATAGATATATTTGTATCCTTTATTATAACTAATTAGTGGCACATGATTATAATATGCTTGTATATATATGTCCTAGCCTCTTGAACCTTGATAATGTGGAAAGTGTTAATATGGTACGTATATAAAATCCAAGGTAAAATAAATAAGTGTAAAAGTGAAACAAAGAATTTATTCTATCGCGTGATGAAATTACATGTCATATATTAATAAAATTTCATCAAACAAAATTCCCAATACACACACATATATATCTCTCCATTCACCATTTAAACAAATGGTTACATATTTTAATTATTGAATTTAATTAAGAAGATCAGGCCTGGTCCTTTCAACAGCTAAACAAGTGCTAAGCAATTTCTTACTACCCTGATAAAATGTTGAAAATTCGATAGGCATTTGTACTTTCTTGAATTCATCCTCACAATCATCCAAGCTTGACATTGCTGATGATATCTTAATATTTGCACTTTTTGTCTTATCACCTGTTTTCAACAACTCTTCTACTTCTTTCAATGTCTCAAGTGCATCATTATATGATTTTTTGCATCCAGTACCAATTTCATCTTTTAATTTTGCATCATTAGGTGTCAATGTTTTTAACAAACTAGCCATAATTGGCTCAGCCAATTTTGTTTGCATAATTGTTTCTGATAACACTTCTGTTATGGCTTCTTGCCATGTGTCAGCTACCTTAACAACTTCAGAACAAAAGGGCTTGTCTACCGCTTTAACACAATATGGGCTGACTTTGGCTGTTGCTGGATCAACTTGTGCATTTGTTTGGGTTGATGCAAATAAAAGGGTAGTTAAGGCCAGAGAGACCAATGAGAAAGCAACCCCATTTCTATTAGCCATTTTTTTTATTTTCACTTGTGTTTTTTTGTTTTGTTTTGTCACTTTTCTCTATTGGAAGATGGTCTTCTCTGGGTTAAGTTTGAAATGATAGAGAGGTAAAAGTATATATAGGAGGTAAAAATTGGATGGATGTTTGAAATATATGGCTTGCATTATTTTGCTCTTTTGTTTGTTGAATTTTCAGCCACAGAATGAAAGGATTTGTATTAATTTAGGAGTAGTGGCTTATATTTGTTTTTCTTTTGTTCATATTGCACGTTTGACCAATATTGTACTCCCTTTAATTAAATTTTGTCTACTAATTAGAAGTGTTAGTTTTAATCCAACCCGTACGAGAGACTTATTTTAAGGAAAATCCCAAATAGAAAGGCCAACTTACTATTTATAGCTATGAAATTATGAATTAACTATTGATTTAATCAAAACTTTATTGGTATGGATTGATTCAGATTTGTACCATGAACTTATATAGTATGAGGTTTTAGAACTTCCTATCGAAGCGAACTATATTTGTAGAACTCTAATTAAGGAAAGGAAAAACTTTTAATTTGGTATCACCAAACCCTTTCGTAGTAGGAAAACTTCTTATTGTAAGCTTAACTTTAAAGTATATTAGATATATCATGTCTTGTTAAGATGCCACACAAGAGAATTATAAATAGACATTTTTTTGGAAAATAAGGGTTCATCCATAAGCATGCTGTAAATTAAAAGTTCATTGGGGGTAAACGCACCAATTTTATACAACTCTCAAGTTGTTTTCTCTCACAATCAAACTTAGGATTTAGACTGTGATATAGGATAATCCGACATACCATAACAACCGTGCATCGCCAACATGAACTTAGTTGTGGTTCATTACGTTCTTTTGCTTTTACTACACGAAGAACTCGTAAGTAATTCTCATTATATGATTTACTTGCTCTTTAATTAGTTTAGGTTTACGTCATGTACTCCTTCAATTTACTATAAACCTTTCTAAATAGATATACATTACAACACTATCGATATACACCATTCCAAATAGATATATTTGTATCCTTTATTATAACTAATTAGTGGCACATGATTATAATATGCTTGTATATATATGTCCTAGCCTCTTGAACCTTGATAATGTGGAAAGTGTTAATATGGTACGTATATAAAATCCAAGGTAAAATAAATAAGTGTAAAAGTGAAACAAAGAATTTATTCTATCGCGTGATGAAATTACATGTCATATATTAATAAAATTTCATCAAACAAAATTCCCAATACACACACATATATATCTCTCCATTCACCATTTAAACAAATGGTTACATATTTTAATTATTGAATTTAATTAAGAAGATCAGGCCTGGTCCTTTCAACAGCTAAACAAGTGCTAAGCAATTTCTTACTACCCTGATAAAATGTTGAAAATTCGATAGGCATTTGTACTTTCTTGAATTCATCCTCACAATCATCCAAGCTTGACATTGCTGATGATATCTTAATATTTGCACTTTTTGTCTTATCACCTGTTTTCAACAACTCTTCTACTTCTTTCAATGTCTCAAGTGCATCATTATATGATTTTTTGCATCCAGTACCAATTTCATCTTTTAATTTTGCATCATTAGGTGTCAATGTTTTTAACAAACTAGCCATAATTGGCTCAGCCAATTTTGTTTGCATAATTGTTTCTGATAACACTTCTGTTATGGCTTCTTGCCATGTGTCAGCTACCTTAACAACTTCAGAACAAAAGGGCTTGTCTACCGCTTTAACACAATATGGGCTGACTTTGGCTGTTGCTGGATCAACTTGTGCATTTGTTTGGGTTGATGCAAATAAAAGGGTAGTTAAGGCCAGAGAGACCAATGAGAAAGCAACCCCATTTCTATTAGCCATTTTTTTTATTTTCACTTGTGTTTTTTTGTTTTGTTTTGTCACTTTTCTCTATTGGAAGATGTCTTCTCTGGGTTAAGTAAATAAGATAGAGTAAAAAGTAGTATATAGGAGGTAAAAATGGATGGATGTTTTGAATATATGGCTTGCATTATTTTCTCTTTTGTTGTTGAATTTTCAGCCACAGATGAAAGGATTTGTATTAATTTAGGAGTAGTGGCTTATATTTGTTTTTCTTTTGTTCATATTGCACGTTTGACCAATAATTGTACTCCCTTTAATTAATTTGTCTACTAATTTAGAAGTTGTTAGTTTTAATACCGTACGAAGACGACTTATTTTAAGAAAATCCCAACTAGAAAGGCCAGACTTAACTATTATTAATGCTATCGAAAGATGATAACTATTGATTTAATCAAAACTTTATTGGTTTGGATTGATTCAGATTTGTACCCTGAACTTATATAGTATGAGGTTTTAGAACTTCCTATCGAAGCGAACTATATTTGTAGAACTCTAATTAAGGAAAGGAAAAACTTTTAATTTGGTATCACCAAACCCTTTCGTAGTAGGAAAACTTCTTATTGTAAGCTTAACTTTAAAGTATATTAGATATATCATGTCTTGTTAAGATGCCACACAAGAGAATTATAAATAGACATTTTTTTGGAAAATAAGGGTTCATCCATAAGCATGCTGTAAATTAAAAGTTCATTGGGGGTAAACGCACCAATTTTATACAACTCTCAAGTTGTTTTCTCTCACAATCAAACTTAGGATTTAGACTGTGATATAGGATAATCCGACATACCATAACAACCGTGCATCGCCAACATGAACTTAGTTGTGGTTCATTACGTTCTTTTGCTTTTACTACACGAAGAACTCGTAAGTAATTCTCATTATATGATTTACTTGCTCTTTAATTAGTTTAGGTTTACGTCATGTACTCCTTCAATTTACTATAAACCTTTCTAAATAGATATACATTACAACACTATCGATATACACCATTCCAAATAGATATATTTGTATCCTTTATTATAACTAATTAGTGGCACATGATTATAATATGCTTGTATATATATGTCCTAGCCTCTTGAACCTTGATAATGTGGAAAGTGTTAATATGGTACGTATATAAAATCCAAGGTAAAATAAATAAGTGTAAAAGTGAAACAAAGAATTTATTCTATCGCGTGATGAAATTACATGTCATATATTAATAAAATTTCATCAAACAAAATTCCCAATACACACATATATATATCTCTCCATTCACCATTTAAACAAATGGTTACATATTTTAATTATTGAATTTAATTAAGAAGATCAGGCCTGGTCCTTTCAACAGCTAAACAAGTGCTAAGCAATTTCTTACTACCCTGATAAAATGTTGAAAATTCAATAGGCATTTGTACTTTCTTGAATTCATCCTCACAATCATCCAAGCTTGACATTGCTGATGATATCTTAATATTTGCACTTTTTGTCTTATCACCTGTTTTCAACAACTCTTCTACTTCTTTCAATGTCTCAAGTGCATCATTATATGATTTTTTGCATCCAGTACCAATTTCATCTTTTAATTTTGCATCATTAGGTGTCAATGTTTTTAACAAACTAGCCATAATTGGCTCAGCCAATTTTGTTTGCATAATTGTTTCTGATAAACACTTCTGTTATGCTTCTTGCCATGTGTCAGCTACCTTAACAACTTCAGAACAAAAGGCTTGTCTACCGCTTTAACACAATATGGGCTGACTTTGGCTGTTGCTGGATCAACTGTGCATTTGTTTGGGTTGATGCAAATAAAAGGGTAGTTAAGGCCAGAGAGACCAATGAGAAAGCAACCCCATTTCTATTAGCCATTTTTTTTATTTTCACTTGTGTTTTTTTGTTTTGTTTTGTCACTTTTCTCTATTGGAAGATGGTCTTCTCTGGGTTAAGTTTGAAATGATAGAGAGGTAAAAGTATATATAGGAGGTAAAAATTGGATGGATGTTTGAAATATATGGCTTGCATTATTTTGCTCTTTTGTTTGTTGAATTTTCAGCCACAGAATGAAAGGATTTGTATTAATTTAGGAGTAGTGGCTTATATTTGTTTTTCTTTTGTTCATATTGCACGTTTGACCAATATTGTACTCCCTTTAATTAAATTTTGTCTACTAATTAGAAGTGTTAGTTTTAATCCAACCCGTACGAGAGACTTATTTTAAGGAAAATCCCAAATAGAAAGGCCAACTTACTATTTATAGCTATGAAATTATGAATTAACTATTGATTTAATCAAAACTTTATTGGTATGGATTGATTCAGATTTGTACCATGAACTTATATAGTATGAGGTTTTAGAACTTCCTATCGAAGCGAACTATATTTGTAGAACTCTAATTAAGGAAAGGAAAAACTTTTAATTTGGTATCACCAAACCCTTTCGTAGTAGGAAAACTTCTTATTGTAAGCTTAACTTTAAAGTATATTAGATATATCATGTCTTGTTAAGATGCCACACAAGAGAATTATAAATAGACATTTTTTTGGAAAATAAGGGTTCATCCATAAGCATGCTGTAAATTAAAAGTTCATTGGGGGTAAACGCACCAATTTTATACAACTCTCAAGTTGTTTTCTCTCACAATCAAACTTAGGATTTAGACTGTGATATAGGATAATCCGACATACCATAACAACTGTGCATCGCCAACATGAACTTAGTTGTGGTTCATTACGTTCTTTTGCTTTTACTACACGAAGAACTCGTAAGTAATTCTCATTATATGATTTACTTGCTCTTTAATTAGTTTAGGTTTACGTCATGTACTCCTTCAATTTACTATAAACCTTTCTAAATAGATATACATTACAACACTATCGATATACACCATTCCAAATAGATATATTTGTATCCTTTATTATAACTAATTAGTGGCACATGATTATAATATGCTTGTATATATATGTCCTAGCCTCTTGAACCTTGATAATGTGGAAAGTGTTAATATGGTACGTATATAAAATCCAAGGTAAAATAAATAAGTGTAAAAGTGAAACAAAGAATTTATTCTATCGCGTGATGAAATTACATGTCATATATTAATAAAATTTCATCAAACAAAATTCCCAATACACACATATATATATCTCTCCATTCACCATTTAAACAAATGGTTACATATTTTAATTATTGAATTTAATTAAGAAGATCAGGCCTGGTCCTTTCAACAGCTAAACAAGTGCTAAGCAATTTCTTACTACCCTGATAAAATGTTGAAAATTCAATAGGCATTTGTACTTTCTTGAACTCATCCTCACAATCATCCAAGCTTGACATTGCTGATGATATCTTAATATTTGCACTTTTTGTCTTATCACCTGTTTTCAACAACTCTTCTACTTCTTTCAATGTCTCAAGTGCATCATTATATGATTTTTTGCATCCAGTACCAATTTCATCTTTTAATTTTGCATCATTAGGTGTCAATGTTTTTAACAAACTAGCCATAATTGGCTCAGCCAATTTTGTTTGCATAATTGTTTCTGATAACACTTCTGTTATGGCTTCTTGCCATGTGTCAGCTACCTTAACAACTTCAGAACAAAAGGGCTTGTCTACCGCTTTAACACAATATGGGCTGACTTTGGCTGTTGCTGGATCAACTTGTGCATTTGTTTGGGTTGATGCAAATAAAAGGGTAGTTAAGGCCAGAGAGACCAATGAGAAAGCAACCCCATTTCTATTAGCCATTTTTTTTATTTTCACTTGTGTTTTTTTGTTTTGTTTTGTCACTTTTCTCTATTGGAAGATGGTCTTCTCTGGGTTAAGTTTGAAATGATAGAGAGGTAAAAGTATATATAGGAGGTAAAAATTGGATGGATGTTTGAAATATATGGCTTGCATTATTTTGCTCTTTTGTTTGTTGAATTTTCAGCCACAGAATGAAAGGATTTGTATTAATTTAGGAGTAGTGGCTTATATTTGTTTTTCTTTTGTTCATATTGCACGTTTGACCAATATTGTACTCCCTTTAATTAAATTTTGTCTACTAATTAGAAGTGTTAGTTTTAATCCAACCCGTACGAGAGACTTATTTTAAGGAAAATCCCAAATAGAAAGGCCAACTTACTATTTATAGCTATGAAATTATGAATTAACTATTGATTTAATCAAAACTTTATTGGTATGGATTGATTCAGATTTGTACCATGAACTTATATAGTATGAGGTTTTAGAACTTCCTATCGCGAACTATATTTGTAGAACTCTAATTAAGGAAAGGAAAAACTTTTAATTTGGTATCACCAAACCCTTTCGTAGTAGGAAAACTTCTTATTGTAAGCTTAACTTTAAAGTATATTAGATATATCATGTCTTGTTAAGATGCCACACAAGAGAATTATAAATAGACATTTTTTTGGAAAATAAGGGTTCATCCATAAGCATGCTGTAAATTAAAAGTTCATTGGGGGTAAACGCACCAATTTTATACAACTCTCAAGTTGTTTTCTCTCACAATCAAACTTAGGATTTAGACTGTGATATAGGATAATCCGACATACCATAACAACCGTGCATCGCCAACATGAACTTAGTTGTGGTTCATTACGTTCTTTTGCTTTTACTACACGAAGAACTCGTAAGTAATTCTCATTATATGATTTACTTGCTCTTTAATTAGTTTAGGTTTACGTCATGTACTCCTTCAATTTACTATAAACCTTTCTAAATAGATATACATTACAACACTATCGATATACACCATTCCAAATAGATATATTTGTATCCTTTATTATAACTAATTAGTGGCACATGATTATAATATGCTTGTATATATATGTCCTAGCCTCTTGAACCTTGATAATGTGGAAAGTGTTAATATGGTACGTCTATAAAATCCAAGGTAAAATAAATAAGTGTAAAAGTGAAACAAAGAATTTATTCTATCGCGTGATGAAATTACATGTCATATATTAATAAAATTTCATCAAACAAAATTCCCAATACACACATATATATATCTCTCCATTCACCATTTAAACAAATGGTTACATATTTTAATTATTGAATTTAATTAAGAAGATCAGGCCTGGTCCTTTCAACAGCTAAACAAGTGCTAAGCAATTTCTTACTACCCTGATAAAATGTTGAAAATTCAATAGGCATTTGTACTTTCTTGAATTCATCCTCACAATCATCCAAGCTTGACATTGCTGATGATATCTTAATATTTGCACTTTTTGTCTTATCACCTGTTTTCAACAACTCTTCTACTTCTTTCAATGTCTCAAGTGCATCATTATATGATTTTTTGCATCCAGTACCAATTTCATCTTTTAATTTTGCATCATTAGGTGTCAATGTTTTTAACAAACTAGCCATAATTGGCTCAGCCAATTTTGTTTGCATAATTGTTTCTGATAACACTTCTGTTATGGCTTCTTGCCATGTGTCAGCTACCTTAACAACTTCAGAACAAAAGGGCTTGTCTACCGCTTTAACACAATATGGGCTGACTTTGGCTGTTGCTGGATCAACTTGTGCATTTGTTTGGGTTGATGCAAATAAAAGGGTAGTTAAGGCCAGAGAGACCAATGAGAAAGCAACCCCATTTCTATTAGCCATTTTTTTTATTTTCACTTGTGTTTTTTTGTTTTGTTTTGTCACTTTCTCTATTGGAAGATGGTCTTCTCTGGGTTAAGTTTGAAATGATAGAGAGGTAAAAGTATATATAGGAGGTAAAAATTGGATGGATGTTTGAAATATATGGCTTGCATTATTTTGCTCTTTTGTTTGTTGAATTTTCAGCCATAGAATGAAAGGATTTGTATTAATTTAGGAGTAGTGGCTTATATTTGTTTTTCTTTTGTTCATGTTGCACGTTTGACCAATATTGTACTCCCTTTAATTAAATTTTGTCTACTAATTAGAAGTGTTAGTTTTAATCCAACCCGTACGAGAGACTTATTTTAAGGAAAATCCCAAATAGAAAGGCCAACTTACTATTTATAGCTATGAAATTATGAATTAACTATTGATTTAATCAAAACTTTATTGGTATGGATTGATTCAGATTTGTACCATGAACTTATATAGTATGAGGTTTTAGAACTTCCTATCGAAGCGAACTATATTTGTAGAACTCTAATTAAGGAAAGGAAAAACTTTTAATTTGGTATCACCAAACCCTTTCGTAGTAGGAAAACTTCTTATTGTAAGCTTAACTTTAAAGTATATTAAATATATCATGTCTTGTTAAGATGCAACACAAGAGAATTATAAATAGACATTTTTTTGGAAAATAAGGGTTCATCCATAAGCATGCTGTAAATTAAAAGTTCATTAGGGGTAAACGCACCAATTTTATACAACTCTCAAGTTGTTTTCTCTCACAATCAAACTTAGGATTTAGACTGTGATATAGGATAATCCGACATACCATAACAACCGTGCATCGCCAACATGAACTTAGTTGTGGTTCATTACGTTCTTTTACTTTTACTACACGAAGAACTCGTAAGTAATTCTCATTATATGATTTACTTGCTCTTTAATTAGTTTAGGTTTACGTCATGTACTCCTTCAATTTACTATAAACCTTTCTAAATAGATATACATTACAACACTATCGATATACACCATTCCAAATAGATATATTTGTATCCTTTATTATAACTAATTAGTGGCACATGATTATAATATGCTTGTATATATATGTCCTAGCCTCTTGAACCTTGATAATGTGGAAAGTGTTAATATGGTACGTCTATAAAATCCAAGGTAAAATA
The DNA here is from genome assembly GCA_018342035.1 of Solanum appendiculatum. NCBI lineage: Eukaryota > Viridiplantae > Streptophyta > Magnoliopsida > Solanales > Solanaceae > Solanum > Solanum appendiculatum. The sequence continues at coordinate 1,590,674 of JAGDQO010000342.1, forward strand.
AATAAGTGTAAAAGTGAAACAAAGAATTTATTCTATCGCGTGATGAAATTACATGTCATATATTAATAAAATTTCATCAAACAAAATTCCCAATACACACACATATATATCTCTCCATTCACCATTTAAACAAATGGTTACATATTTTAATTATTGAATTTAATTAAGAAGATCAGGCCTGGTCCTTTCAACAGCTAAACAAGTGCTAAGCAATTTCTTACTACCCTGATAAAATGTTGAAAATTCGATAGGCATTTGTACTTTCTTGAATTCATCCTCACAATCATCCAAGCTTGACATTGCTGATGATATCTTAATATTTGCACTTTTTGTCTTATCACCTGTTTTCAACAACTCTTCTACTTCTTTCAATGTCTCAAGTGCATCATTATATGATTTTTTGCATCCAGTACCAATTTCATCTTTTAATTTTGCATCATTAGGTGTCAATGTTTTTAACAAACTAGCCATAATTGGCTCAGCCAATTTTGTTTGCATAATTGTTTCTGATAACACTTCTGTTATGGCTTCTTGCCATGTGTCAGCTACCTTAACAACTTCAGAACAAAAGGGCTTGTCTACCGCTTTAACACAATATGGGCTGACTTTGGCTGTTGCTGGATCAACTTGTGCATTTGTTTGGGTTGATGCAAATAAAAGGGTAGTTAAGGCCAGAGAGACCAATGAGAAAGCAACCCCATTTCTATTAGCCATTTTTTTTATTTTCACTTGTGTTTTTTTGTTTTGTTTTGTCACTTTTCTCTATTGGAAGATGGTCTTCTCTGGGTTAAGTTTGAAATGATAGAGAGGTAAAAGTATATATAGGAGGTAAAAATTGGATGGATGTTTGAAATATATGGCTTGCATTATTTTGCTCTTTTGTTTGTTGAATTTTCAGCCACAGAATGAAAGGATTTGTATTAATTTAGGAGTAGTGGCTTATATTTGTTTTTCTTTTGTTCATATTGCACGTTTGACCAATATTGTACTCCCTTTAATTAAATTTTGTCTACTAATTAGAAGTGTTAGTTTTAATCCAACCCGTACGAGAGACTTATTTTAAGGAAAATCCCAAATAGAAAGGCCAACTTACTATTTATAGCTATGAAATTATGAATTAACTATTGATTTAATCAAAACTTTATTGGTATGGATTGATTCAGATTTGTACCATGAACTTATATAGTATGAGGTTTTAGAACTTCCTATCGAAGCGAACTATATTTGTAGAACTCTAATTAAGGAAAGGAAAAACTTTTAATTTGGTATCACCAAACCCTTTCGTAGTAGGAAAACTTCTTATTGTAAGCTTAACTTTAAAGTATATTAGATATTTATCATGTCTTGTTAAGATGCCACACAAGAGAATTATAAATAGACATTTTTTTGGAAAATAAGGGTTCATCCATATAGCATGCTGTAAATTAAAAGTTCATTGGGGGTAAACGCACCAATTTTATACAACTCTCAAGTTGTTTTCTCTCACAATCAAACTTAGGATTTAGACTGTGATATAGGATAATCCGACATACCATAACAACCGTGCATCGCCAACATGAACTTAGTTGTGGTTCATTACGTTCTTTTGCTTTTACTACACGAAGAACTCGTAAGTAATTCTCATTATATGATTTACTTGCTCTTTAATTAGTTTAGGTTTACGTCATGTACTCCTTCAATTTACTATAAACCTTTCTAAATAGATATACATTACAACACTATCGATATACACCATTCCAAATAGATATATTTGTATCCTTTATTATAACTAATTAGTGGCACATGATTATAATATGCTTGTATATATATGTCCTAGCCTCTTGAACCTTGATAATGTGGAAAGTGTTAATATGGTACGTCTATAAAATCCAAGGTAAAATAAATAAGTGTAAAAGTGAAACAAAGAATTTATTCTATCGCGTGATGAAATTACATGTCATATATTAATAAAATTTCATCAAACAAAATTCCCAATACACACACATATATATCTCTCCATTCACCATTTAAACAAATGGTTACATATTTTAATTATTGAATTTAATTAAGAAGATCAGGCCTGGTCCTTTCAACAGCTAAACAAGTGCTAAGCAATTTCTTACTACCCTGATAAAATGTTGAAAATTCAATAGGCATTTGTACTTTCTTGAATTCATCCTCACAATCATCCAAGCTTGACATTGCTGATGATATCTTAATATTTGCACTTTTTGTCTTATCACCTGTTTTCAACAACTCTTCTACTTCTTTCAATGTCTCAAGTGCATCATTATATGATTTTTTGCATCCAGTACCAATTTCATCTTTTAATTTTGCATCATTAGGTGTCAATGTTTTTAACAAACTAGCCATAATTGGCTCAGCCAATTTTGTTTGCATAATTGTTTCTGATAACACTTCTGTTATGGCTTCTTGCCATGTGTCAGCTACCTTAACAACTTCAGAACAAAAGGGCTTGTCTACCGCTTTAACACAATATGGGCTGACTTTGGCTGTTGCTGGATCAACTTGTGCATTTGTTTGGGTTGATGCAAATAAAAGGGTAGTTAAGGCCAGAGAGACCAATGAGAAAGCAACCCCATTTCTATTAGCCATTTTTTTTATTTTCACTTGTGTTTTTTTGTTTTGTTTTGTCACTTTTCTCTATTGGAAGATGGTCTTCTCTGGGTTAAGTTTGAAATGATAGAGAGGTAAAAGTATATATAGGAGGTAAAAATTGGATGGATGTTTGAAATATATGGCTTGCATTATTTTGCTCTTTTGTTTGTTGAATTTTCAGCCATAGAATGAAAGGATTTGTATTAATTTAGGAGTAGTGGCTTATATTTGTTTTTCTTTTGTTCATATTGCACGTTTGACCAATATTGTACTCCCTTTAATTAAATTTTGTCTACTAATTAGAAGTGTTAGTTTTAATCCAACCCGTACGAGAGACTTATTTTAAGGAAAATCCCAAATAGAAAGGCCAACTTACTATTTATAGCTATGAAATTATGAATTAACTATTGATTTAATCAAAACTTTATTGGTATGGATTGATTCAGATTTGTACCATGAACTTATATAGTATGAGGTTTTAGAACTTCCTATCGAAGCGAACTATATTTGTAGAACTCTAATTAAGGAAAGGAAAAACTTTTAATTTGGTATCACCAAACCCTTTCGTAGTAGGAAAACTTCTTATTGTAAGCTTAACTTTAAAGTATATTAGATATATCATGTCTTGTTAAGATGCCACACAAGAGAATTATAAATAGACATTTTTTTGGAAAATAAGGGTTCATCCATAAGCATGCTGTAAATTAAAAGTTCATTGGGGGTAAACGCACCAATTTTATACAACTCTCAAGTTGTTTTCTCTCACAATCAAACTTAGGATTTAGACTGTGATATAGGATAATCCGACATACCATAACAACCGTGCATCGCCAACATGAACTTAGTTGTGGTTCATTACGTTCTTTTGCTTTTACTACACGAAGAACTCGTAAGTAATTCTCATTATATGATTTACTTGCTCTTTAATTAGTTTAGGTTTACGTCATGTACTCCTTCAATTTACTATAAACCTTTCTAAATAGATATACATTACAACACTATCGATATACACCATTCCAAATAGATATATTTGTATCCTTTATTATAACTAATTAGTGGCACATGATTATAATATGCTTGTATATATATGTCCTAGCCTCTTGAACCTTGATAATGTGGAAAGTGTTAATATGGTACGTATATAAAATCCAAGGTAAAATAAATAAGTGTAAAAGTGAAACAAAGAATTTATTCTATCGCGTGATGAAATTACATGTCATATATTAATAAAATTTCATCAAACAAAATTCCCAATACACACATATATATATCTCTCCATTCACCATTTAAACAAATGGTTACATATTTTAATTATTGAATTTAATTAAGAAGATCAGGCCTGGTCCTTTCAACAGCTAAACAAGTGCTAAGCAATTTCTTACTACCCTGATAAAATGTTGAAAATTCAATAGGCATTTGTACTTTCTTGAATTCATCCTCACAATCATCCAAGCTTGACATTGCTGATGATATCTTAATATTTGCACTTTTTGTCTTATCACCTGTTTTCAACAACTCTTCTACTTCTTTCAATGTCTCAAGTGCATCATTATATGATTTTTTGCATCCAGTACCAATTTCATCTTTTAATTTTGCATCATTAGGTGTCAATGTTTTTAACAAACTAGCCATAATTGGCTCAGCCAATTTTGTTTGCATAATTGTTTCTGATAACACTTCTGTTATGGCTTCTTGCCATGTGTCAGCTACCTTAACAACTTCAGAACAAAAGGGCTTGTCTACCGCTTTAACACAATATGGGCTGACTTTGGCTGTTGCTGGATCAACTTGTGCATTTGTTTGGGTTGATGCAAATAAAAGGGTAGTTAAGGCCAGAGAGACCAATGAGAAAGCAACCCCATTTCTATTAGCCATTTTTTTTATTTTCACTTGTGTTTTTTTGTTTTGTTTTGTCACTTTTCTCTATTGGAAGATGGTCTTCTCTGGGTTAAGTTTGAAATGATAGAGAGGTAAAAGTATATATAGGAGGTAAAAATTGGATGGATGTTTGAAATATATGGCTTGCATTATTTTGCTCTTTTGTTTGTTGAATTTTCAGCCATAGAATGAAAGGATTTGTATTAATTTAGGAGTAGTGGCTTATATTTGTTTTTCTTTTGTTCATGTTGCACGTTTGACCAATATTGTACTCCCTTTAATTAAATTTTGTCTACTAATTAGAAGTGTTAGTTTTAATCCAACCCGTACGAGAGACTTATTTTAAGGAAAATCCCAAATAGAAAGGCCAACTTACTATTTATAGCTATGAAATTATGAATTAACTATTGATTTAATCAAAACTTTATTGGTATGGATTGATTCAGATTTGTACCATGAACTTATATAGTATGAGGTTTTAGAACTTCCTATCGAAGCGAACTATATTTGTAGAACTCTAATTAAGGAAAGGAAAAACTTTTAATTTGGTATCACCAAACCCTTTCGTAGTAGGAAAACTTCTTATTGTAAGCTTAACTTTAAAGTATATTAGATATATCATGTCTTGTTAAGATGCCACACAAGAGAATTATAAATAGACATTTTTTTGGAAAATAAGGGTTCATCCATAAGCATGCTGTAAATTAAAAGTTCATTGGGGGTAAACGCACCAATTTTATACAACTCTCAAGTTGTTTTCTCTCACAATCAAACTTAGGATTTAGACTGTGATATAGGATAATCCGACATACCATAACAACCGTGCATCGCCAACATGAACTTAGTTGTGGTTCATTACGTTCTTTTGCTTTTACTACACGAAGAACTCGTAAGTAATTCTCATTATATGATTTACTTGCTCTTTAATTAGTTTAGGTTTACGTCATGTACTCCTTCAATTTACTATAAACCTTTCTAAATAGATATACATTACAACACTATCGATATACACCATTCCAAATAGATATATTTGTATCCTTTATTATAACTAATTAGTGGCACATGATTATAATATGCTTGTATATATATGTCCTAGCCTCTTGAACCTTGATAATGTGGAAAGTGTTAATATGGTACGTATATAAAATCCAAGGTAAAATAAATAAGTGTAAAAGTGAAACAAAGAATTTATTCTATCGCGTGATGAAATTACATGTCATATATTAATAAAATTTCATCAAACAAAATTCCCAATACACACATATATATATCTCTCCATTCACCATTTAAACAAATGGTTACATATTTTAATTATTGAATTTAATTAAGAAGATCAGGCCTGGTCCTTTCAACAGCTAAACAAGTGCTAAGCAATTTCTTACTACCCTGATAAAATGTTGAAAATTCAATAGGCATTTGTACTTTCTTGAATTCATCCTCACAATCATCCAAGCTTGACATTGCTGATGATATCTTAATATTTGCACTTTTTGTCTTATCACCTGTTTTCAACAACTCTTCTACTTCTTTCAATGTCTCAAGTGCATCATTATATGATTTTTTGCATCCAGTACCAATTTCATCTTTTAATTTTGCATCATTAGGTGTCAATGTTTTTAACAAACTAGCCATAATTGGCTCAGCCAATTTTGTTTGCATAATTGTTTCTGATAACACTTCTGTTATGGCTTCTTGCCATGTGTCAGCTACCTTAACAACTTCAGAACAAAAGGGCTTGTCTACCGCTTTAACACAATATGGGCTGACTTTGGCTGTTGCTGGATCAACTTGTGCATTTGTTTGGGTTGATGCAAATAAAAGGGTAGTTAAGGCCAGAGAGACCAATGAGAAAGCAACCCCATTTCTATTAGCCATTTTTTTTATTTTCACTTGTGTTTTTTTGTTTTGTTTTGTCACTTTTCTCTATTGGAAGATGGTCTTCTCTGGGTTAAGTTTGAAATGATAGAGAGGTAAAAGTATATATAGGAGGTAAAAATTGGATGGATGTTTGAAATATATGGCTTGCATTATTTTGCTCTTTTGTTTGTTGAATTTTCAGCCATAGAATGAAAGGATTTGTATTAATTTAGGAGTAGTGGCTTATATTTGTTTTTCTTTTGTTCATATTGCACGTTTGACCAACTCTTTGCGTAAAAAACGGCTTGTCTTAGTGGTGTATAGTTTCCTTTTATTTACGTAAAAAATATGGTGGTGGGGGAGAGACAACTAGGAAGAAAGGGTCAAATTTGTTTCCTCGATTATATATGAAAGGTTTAAATTTGTCTTTCATTTTCAAAAGAAATAAACTATTAATTGTGAGGCATGTGAGGTATATTTTGAATTTTAAATCCACATATAAATACTCTACTAAAGAAAGTCAAAAGTGTAATGAAAAAAAAAAGGTCAGTATAAAGAAAGAAATTTACAATCACTAGAGCTGTCAAAATGGGCTTGGCCCGTTAGGCCGGCTCAACCCAACTCTTGAATTAAGTAGGGTTGAGCTTAATTTTTTCAGCCCATTTAGGAACGATGCTTTTTGGCCCAATCTCATTTGGCCCGCTAACCTCGTAGGCCCAATCCGCCAGCCTTAGAGGCCAGCCTGTGGGCTGTGAATTTTTAAAATATTCAATATATATATATATATATATTATTGAAGTTATTATAACTATAAATTTTTGACCTCTTCTACTTTTGTTTTTATGCCTAATTTTTCATTTCTCATTTGTTGTCTTGTTTATGAAAAAAGTGATCATGTAATTTTTTTACTCAAATGAATCTTATGAATGTTGTATCTTAGCTATTATATTGTTTTGTAAGTATTCACTGAAGTGTGTGTAATTCATGAATGAATTTCTATATGTATTGATGTCGTGTTCATCAGACATCAACGTTCGATACTCTTTCTAAAAGGTCAATATTGTCCATTTTTTGCTTGAAGGGCAACCCGTGGCCCGCTTAGGGCTGAGTTGAGCTGCTATTTTCTTGGCCCTTTAATTAAAATGATCAGTCCGTCCTAACCCATTTAACTCTCTAGTCCGTTAGGATTGAATTGAGTTGGGTTGGGTCAGCCCATTTTGACTGCTTTAATTATCACTCACATTACAAAGTCAAGATTCTTAATTCCACTATAAGTTTCTTTTCTTTTTCTAAAAAGTTTTTAATGAAAAATAAATAAATAAAACGTAAAGAAGATTACCGAATCAATGACGTGTTCAGGACCCAACAAAGAGTGGTGACAGCATTTGCTTCGTCACCTTACCGATACCTCACAATTCACATTAAATTAAATTAGTTACCGGTTGTGATGTAATGATATGACTGTTTCATACTTAATAAAGGGTTCGGATTCAAGGGGTGTGGAGAAAAATTTATTGGAAGCATCACCTCCAAATGGATCCTATGCGATTCGAATTTAGTTATGATTCTAATGCAGGCTTTGGCATCGATTGAAAATTTTTAAAAAATCATTTTTTGAAGTAACATTAACTTAAATAACAACTCACTCATAAAAAATAGGCAATAAATATAATGTATATCGATTAATATTATACTTTTGCAATTTTAAAATTATTGTATTTTAGCTTTTTATTATGTATTAGCTATATTGAAACTCGATTAATGTGAATTTACGGGTATCAAAACTACTTTTTAAGAGGGCTTGCCATGAAGAAACTTTGCTCCATTTTCTTCTAATAATATTTACTACTGTATGTATTTCAACTCTATACTCTTTCGCCTTTTAGGAAACTTCCTTGAGACACGTGGGTCCACTTTGTTGTCTTCTGAAAGTAACTAGGGACAAATTTTCTTGAATTCTAACCCTTTAATCTTTTGTGGTTGTTCATCGGATCTAGCTTGAGAGTTAAAAAAAACAGTTTTTTTTGCTCTGCAATTGGAAATATTTTGGTTGTTTTAACTGGAATGAATGTTATTCCATTTGGGTAAGTTGTGATCAAGTAGTTGAAGGTTATTAGTTGGTAGAATTTTCATTTGGGTAAGTTGTGATCAAGCTGTTGAAAATTTGCATGTTGTATTCTTGAAAAAGATAGTATTTTTACTGTGAAATTGCAGTTTAGCTGATTGTAGATAGGGTGGAATTGTTAGTTTCTGCTGAAGTTTTAAAGGGTTGATTTGGTTGTAGCTGAAATTGGGAGAATTTGAGTTGTTGTTTTGGAATTTGCTTCTTTTCTTGATCTTTGTTGTTGAATATTAGGAGAAAGAAGAATTTCTTCTGTTGGTGATTGATTAAGGTTTTGGAGAGGTTCTTTTTGTGCATAGAGCCTGTGTGAAGAATATTGTACTTTTGATTTTCTGGAGTTTGGCCTATCTTAGATGTAGATAAAATTTGTGTATTTTTAGTTTATACAATTGTGAAATGGGAAGTTCTGCTGAACCATCATCTTCTATAAGCTTTACTTCAACTTCCAACACGTCGAATGGGTCCATTGATATAGGCCAAAACACATGTGCTTGTGGTGGATCTGAGACTGGGACTAGTTATGAAATCACCAGCTTGAGTAAACTCAGTAGTAATTTAGAGCAACTCTTGTTAGATTCCAGCTCTGATTTTACTGATGCTGAGATTGTCGTTGAGGGTGTTTCACTTGGTGTTCATCGATGTATATTAGCTGCCAGGAGTAGTTTTTTTGGGGATCTTTTTAGGAAAGAAAATGGAAATTGTGGAAAGGAAGGTAAGCCAAGTTATTCTATGATGGATATTTTGCCTTGTGGTAAGGTTGGGTATGAGGCTTTCCGTACTTTCTTGAGCTATTTGTACTCGGGGAAATTGAAGCATTTCCCTCCGGAGGCATCAACGTGTGTCGACAGTTTATGTTCCCATGAATTTTGCAGACCAGCAATCAATTTTCATGTTGAGTTGATGTATGCCTCTTTCGTGTTTCAGGTTCCAGAGCTAGTGTCACTTTTTCTGGTAGGTAACATGCTTTCTACTGATTAATTTACATTTCAAGTGGGGTTTGTAGTGTTCATTGTGATTCAAGCTAACAAGGACAAATGCAAAAGGTTATTCGTGTATCTCAATAACCGATAATTAGATCATATTATGAAATCTCTATGTGAGTTTTTGGTTTGAAATGATTTTTTCTTCTAAACATTGTTAAATTGTCAAAGAAAGAAAAATTCAATACATTAATCATATGAAAGTGGCATCCAGGTAGTGAATATTCTGCACTGTTATACACTGCAATACCATTGTGATGTGAACCCAAATTCATTCATTTGCTCATACCTTAGTCGCTTCATCACATCATGATATTTTTTCAGTTAATATTGGTCGCTAGGAGAAAAATAGTTCTAAGTTTGTTTTAAACAGAAATAGTTACTCATTACAATAGGACCTTGTGAAGTTGACATGAAATATCTCCTACACATCGATGGACATAACCTTTGGAAACTCACTGATGTTATTATGCAATAAATTTGATTTGCCTATGATAAAGTTTATTGATATGTTTGAGTTTAGAATGCATATCTAATAATTTTGTTTTAGGCAGTCGGACATCATTGTCCATTTAAGTTTTGAGGGTAGTGGTCTCTGTGATAACCTTTTTAGATCTTCCTAATGGAAACAAACACAATGAATATTGGACACGCATCACTATGGCTGCTTCCAGTTTCATAAAAGTTGGATGCGTTTGTTTGAAATATATAGAGAACTTGTAGCAACAACCTAGAGAACATTCTGCTAACAATAACTCGTATAATTGCAGCGACGCCTTGTCAGTTTTGTCGGGAAGGCTCTTGTGGAAGATGTTATCCCAATACTTGGAGTTGCTTTCCATTGCCAATTGAGCGAGCTTCTCACTCATTGCGTTGATAGAGTAGCGCGATCAGATCTTGAAAGCACATGTATTGAGAAGGAGGTTCCCTTTAAAGTTGCAGAGAGTATTAAGCTATCGCGGCGGAAATGTCAGGGTGATGAATATAAGGTTCTACCCGTGGATCCCTTGCATGAAAAGAGAAAAAATAGGATATACAAGGCATTGGATTCGGATGATGTTGAACTTGTCAAGCTTCTACTTAATGAGTCTGACATAAGTTTAGATGGAGCCTACGCTCTTCATTATGCTGTTGCATATTGTGACCCCAAGGTTGTTACTGAGGTTCTTGGACTGGGTGTTGCTAATGTCAACCTTCGGAATACACGTGGTTACACTGTACTTCACATTGCTGCCATGCGTAAGGAACCCTCAATCATTGTATCACTTTTGACTAAGAGAGCTCATGCATCAGAAATTACATTGGATGGGCAGAGTGCTGTTAGTATCTGTAGGAGGCTGACTAGGCCTAAGGAGTACCATGCAAAAACAGAACACTGCCAGGAAGCAAACAAAGATCGGGTATGTATTGATGTTTTGGAGAGAGAGATGCGTCGCAATCCAATGGCCGGAGATGCGTTATTTTCTTCCCCCATGTTGGCCGATGATCTGCCCATGGAACTGCTCTACCTGGAAAACAGAGGTACTGCTTGGGTTTTCCTCTTTTTACCAATCAAGGCCCAAGCAACTTCTAGTCTTCCAGTTCTGGAAGCTAGGCTTCTTTGGTTGAAAGTTCATACTAAGCAAGAATTAGTGGTCCTACTGGACTTTGTTCAGTTATAGTAGTTACATAATCAAGATTTAAGCATTTCATATCATTAGATCATGATCTCAATTCTGGGAAACTACGAAGAGAGTATCCTTTGAATTTGTAGGGCAACCTTGACTGTTAATGTTGAAAGCATGGTAAAGTGTTGGCGTATTTGCACCAGGATATGCTGTTGATTAGTAGACTCTCACCTCCGGTTAATATTCATTTATATTAGTTCATTATTTCTCTAAATTCTACGGGAAGATCTCTGTGGGGCCAAGTTATAGTACACAAACTACAGTTCTATCATTTTTTTGTCAATCAGGCTGGTCACAATACCAGTTGATGCCACACTGAGAGTATGAGGGAATTAAGGGTATACTAACTAATCCAGCTGAAAGCAAAAAAAAAAAAAAGAAGATAAACAAACATAACACGCACACATTTAAGTAATTTCTGCATTATATGATGACTTGGAATGAAGCCATGATGTTGTCATTTACCAGTGTTTGTTTTTGTTATGTACGATATCTATTCTGTCAAACTCGACTTGGTTTCTTCATTCAATTCTGATGAATCTGTTGTGGTCCTCTCATGAATTAAATATACCCACTGAGCAAGTAATTTCATGATGGCTTTTGCATTACAGTGGCATTTGCACGATTATTGTTCCCTCTTGAAGCCAAACTAGCCATGGAAATTGCAACAGCTGAGACGACAGCTGAATTCGTAGATCATTTGGCATCTAAAGGTTCATCTGGAAACTTGAGGGAGGTTGATCTGAATGAGACACCCATAATGCAGAAAGAAAGATTCTCGAAGACAGGTATCCACTGATAGCCAATCTATTGATTAAGATCATCTTACATGTACCAGATTTCGTATTTATTTCCAATATCATCACATCATCTAATCAGTAGCAATTTACTTGACATGAAGAGCATCTAGACAACCCATTTTCTGCTTCCTTCCTCCTTTTCTCCCAAAAGAGGAAAAGAAAGAAAAAACAAAGAATATAAATTACTTTTGGTCTATTTTGTAGTATTAACCATTGATGTTAAATCCCTGAAATATCCAGGATAATAGAATAATAAATATGTGGATATGTGTGTAGGGTTTTGCCAACCTCCTACATGACTATAGTATGTCACTTTTTGTGCAATTTTCTTTTTCATCAAATACCCTTCTGATTTGAAAGAATGAGTATTTATATAACTGGCAGCATGTATATGTCATGCCTGTAAATATGACTATATAAAGTGGAAATTCAGACTTCAAACTGTAATGTTTTTGAGAAAAAGATGGCAAATAACTTCTTATCCTACTTTCAAGTCATATCTTCTGTAGTCTCGCAAAATTGTCCATCTCTTACTGTTGGTCCTTTCCCTCCCTTGAACATTTAAGGTTAAGAAGAAGCAAAAAGGGCAACACCAAGTTTGTATTTCTCTGTATAGGTCATCACCTGTTTGGACCTCTTTATCCTCAAGTATGTTGAAGTCTGCCCCTTCCAAAAGAAGATTGGCAAACACCTAATTTGTTGTTTACAAATTGGAGAAGGAAGAATATGAGGGGAAAGGTGCAAAATTTCCTTTTCTGTTGTTTGTTTTAGGACAGAAAGTGAAAAGAGACGGATAAAAGTTTTTGTTTGGACCAACTGTTAGAGACGGATAAAAGTTTTTGTTTGGACCAACTGTTCTCTCTCTTATTTCCAAACGTGTTATTTTCTTTTATCTTCTCTTTCCTTCCCTAGTTTCTAGACATAGCATGAAGAAAAAAAAGTGAAATAGGTACATAGTCTTCCATAGAGAAGAATCAACAAGATATAACAAGTTAGCAGCTCATTATTATTTTCTTTATATGGTAAACCCCACCCCACCCCTAGACACTCTCTGTCCAGGAGTCAGTGGTGGTGCTCCCTTCGTGTCATAAACCCCTAACATAGTTGGTTAGAGGTTGAGGGTCCTATGGACTACGCTATGCCTCACTTTTCAAGTGCAGCTCACTACTTTGCTGTCTTTTATACATGACATCATGTCTTTGAGCTTTGAGTCCCTTTGTCATTTAAGCCTGTCATATCACTGATTTCCGAACTTTCCAGCTTACTACTGAATGTTGCTGGAAACTTGGCATACAACTTAGTTGAGCTTTTCCCCTTCTTTACTGCTATAACTGTTCCTTCAGCAGGTTTATATTTTCTACATAGGTTCCATTATGAATTGACAAATTCAGAATTGTATTTTCAAGTTCCTCTTCTTGTTATTCTAAATTGATTCTGATTTCATGGTTACAGTTGAGCTGGGCAAACGCTACTTTCCTCATTGCTCCCAAGTTCTGGATAAGTTTATGGAGGATGATTTACCCGACTTATTTTACCTTGAGAAGGGCACACCAGAGGAACAAAAGATTAAGAGGAGGCGATTTAAGGAGCTCAAAGATGAAGTTCAAAAGGCATTTAACAAAGACAAGGCTGGACATCATTGCTCTGGCTTGTCTTCCTCATCATCTTCCACCTCTTTTAAAGACGGTGCAAGTGTCAAAGCTAGGAACCTATGATAGTAACTAGGTTTTATCCTACAAGTTGTTCTTAAACTCAGTTTTGTATGTAAGATAAATAGTCTTCAAAACACTTATCTTTGTAAAACTTTCATTATAGGGCTTGCTCTATCGTTGACCATTTTCATAGTTCATCTTGTTAAGCTTGCTTGTTTATAGTAGAAATATAGTTGCATAAGAACAACCTTGCAGAAATATTAATGTAGAAATTATTCGTGAGTATGGAGAATTTAGCGTATTTTATTATCACTATGTAGAGATATTTGGATCATCACTTCGTGCACGCCAGATAAACTTTTGAGAATAATAGTCATTTCTTGTTGCAGTAGATGGTGTTTATGTTGAGTTGCAGATCATTTTCATGTTACCAAGGACTCATCTTTGAAAAAGAAAATTTATGGTACTTATTTTGCCTCATCTCTTTCTGCTTTATCTTCTTTTCAATTCTTCTCGAACTAGAATGCAAGTTCCAAGTTAAATATGATCTCACAAGTCATAAGTTCCTCAACAGATGTTTATAAATTGCAAGTTGCAACAATTGTGTCTCTATTTTTTGGACAATTTGGAAGAACAGAAATTATAGGTGTTTTGAGAACAGTTATCAGCCCTTACCATGTGTAAAATTCAAAGCACTACAGCTTTTGTATTCTTTGTGTATTTTGAAAGTTGCCCAGGACGCGAAGATTTTTGTGGATTTTTCTTAACTCTCTTCCGACATTTTAATCTAATAGAATATTTGGCACCAACTTGATGCATAGCAATGAAATTTACCTTTCAATAAAAAAGACTAATAGGAATTATTTTTATAATGGTGGTGTCTGAGCAAGTTTATATGCACCTCGATCAATCCAACAGATACCTCCCACCTCCCACTAGTACATGTTACTAAGTAGCTTTGTCCACCAAGACTTACATATGATCAGAAGAAATGATCTAGCATTTTGTTTAGAAAATCATTCCACCAGCACAACTTTATATTAGTGTTCTCTGGAATTTCTTCCTAGAATATTAATAAATTTAATTATAAAGATAATTATGCTCTAAAATTGCATAGAAGGAAGTAATTTCACCAATATACTCCAACAGGCTTAGTATGAAACAGTATATAACTTCCTCATAAGTCATAAGCAAAGAAGAACACATAATATGTCGAGTTGTGTCCATAAAGGAGAGGAAAAGAAAGCGCAGGCACACAAATCATGACCAGTTCAAGAGAAAGGAGTTTTGGGGCCAAAAAAAATAGTGTTTCATAATTACATAGCATTACATCATGAACAGTTAATTATTTCGAATCAACATTAGGGAAAAAGAAACACGTACACAGACTGAGAAAATTGATATCTAACAGGTAAATTCACTCTCCGGCTAGCTGCTTGGAGGAGACTGGCCACATTTGAGAGGCTTCAGAAGTTTGGCATCCAGATTCTTACGGATTGCATCTTCTGCACAACAGCAGTGGAGTCTTTTGATCATTTATTCTTTAGGTGCATAGTGACAAGGTGGTTCCGTACTAGGCTGCTCAACTGGCTGGGCATAAACAGACCTGTAGGGGACTGGAATGAGGAGCTTCTACGGGCCAATAGGTGTGGGATGTCCAAATCAGGCAAAGAAGCAATCCTGTACAGTGTGTTTGCTATGGTTGTGGCTATCATATGGACAGAGAGGAATGGCTTGAGATTCAAAGCAGGCCACTACAACATTGATAGAGTATGCAGAGAGGTGCCTTTGCATATACACATCAAAGGCCAAGAACTGCCAAAATGGGGGACAACACTAGCTTCTCTACCAAGCCTCCCTTGATTGGTAGCTGCTTACTATGACTGTTTTATCTTGCTTGTTGTCTTTGTGTATAGACTGTAGTTTTGATTAAGCATTGTTTTTCCAGGATTCGACAGCTACTACAGCCTATTGTTGTAAGCTTGAATAGTAGAACTGTTTGTTTTCCTTTGAGAGCTTGGAGGTCTGCTCCTAGCTGGATTTGTAACTATCTCATTTGCTATCAACACAATTTGTTTGTTTACCCCAAAAAAAAGAAGATATCTAACAGGAAATGCCGCAATCTATCGTTATGAAAACCAGGGGCATACTAACAGAAAGACAAGCAACAGAGGCTGAACAGAAAATGTACTATCATAAAGAAACAAGGAAAAGTAACACTGATGAAAGATGATACACACACACAAAAAAAAAAAGTGTACTTACTGATAGTAACAGAATAGATAGTCTTCTTTATTCTTAAGAGTATCCCCCTCCCCACTTGGGAAAGAGATTCTTGAGCCTTATTAAGGATAAGAGACTTCACCAGGGAAATTTTCTTTTGAAAGAATCAACAAACCTCTTATGCATGTCTAAGGACTTCCCGTCTGATGGATAACAAAGGGATTGCACCAAAAATCATTACTAACAGTTTTCTTCAAGGGTGGTGGCTTGGACTATTTTCATAACTTTGGCGTCCAAGCCAACTAGGCAGCATGTCGACTAATCCATCGGGCACCCACTACCTCCCACCAGCATTGATACCATCCAACTCTATCCACCAAGGCTTATCAGAAGGATGGCTAGGGTGTTAAGTCAGATCTATTATTTTACTAGTTTAAAGATATGAAACAGACATATTTTACCACAAGCTTCTTTATATGAAATCACTCAATCAGTACATGATACCTTCTTGTCCTGTCAGAAAGACCCTAACAACATATCCAGAGTCCCCTCATCTACAGCATGAAGAGAAGGGGCTGTAATGGGAGTAGCAACTAGCAACTGGGATGAGAAGTCCTTTAACAGAATGAAAGCAGAAAAAAACCCAAGAAATCCCCCTTCTGACTTCAAAATATCATTGAGTGATGTGTGTCTCCTAACAAGAGACGTATTAAAGATTTTAAAAAAAGGACCTAGACAAACCAACAACAACAAAAGGTGCAAAATTGGATAATCAATTAGAACTAGATAAGGGGAAAATGGCAACTTTATTAATCAAAAATGATACTGAAATCAATCAGCTGGATTGAAGTGAACTTTTTAAACTTTCCCACATTGCTGGACCTTCTGGATGTATGTCAACAAAATATTTTACAAAGCGAGCATCTGAACAAGCAAGAAGAGTGCTCACTGATAATGTTGGTTTAGCAGCACCCTTTTGCTTCAGCCATGCATACATTGAAAACCGAAGATGGACTCTGTCCACATCATAGCAGAGGTAAGATGGAAATGATACAATCGATTCCACAGGATAACCTAAGTATGTTTTCAGTAGAACAATTTTCTTCTCAAGCACAGTTTTGCTCTGGTTCAGCGCCGTGGGAGCCTGTTTAATCATATTAATTACAACATTGCAGTCCAAACCAGCGTTTACTAGGCAATCAAACCTCTCTTGCAACTGGTCTCCTCGTCCGCGGAACTGCTTCAAAGCTTTTGCCATCTCATCTGAATTTTCTACGTAACCTAATCTCAATAAAAAAGTAGTTTTCTGAAATAATTTTCCCGGCTCCTGGGAAGTCATTTGCTCCATATTAAATTTTGATTTTGAAGCTAATCTGAACAAATTTAAAGGGTCATCCTTTATAGTCTGACATAAACGACACTTGTCACCCTTGAAGTCCCTTAAAAGAGTCTTTGGTCCCTTCAGAGAATGTGAACCCAGAAGTTGTAAATGTGTAGATACAATATTTGCAATTATTACGGTCTCTAATCCTATCCCCGATAAGAAGTACAATGCATGCCAAAGATTTTTAGTACACTTCAGAGATAGAATATTAGGATTTTGACACAATAGTAAGTATATGTCATTCATTTTAACACCCAACTTCAGTAATTGCCCAACCAATACATAAATCTGTTTCCCAGAGCCTTCAAATAAGAATGCAGGGTTCATCTTAAACAAAGTCGCCATCTTTTCATCACTATATCCTACTTCATTGAGAAAATGCAATGTGTAAAGCATTCTACCCCAATTGTAGGAGTGCCTGTTGGATAAATATCCTCCAATCCAATCATTTTCAAACCCTAAAATTTTCAGTTTTTCAAGAACCTGAATAAGTTCACTGTTCGTCTCACCAAGCAAAAGAGTAGGGGAACAAGTCACCAACTTTATAACTGTTGATCTGCTCAAACCCAGTTTCTCATAAGCCCTTAATTTCATATCTAATACCCCATGGTCATATCCAAATATCTCAGTCGCTTCCTTATAAATCTTCCCAATTTTAGTGCGAGGGATGCCGTAATAACAAAGAACATGATAATTATCCAACAACACATGATCATCACTCAAAAATATCAAATCTCGTGGAAGCATAGATGTAAGCTCAGATTGCTTCAACCCCAAGCTCTCGAAAAACGGCTCAAACTCATTAATCGGATGGTACCTGAAGTAACGGGTCAATGCCCTTGTTACATCTTGATCATTATCAATCTTGGACAGCAGACATTGAAGAAAACAAGGTGAGTTCTTGCTAATGTGCTCAGCATCTACGTAATTAAAACCTCTTGTACAATGCAAGTAATCAAAGAGTGCTGCTTGTCCATCAGTTCTTGCAACCCGCGATATTTTAATCACAGCAGGCGAAATGGGTGTCTGAGTTGTCAATTCAAAGACTTCAACCTTAGCAGCATTATGTGAACTACGAAAGCATCGAATATTCAATGACGAAAACTTCTGGGGACTATGAGAAGTGGAACCCTTTTCAGAAATTGGAGAAATAAACAGGTGATTGAGATGAGATATCATTTTCCAAGATACAGTTTTTCGGCCTTTCCGAATTACTAGCATCTCAAGTTAGCAACAAAGGATTCTGAACCAAATTCAAAATATAATCTCTAGCTTATGCAAATCTTCCAAGAAACTTTCATGGTGATTCATTTTCTACACAAATACATTAGAAACATCACATTAATGAACAATTCTTCAGATGGTTTCTTTTTGGTGATTTTTACAACTCAACAGAGTAGAATTGAAAAATGCAGAAAACCCAGAAAGCAAATTGTGGAATTGATACCTCTGATTGTACTTTGTGCTTCTCTGTGCCTTAATCTGCAATGCTTAGAAACACAGAGAATTTTAGGGTTTTAGCTTAGATTCAAAGAGGAACTTCAAAATTCTAAAACCCTAGAAGGAGGAATTAACCCCAAACCTTCTGTTCCCTCTATCTTTTTTTATCTTATTTCATGTTACACTTAAACCCATGAATTATTACTCAGTTACAGATATCCCCTTATATTTTTTTAAATTATACACTTAACTGTCCTTCACAAATATTAGCTTGAATAATATTTTATTTTATAAGGGCTTAAAGTATTTAATTTGAAAATTTAGGAGAGAGATATGTAACTTAATATAATAAAATAGAATGATGAAAATACAAAAGATTTCATATATATTTGATACTGTGAAAAAGAAGTTTAAAAACAATATAATTTTTTGAAAAATTTATTCACGACTTTAATTAAAAATAATTTTAGACATTTTATAAAATTTCAAGATGTATCAAATACTAGTTAAGTCAATTCTTGCATTATGAACATGTGAGCGAGTTATATTTTTTTAAAAAAATAAATTATATAGCAATGTACATGAAATTTCGTTTTCTATTTTAGTTTGGTTTCTTATTCTTCTGCTTTCTATTATTTTGAAAGAAAAAAATTCTTTGATGCGTCGTTTCTTTAATTTTGGTAAGATTCTCATAATTTAAAAAATAAAGTATTTTATTTTCCAAAAATATGAATAATATCATAAAATTGCTATGATTAAAAATGTAAGTATTTGATTATAAAATAGTGTATTTGCAATCAAAGTCATATTATATACAAGGGTATTTATTGTAGTTTATCCTCTTAATCATACATAAAGTTAGATTATTTTTCTTCTTTGTACCATACAGAAAAACATGATGAGGGCACTTAAAAATAAATTTTTGAAATGATTAGTGTAGATTTTTTTTATTGGTGTAGTTTGCAAAAGTTTTGTTCTTCAAAGAGTTTGACTAAAAAAAATGTCACATAGTAGGAACTAATTGTGACTACCAATTATCAAGTATTTCATGTAGTTTGGATTATTTTTCTCATATTTAGTGATTTTAACTGTCTGAAATTTCTATATTTGAATTTTCTGTGTTAAGGATATTATTTAACTTTATAACTATTAAGTGGCAGAATTAATTAATATTAAATAGCAAACTACTTTTTCTTTCTTTCATGGAACATTTTGAATAAGAAAATAAAGTTTGAATAATCTAGGCAGGAAAGCTAAAATCAACGAATTAAAAAAATTCCCAGAGCTCAAAAAAATAAAAAAGTTTTATCCATCATTCATTACGAAGACAACATAATTTGAGTACATTTTATCTTCTCATACTAATTATATTATTATTGTTTCACTCAAATGAACGTTGATTAAATTTTAAACCAGATTCCTCCAAAAAAACAATACTTAGAGAGAATTCGAGATAAGCCGACTCAGTTAAAATTATTAGTATATGCAAAATTTTTGAGGTGAGCCGACTTAGTAGAAAAACAATACATGCGAAAAACTCGAGGTGAATCGCCTCAGTCAAAAAATAATGTGGAGAATTCAAGATGACTAACTCAGTATTTATTTAATCGAAAAATAGTGTGAAGAATTCGCGACGATTGACTCAGTATTTATTCAGTCAAAAAACAGTGCAAAGAATTCAAGATGGGCGACTCAGTCGAAAAATAGTGTGAAGAATTCTAGGCGACAACTTAGTACTAATTCAGTCGAAATATAATGTGGAAAATTCTAGGCGATCGACTCAGTAGTCAGAAAGAATTCAAGGTGACCGGCTCAGTCGAAAAATAGCGTGAAAATTTAAGGCGATCACACACAAATTTGCAGAAGAACATAAAAGAGTAAAAGATTAAATACATACGGATACTCAAATTTAGCTCAAAATTTAAGATATTTTTATTAAGCACTTATATCACTCAAATTTTAAGTTATCTCTATTAACATTTTTATTAACTATAGTCGTTGATTGTTGGGGTGATTCAATAAGTAACTTTTATCTGCAATTTTTTATTGTTTATGTTTTTATTTTGATTTCATATTTACGGTTGATATGAAATTACTTTTCTTACCAACATCCATAATATTATTGGCAAAATTTAATAAATGACAATTACTTGACTCAGTTATTACTTATTCATGAAACTTCTAACCACAAGTTTTTCCTTGTTATCAAAACTTTTATATTCTTGTCGCCATATATTAGGGGTAATACATTAACTAAATTTAGAAATACAAACATACAATTGGTAATAATAATATTTTCATATTGGTAACACACTTAATTGTCTCGACAATTTGGGTGGGTTGTGGCCCAAAATTTAGTTATTTTTTTCCAATTTTTCACCAAAAGCAAACGTGACAAATTTCATTTTCTCATGGAATTTTTTTTGGTAGGAGCGCTTTTCTTTGAATACAGTCTTATGTGGTGTGAATCCATATTAGTTACACTCCAATACAGTTATCGGACACTTAATGCAAAAAAAATTTAAAAAAATTTCTCTTCTTAATTATTTTTTAACAAAACCACACAAATACACCTTTTTAAAATGATAATGTTAAAAGTTACAACTAATTTCGGAAAATTACATATATATATATAAATCTTATTCAAATTTTTAACTATTTAATTACATTGTGTACAGCTTTTTGTTTCCTAATAATATTTCTCCTAATTATGAGGAGATATGCTTTCACCTAAGATTATTAATACCATATTCTTCATTATTATTAATAGATACGAAGTAGAGATTAATAAATTTTATTAGATATACCTCATATTTAGTTGACTTAATTGGAGGAAAAAATATAATCTATCAAATTTAATAACCTCATTTATAGAAAAACTGTTGTTGATCAAAATCCCATCTGCATCAAACTTTACAAATTATCCATAGATTTGCCACATTCCATTAGATTGAATCAATGTTGGTATATTCTCCATCGTTTCTTAGAGTATGTATATATATATATAAAAGAAAAGAAAAAGGTAGAGTACAAAGATAAGAGTATATGAGCAAATGTAACGTCTATGGAGCAAATGTAATGTCTAAAGAGAGTAGAAAACACCAAAATTAGTGTTTATGTAACTTTCCCTTATCCCCCCTCCCCCCCTTCCCCCACGGGTATCCTCTATTGTCTTAACATAATCTTTTAATTCTTATTCCAATAGCCTGTTTGATCAAGCTTTTGAGAGGTCAAAAGTTAGTTTTTGTTCAAAAAAATATTATTTGAAAAGCATTTTTGAAAAAAATACACACATTTTAAAAGATTTGATCAGACTTAATTGTCGGTCATATAAGTGCTTTGAAATTTTATTAGCAAATACAAATTACTCTTCCTACCATTTTTTTAAAATTTTAAAAACATTTCTGAAAAATACAATTTCAAACCAAGCTTTCCTTTTTTGGATAATGTTGTCAAGCTCTTTCCTCGTTTTCTCTCTTTTGATGAATTGTTTGTCCACACTTAACATAGGATAAAACAAATCAATACATATCATGTTGGGTTTTAAAAGGTGTGAATGGAAAATGAAGAGTTGCGACTTTTATGAATAGTTGTGACTTTAATGAAAAGTTGCGACTTTTATGAAGAGTTGTGACTTTTATGAAAAGTTGTGACTTTTATGAAAGGTTGTGACCTTTCCGAAGGAGTGTAGCTTTTCATAGGGTTGTGACCTTTCTGATAAGACACAATAAACATATGTTCACACTACCATTTGTTGTCTATAAATAGAGGATTTCCTCTTATTTTTTAACATTGAAATAATGAGTTTTTAGACTTCTTCTTCTACTACTAAATCTAGTATTCTAAGTGTACTTTACTGCCGTTGACTGGTTCGCTGACACCAACGTTTTGGGTATCAATACTCTGGTGAATAAGTCGTTCTACCCTGGGAGGATCTATTCCAGTTCAAACCTCGGATACTAGAGGGGAATAATTTCCTTAAGGGGACACTGTGCATTTAGTGGGCTCGATTTTCTTCTTTGAGAAAAATATTTGTATATTGTTTCTAATCTGTTTCTGATTCAATTTTCTCTACAAGTTTTAATTTTCTAGTTTTGAAAATACTCTTTAAACTTTGTTGTTTCTTACCAAGTTCTTCAAAGTTTTTGTTCTAAGTATCTTAGAAATACATGATCAACAACATATGCTATGTATTTTAATTTGTAAATAACTTTTTATTACTTAATCATTGTTAATTAATATACACACGCTCACACACACAAAATCTCTCTTTCTTTCTCTAATCTTTAAATTAGACGAGACAGAGTTGCTCGGATGGTAAGTATTCCTCACTTTCAACCTTAAGATTGTGAGTTCGAGTCACCAATGGAGCAAAAAGTTATAATAAAAAAATCTTTAAATTTAACTACTTAATTTGATACAGTACACTACAATACTTTTATACTTTTATTAATACAAGAAGTCTATTACATCCCCAACTACTAAAACAAAATATGCATATTCATTGCTCCTATTTGTTAAGTTAAAAGTATGGCAATTCACACAAGCATCTGCACAAGTTGAAACATTCAAACCAGATAATCCGATAGCAAAAGTTGCATCGTGATACATTTCCACCTCAAAATATTTAATGGCATTTAGGACGAAATAATGCAAAATAAAGTCGTAGTTTTTATTGCAAACTTGAAGGCATCCTTCGCAAATTGAACCACAATCTGGAAATTTATTCTCAATCATCATTCGTCTGACATAAACAATATTATGTGTAGTCTTATGCAAAGCCAAATAAAGCATTATACGTGCAAGACCTTTAGCATCTTCGTTCACGCTATAAGGATCTGATGTGAGAGATTCATTACAAAGTTTATAATCTTGAGTTGCCTTACAAACAACATCTATAACATTTGCTGATGAATTGTTAAGTAGATGGAAAAAAATAAGAAGCAGTATTTTTCGTTCCATTTTATTTTTTTTTGCTCTTTTTTATCCTACTCCAATTGTACAAGTTCCCATCCCTCAAATATATATAGGAGAGAAAATCACACAATTTTTGGAAATAAAATAAAATTTATCATATCTGAATATATGAACTTTTAAAAAAATCAAATATTTATATATAGGAGAGAATCACATATAGTCTACTTGACGATTACTAGATTTAACATCATTAATTATTGTTGACTAAATTTATGCAAACGTTTGTTTTGGCATTAAATTGGTGGTTGGGAAAATCATCCTATTACTGTTTGCATTTTACATTTACAAGTCACTTGACACATCCACTGCGTTGCTTTTGCGTGTGTATCCCATATTAATAAGTACACATTTTTTATAAAAATAATGTATTATAAAAATATTTTTGAGTAAAGATAAAAAAAGGGTAAATTCTTAAAAATAATATATGCTATCACTATATTAACTCAATAGTTCACACCGTCATTTTAAGTTTAGTGTTTGATGATAAATTTTTAAATATTTTTGTAAAATCAGATTTGAATGAAGTTTAGATTGAAGTTTCAACACGTGTTTAATCATAGTTTTTGGAAACATACTTACTTTTTAACTAAAAAACACATGAAACATTATTTATATCCATAAATTTTAAAAACTATTAAAAATACCTGTAAGTTTAACACATATTTTTTTTATTTTTATGATAAACTAGATAATACATTATCCGAAAAATCATAAAATGACACTTTGATAAAAACTACTAATAACACAACTACTAGCTATTATAATTCGTCAAATTATAATCAATTAGGAAGATCCATTGGTGGAAATAAATAAATAATTATAGTAACTAGCTATTCTTTAATATAATATTTCTACATTCTAGAACAATCTCTTCACGGCGAACATGCATTTTTAAATGAGAAGTGTGTTTAATGAGGAAAAAGTGTAGATAGAATTAAAATAGATGAATGAGGAAAAAGTGTAGATAGAATTAGAATAAATGAATAAGGAAAAGTGTAGATAAAATTAGATAGATGGAGTCATAAATAGATGATTTTTTTTTATAAAATATAAAATTTGGGGTAAGTTTTAAAATTTTAAAAGAACTCAACCACAATATTTTTGCCCAAAAATCTCCTCTCTTTTTTTTGGAATTTTAATTTTCTTGCCAAAAAATTACCAAAACAAATTATTTTTATATGTCCAAAGTCCAAACTTCAAAGGAATTTTTTTTTTTTTTTTGGCTTTTCATTTATTTTAGGGTGACAATTGATTTTACGTTTATATCCCTAATAACTTTTCATAATTCGACATTACCCTCAATTACAAAATCCCTAGACCTATTTTTCTTTCTCCTCCCTTGTTCACCTCTCGGCTCCTCTTCCTTTCCTCCATCTCTGCATTTTTTCTGCTGCTATTGCAGTGGCTAACGGTAAGCTTTAGCTCGTGTTTTCTCTTTGCATTGTTGCTATGCTATATTAGTTACCTTAATCAGTTTTTCTGCGTTTTTTCACTGCTTTTTTACTTTTTATTTGCTTTTGCTATAAATCTTCAAAAAAAAACAAAACGAATGTCTTCATATGCCAGTAATGATTGAGTTTTTCAGGTTGTTGTTGTTGATAGTAGGAGTTTTCTGATTTCTTTTTCTTTATATGGTTGTTTTGGCTATTTTTTGCAAGTTAATGTTTATGATCCTATGATAACTCAATTGTTAAGATGAGTAAAAAAACGTAAAACTATGTAAAATAATCGATTTCAGCTACTTCCTACTTATAAGGAGAGGAATTTGAATCATGCAATAAATTAAAATATAGGGATCACTTTGCACAAATCCAACTCAAACTTGAGGTAGCATATGTAGATGTAATTAGGATAGTTGGTGTTTTGCACGCATGTGAAGCATCTCAAAGGAAAGAGGTGAAAATTAAATAGCAACGGAAAATTTTCTCCTCCCTCTCTCACTTCGTTCGAGTTGAATTACATCCACCCTTTCACTTGAACTGGTCGAGCACGTGCTTTGAAAGCAAATGCTACATTATAAAATTTGTTACAATGAGATATAAGAAGTTTTGGAGAAACTTTGGGCATGTGAAGTTTCTCTTTGTGTATATTTAGGAACTAAAAGCTACGAGTTCAACAAACATCTTGTATAACATTCTATAGAATTTTGAGACGGTTAAGACTTGAGTGGGTGATGCGGAGAATTTGAGGAAGATAAAGATAACTCGTGTAGTTGGTGCTTCATGTACAAAGAATCAGGTGAAGATGTGAATCACCTTCTTCTACATTGTCAGATAGATTATTGTTTATGGTGGAAATTTTTGAGATGGCTCAAACTTGAGTGGGTGATGCTGAGTACTATGATAGAAACAATGTTCAGTTGGGCATTTAGAAGAAGGAAGAAAAGATGCAAAGCATGAGATGTTGTTCCTCTAGCACTTATGTGGATCATATGGTTAGAGAGAAATAGAAGAGTTTTTGAGGGATCAGAGAGACTTTTGTACACTTGAGAAATAACCTATTTTCCCTTATTTTTGGTGCAACCATAGGATTCCTACATGTATAGATGAGTGAGTGTTATTTGTAGAAAACCACGTCCTCTTGTAAGGTTTTCTACTTTTGGTATACGGGAAAGCTTTTGCCCTTTGTTTAATGAAAGTTCTTACTTTATCAAAAAAACAAACAAACATTCTATATGATGTTAATAGTAATTTATAAAAATTATCTTATGTGATTAATTTAAATTCAAAGTGAATTGAAATGTAAATTATTTTGTATTCAAATCAATTTAGAATAAAAAATCTTGTAGTAATCTCTTTTATGGTATTAACAGATTTAAGGATATCTCAAGTCATTTTAACAGATAAAGTACTTACTAGCACTTACCAAACACATCAACAGCTTTTTTCAGCTTCAACACTTTTATCCAAGTGCGTAACTGCTTGTTTATAAAATCAGCTCCAACACTTGAAAAGTGCTTTTCAACACTTGCTGTTTAAAAGCTACTTAAATTCTGCTAATCAAAACGGGCTCTTAAAAATTGTACTGATTAGTGGCAACCACTTTCAGTCCTGAAATTCTTGCCACCACTCACACTGCTAACTTGTTTTTTTTCCCATCTCTTCCTGCAGCTAACACCCCATTTTTTGGTTTATCTGACAGAATCAAAGGTATGTTTCCTCCATCTTCTCTGTCTTTCTTTGTACATCCTTCCCTTTAATTTTTAAGCTGAGAAAACAACAACACTTTCAGATGATATATTATACATTTTTATTTGTGAAGAGACAGAGGTGAAAGGCAAGAAGCAAGATGGGGAAAGTATCTTACATGAAGCTGAAGGGTAGCCAAAACTTGAGACTACGTCTTTTACTGGCGACCCTTTCATCCAAATCGATTGTCATTGAGGATATACGTGCTGATGCTACTTGGCCTGGCCTTCGTCCACATGAGGTCTCTTTCCTCCGCCTCCTTGAAAAAGTCTCTGATGATTGTGTTGTTGAAATCAATGAAACTGGTAAACTTCTGCTCTACCATCCTGTGATTGCTTATATTCTGTGCTAAAACTGGTTCTTTTGTTCTTTATGGATATTAGAGTTAGAGTTTAGCTGGTTATGGCCATAAACCTGTTGTGCTATTTTTGGCAGGCACAAAACTGAAGTACAAACCAGGAATTATTATGGGAGGAAGACATTTAGTTCATGATTGTGGTGTTAGTCGCTCCATTAGCTACTTCTTGGAACCGTTGATTGTGCTCGGTTTGTTTGGAAAGAAACCGCTCACCATTAGGCTTAAAGGCATGCCTTTACTCTCCTTTTGATCCACTTTAACTTTGATTTTTCTTAAAGGTGGTTTGGTGTTTATTTTACCCTTTAGCTGTACTTTCAACTTATTGCATTAGGTGTTTGGGCATGATTTGATTGAGATTTGAAAAAAATCGTTTGAAGTTAAATTGAAAAAAGGTATTTCGAAGCTGGTGTTTGGACATGAAAACAAAGTTGAAGTTTTGTTAGTGAAAAGTTGAAAAAACTCAAAAAACCCATTTTTCAAACTTCAGATTCTATATTTCAAGTTTGAAGTTGAAAATATGGGACAATTTAATAAACACACACTTTTTTGAAATGGATATTAGTTCAAATATTCTGAATCTTATTCATGGCCAAATAGTAAGTGGGCACTTGTACTGAGGTGTCTTTTTATAGCTAAGATTTGTCCAAACAACAAAATTGGATTAATCATATGGAATGTCCAGTATGACATCTTATCTCTGTGTCATTTTTATACCTTAAACCATTTTTCCTCATTCTAGCTCCTCCCCAACGTTAGCCTGGTTTTATCAATTCTTTCACAGTGCTGCTGAGAGCGTCATTCAACTGTCTCTGCTTCTTTTTTCTCTTTTGTTTCAGGACATCTATCATCTCTTCCATATCCTTAAGCCTAATTTGGGACCAGAGTAGTTCTGGTGATTGGCAACATGCCTTGTGGATATTCGAGCTTCACCCAAAGTAGAAGCATGATTAAAGAAATCAGTTCCTTCTCCGAACAACATTAGCTTCTAGTTCCACTTTCTCACATGTTGCCAGTCTTCGATTCTCTCCAACCAATCAATTTCATCCAGGATTAGATGACCACATACACCATTGCAATTTGATTAATTGAGTTTTTGCATACAATTTTTGAGTGAAAACAGAAAAGTGCAATAGCAATGACAAATTCTGAAATTCTAGGAATTAAGAGAATAAGATGAGAAAGCTTAAAAGATTTCTAGGAAACTACATGTAAGAGATTGGCAGCCTGATAGTTACACAGTTCTGTGAGGTGGTCGAGGTAATAGAAAGTCTGGAATCCTTTTGGTAGCTGTTATTAGTCTTAACTCTGCCTTTTGTAAGGAAATTAGCCTATTTTCAACTCCTTTGGGTGGTGTTCAATGCAAGTTGAGGACATGAAAAGGGAGATTGGTTTGTTGTCAAGTAAATTGCTTGGGTTTAGTAGCTCAAGAAGCTCTAGTATCACTCCCCTAAAAAGTTGTGAATTGCAAAGATAAATCCCAAAAAGTACTGAAACTGGTTCTTGCTTTGAATTTTACAGCTTTTGGACGTTAGAACTGTTGATTTCTTTTTAACCAAATGTGAGTCCAAAAATGCTGCAGTTATTTTATGAATTTGGTTATTATTGTAAGGCTTGAAACAACTTTTTCAGGGATCACAAATGATTCAAAGGACCCATCTATTGATACTTTTCGATCAACTACTTTGCCTATACTGAAGCAGTTTGGAGTCCCTACAGAAGGATTGGAACTGAAAATTGAGAGTCGGGGAGTCGCTCCTAAAGGTGGTGGAGAAGTAGTTCTTTCAGTACCTATGGTCCCGAATAGTTTAAAGGTGAGTTTGTTTCTCATAGACTTCATTGTTTTCTGTTCTGAGGGAGCTCAGAAAACTATAGATGATTTTTTGACCAATTGTTTTGGTGACTGCTATTATACAGGCTATTAAATGGGTTGACGAAGGTCTAGTGAAGAGAATTAGAGGTGTTTCCTTTTCAACTAGGGTTTCTGTTCAGTTTGAGAATACCATGATACACGCAGCTCGTGGAATCTTGAATCCTTTCCTTTCAGATGTTCACATCTTTACAGATCATAAAGCTGGAGCACAAGCCGGAATGTATGATTATTTTGTGGATATCTCGCACTTGCTGTCTTTTTATGTAGTAACGATCCAGGTCATGTTTTAAGTTGAAGTTGCTGATTATATCTGAAGATCAATTTTGATTACAGGTCGCCTGGCTACGGAATTTCTTTAGTTGCAGAGACTACATCTGGTTGTGTTATATCTGCTGATACTGCAGTTTCTTATTCAAGAGGAGAAGATGATGCTGACCTAGAGGACGACAGGAAAGATCTGATCCCTGCTGAGGAAGTTGGCGAGCAAATAGCTTCTGCACTACTTGGGGAAATTAAACAGGGGGGAGTAGTTGATTCAACACATCAGGTGTGTATAACTTCTGACGATGTTACTCTTTATGAATTCTAGCTGATCATATCAGGTTCTTTTAACTTTCTACATGACACAGTCTTTTACCTTTGCATCTCCACAGTATTCTCCGCTGAGTCATGTGACATTTTGATGTGCTTATGAGTACTTCTACATTTAAATCCTGGAACAAGCTTCTCCCAGTTCCCATTCATAAACATTGCGTAGCACCATTTAGGGCTGAAAATAGCAAGGATATACTTTAAGATGGTCTGGTGCTCTCTCCCATGCCATGAATTCTTGGTTCTTATGCTCACCAATCTCTTGTTTGTCTACTATAACAGGGACTGCTGTTTCTTCTATGTGCCTTGTGTCCAAAAGATGTTTCAGAAGTTCGTGTTGGGAAGCTGTCACCCTACGGAGTAGAAGCATTAAGGCACATCAGAGACTTTTTGGGTGTTAAGTTTGTCATGAAACCTGATGCCTCCGCAGGAACCGTCAATCTCATGTGTCTTGGCTCTGGATTTCAGAATTTATCCAGAAAAGTATCATGATAAAGAAATGGGCATCATGTGGTGGTTTCATATACAGAAAAGTGTGACGCTTCCGTATCAACATATTCTGAATGGCTCGATATTCATCAATGGGGTGGTTTAGAGTGAAATCAAGCACTGGAGTGTCACAGGCTGGAGATTTTGATGTGGTCGCTAGTTGTAAACTTGTAATGAGGAGTGCTGTAGGAAGCAAACATAGAATCACATGCCCTCATCTCCCTTTTGGGTTGAAATTTTTGGTATTAGAGTTCTAATTCATATATATTTTGATAACACTTCCTTTTTTGGTTCTGGCTTTTCTTTTGTCTATCGGAAACAAAACTCTTTACCTCCTAAGTTTGCGTACACACCACCCTCTCGACCCACTTGTGGGATTACATGGAATATTGATGTTGTAATTTTTCTTTTTTTACCTCCAGAAATGAACTTACAAGTTGTTTGATCATTCTGCCTCACTTCCTGATTTTCAATGATCAACTTAGTAAATTTCTAAATTGAAACTGTACAAGAGGAGATCATGTACTATTTTTTAATAATTATTCGAATCATCCAATTATTCTTGTAAGTTTAATTTCCCAGCAGGTTAGCTAATACCAGGGGAAAAAACTTGTTTATTCCCTTTAGAAGGTTCTTTCAAATTGGAAATATTTTTAATAAGTACAATTAGGTAATATTGAAAAGCTTTGCAGTTCTACCTCCCATTTTAAAACATGACAGGTCATTTTTAGTTAAACAAAATTTCTTTTGGTCAATCCTCGAATTATCTTGAATATTCAAAACTCAAAAGCGATCTGAATTAGAATAGATTATTTTTCTTTTTAACCGTCGTCAATAAAATTTTCCCAAACGACAAACAATAAGGTCACAATTTTTCCAAACTTAGGATGATTGTTTTGACTATTTGTGAATACTGATTGTAGACCATTATAATCAACCCTTTGATTAAAATTGTTGGTCCTAAAGACCCTTTCTATTTGTAACCGAAATAAATAAAAAGAAAAAGGGTGGAAATGGGTGTCAATATTTGTTTTCTTCCTTTTTTTCCCTTCTAAATTCTTCTGAATCTCTTCATTCTGACGTAGTACTTACTTCTGTCATTAGCTTTTCTTCCTTCTATTTCTAGACTTTTTTTTTATCTTCACATCTTTTATAAAATACTTCCTCCGTCCATATTTTTAAAGAGAAGTTTTGGAAAGGCATAATACATAAATATGTCATTTAACATGGTCGCATTTTACGTTTATGCCTTTTAATTTTGGGTGTGCACAAGTAGACACTTTAACTTGTATACAATTGAACAAGTAGACACATGAGTCCTACGTGACATAAAACACATGGGACAAAAATTGTTATGTAGGATGCCACATAGGACGCGTGTGTTTATTTGTTCAACTTTATGCAAGTTTAAGTTTCTACTTGTACATACCCAAAGTTAGACAACATATATGTGAGCTGAAGTCAAGTTAATTGACATATTTATGTATTATGCCTTTTGGAAATATTGGCACAAATATAATAGTTTCATTCTCGAACTATTAACAACATTAAAAGCACTCTACGTACTTGACTAATTAAACAAGTATACACCCCCGATCTGTGACATGACATAGCAAATGATCTCAAACTCTTGTAGGAGTATGAGACTCTTAGTAAAAAGACCAAGAAAATTGTTGAAAACACACCGAAACTTGGTGAGAATTTAGGAGTGTATTTTACTCATGTTGCAAGATTAGAGGTGTATTTAAATTCAGTTAAAGAGATGTTTTTAAGGCTGTATATAGTTTGAAAATAAAATTAATAAGTCACGTTAAATTATAAGTATTTTAAATATTTTCTCTATTATTTATCTAGGCGTGCAAAGGAGAAGGTGGACGAGTAATATAGACGGAGGTAGTAGGAATATTATTATCAAGAAGAAGTAAAGATAGAATTGCATCCACTCAAAAACAATGAAACAGCAACCAAGAATGAGCCCACACGTAGCAGCTAACACCAAAAAGACAACTTAAAAAAAACAGTGTACTTTAATTGATTGTATATTTCACCATTTCCCACGACACCCAATTTTTTAACATTTTCATATTCGCCCTTCTTTCTCATTCATTGCTTCGGTTGGAGATTCCATTACTGTTCCAACAAATAAAGAAAAAGAAGAGCACATAAATCACGAAATCTACATTTTTTGTTCCTTCAAATTGATTGTATCTCATGTTTTTTCTCCCCTTTCACGGGTTCTTTGCCTTCTCTTGATTTCGCTTTTCATCACTTCTTCACATTCCTTCAATACACATTTTACATTAAAAAAATTTATCTTTTGGCTTTCTTATCGGTTTTTGTTTCTGGGTTTTGTGTATTGTGGAAAGTTGCATCCTTGGGAGGTGCATGCTGTTGATTTTTCTGAAATCTGCATATTTTTTGCGGGGTAAGAAGCAATGTATGTTTTTGTTATGATCTGCAAGCTTTTGTGTGGATTGCTTATTTCTTTTCTGGGTATTGATTGGAGTATTGTGACTTTGCTTACTTTTAAGGACCTGATCTCTTGCATTGTTCTAGATTTGGGTTGTTTGACCTTTGATTTGGCAGCATCTAGTGGTCATAAAAATTAAATCTTGAAAATGGGTCGGTGAATAGAAACTAGTTTGCCGTTGTTTTAGACGGTTTGGGGGGGGGTGTTGAAGGAAGGTGAAATTACTTTGCTGATTCACTTTGCATATGTTATGATGCTGTGATTTTAGTTATTTTTTTTGGGTACAATTTGTTCTCTGATCATCTTAAGGTTTGTGGAGCTTGAACTTCTAGTTGATTTAAGTGGTATGATAGTTTGCAGATTGATTTTGAGTTCATATTTATAAAGGGGATAAGTAGTCATAGCTGAGAAGTAGTTTTAGGTTGTACATGATCTTAATGCGAGCTCTTTTACTTCCTGTAAGGGTTCATTGACTAGATATCCTAGGAAGGTAGCAATCAAGAAGATTGATGCCAAGAGTGCGTTCAAGTTGGATCATGATTGTGTCATTGTGATTTTGGAGGATCGGACCCTTCAATGATTTATGAGGAAGACAGAGGAGGGAATATAAGGCATTCAAGTGTATTAAATGATGTTTGTGGCTTATGTTTTGAGCTATTCATAGTTAAATTGATATATATATTTGGGATACAGATGATTTTCTTGTCATAGCTGCCTGTATGCGATTTGATCTTTAGGATACTTGCAGCTACTCATTTTCATCTTGAAAGGTTTCAGAATTATCCTTCCAAGTCTTTTCACAACGTGCATCAAATACATTTATTATGCTCGTAGTCCTTATTAAACAAAAATTTATTATGCTCATACTATATTAAGAAACTGCTTCATGCTAATAGATATATTTCTGAATTTTCCATTTCAGGAAGCTCGAAGCTCTGGGATATATTGCAGTGTACATGTATAGGTGGTCTTCATTGTATAAACATAGATAGTTGTTAAGAAGAGAGCTAAAGACATGACAACTGCAATCGGTAGAAAGGCAGCTCCTGCACGGAATTTTGTGGCATTTAGATCTTATCAGAGTCAGGCTGAGACTCTGGTTAAAACTTATTTGTTAGCAGATCCTTTTATACCTTACACTTCTGTCTTTGCTGGCATATTTGCTTGCAAAATGGTAAGGTTTATTGATTATAGATCCTTTTATCCTTTTCATTCTTGTGACTATTGAAGAAAGGAGTTTCCTTTTTTGATTAAAAGCTGAGTGATACTTGATGAAGAAATTTTACATGTTCTTGGTCTTCTCTCTTCATGGTAGTGAGGAAAAAGAAATAAAAGTAAAGATTTGGGGAAACTAATAAAACATCTAATGGGTTTCACCAGAAAATTATAGATCATGTCCTACATAATATACTTTCATGCACTGCACCATTTCCCCCCTGTAGTACCGTTCCTTTTAAACTCTTTTGGCTCTTCACAGGTCTATGATCTATGTCAACTGATCAGCAGTTTTTACTTTAGGACGTACACTACCCTAACAAAAATTCAAAGGACTGAGTGGAACAACCGGTAATTAGTCAGCTCTATCCTTATCTTTCCCAAGGATTTAATGATTCACTTCTCATGTTTGTGAGACTTATTTTTCTGCAGTGGCATGTCAACAGTTCATGCCATTTTCATATCTGCTGTGTCCACGTATTTTGCGTTCTGGTCCAATCTTTTCTCTGATCAAAATCCTGATGGCCTTTTAATCACCAGAAGTTCCCCACTATCAACTTTTACATTAGGGGTAAGTAATCTTCTACTGTATATGATGAGTATTGTCTAGTTATATCCCTTACATTCTGGGTTTCTTGAAAGGTTTTGATATTTAGGAATTTGAGATCCAGTGACATATCTCTCTGGCTGTAAACAAAGATGGCTCTGTTATTGATACTTGTAATGCTAGTGTAGGTGGAACTTCAATTATAAATTATTTATTAAGTATGTTCTCTGGATTCATCTCTATTTCTGCTTCTTTACTATAAATTTTAGGCTCAATTTTTCTTTTGCAAAAGATTACTGATTTTTGTTTCCAATATGTACCTGTTTCTCTATAGGGGAAAGGCAATTGATTTTTGGGGGTCAAAGGGATACAAATTTTCACTTAGCATGGGGTAGAATCCCATTGGTGCCAGCCAGCCTAGCTAAGCTAAGGCTTATTTACTTGTGTGTCTTTTATGGTTTTCCCCCCTTGCTTCTTTTTTTATGTGCAAACCAGGTGGTGAGGGTTCTGAGAATGGTAATATGGTGACATTTCTTTTAAAACCGTTCTCTGATTTCAACTCAAATAACTTGCCTTGAACCAAGTATTTGATACTAAATCTTAACCAAAGAAAAAAACAATTGTGCATACTAAAATCACCTGTTGAGTTGACCATAAAAAAGATGGCAGTATTCCACATCTGAAGAACCCACATTAAAGACCAAAAAAAGAAGAACCCACATTGTTTTATAGACATTTATTGAGTGTCATATTCATTCCCCATTCCTGTGGCCTGGCCTTCCAGAACAGAACACGCCCATGCGCGCGCACACACACATTTATATATGGACACTTATATTTGGAACTTGGGGGAAGATATTTGAGACTAACTAATTACCTTTCACAATAAACTTAATATAGTCTATAAAGTACATGAAAAAGTTGGTCTCATACAGGGATATATTAGACTCACGAGATTGATTGAAAGGAATAATGAAGATAAAAAAACAGTTTTTGAAGTTTAAACACTTTGGGCATGAATTTGGAAGGATATGCACTGTTGCAGAATTGGAATAAAACGGACAAGCTAGAGCAAATTGGATGTAGATGATTCATATGATAAACTCTTAATAATTGGAATGGGATATAGTTGATTTATTCATGGTTTGATTGCGTCGTATAGAGCAATGTGAGGAGGGATTCCCAAAGGGGGTTTAAGGTTGTGGATGATAAGGAGGCTATGGTCTCTGACTGTTTCAGATGGAACTGTTGAAGAATCATATGAGATATCACTTTTAGGAGGTTAATCAAGATTGAGAAAAGGAGCAGCAAATAGAGGAACCTTTTTGGAAGCTCTAACTAGCCTCAAGGCAGACAGATCAAAGATTTAAGTTTTATGGGTTCATCTTTTAAGTTTTTTAGCATTGAACTCATCGGATTCTTAAAGTACAGGTTCATAATACTACTGGTTATAAATTTCATAGTTATTTACACATAAATTTATGCTTTGCGTCAAAATTACTGAGTTTATATGAACTTGGTACCGATACTTTGAATCTGCCTCTGACTAGCCTAGAGGGATACCGAGTAGGATGTGATGTTGAGGCCTGAGGGGAAAAGGGAAGAATATGTCAGTGAAATCATATGATTGGGTGTTATCTTCAGAGTGGGATAGGAGAGAGGTGAGGAAGAATGTGTACGGCACCGAAGCATGTAGGAAGGTTGTTATCTTAACCTGTTGGACAATGCATTATTGATGGTGGACAACTCAAGGAAGGGGAGGAGAAGAATGGTAGGGACTTCATGCTCCTTGTGTAAGATAATTGGTGAAAACACCAACCAATTCCTGTTACATTTTATATTCACTACACAGTTGTGGAATTTCCCTAGTTCTCTGGCAATGTTTCTTGGTAAGTACCAATCACAGCTAAAGAAACCATCATGAGCTGGAGGTATCAAAATTCAACAGAGAGAAAGAGACATTTCTTTCTCTGTTTTGTTCCTTCCTCGGCAAGCTTGGGAGTTTCCTGATGTAGGCTCCCTGTGTACGGTTTCAGAGTTTATGTAAATTCCCTATCTTCAAAGGAAGCTGTTGACTATGTTTTTATATATTTTTTAAGCTAATGTGAGATGGAAGAGACAGGAGATTGTTCTAAAGTAGTGAAGGAACAGAAATAGTATAAGATGATCCTTTTGCCTTACGTACTTTAGTAGTGCAAGGAATATAAGTAGGAGAAAAAGTTCTTTTTTTGTTTCATGTACTTTTTTAGTGGGAGTAGGAAATATCAGTATTATAATGGGATAGCACAAATGAGCTTTGGTTGAGTCGGTCTCACTTTTGTTCATATCGTTCACTCCAGCTTTGCTGTCAATGAATGCTCTTTTCTATATTCAACCAAAAAAAAAGAACCATGAAATATTAAAATAGTCAAGGACTTACTGTCTTTCCTTTGCTTAGGTGTTTTCTGGAAATACAAACTACAAAAATGTATTGTTTGGTCAGGACTTACTAACCTATTAGCTTTGAACTTGATTTACCTCTCTTATTTTCATATGCCAGTAGGTAAATCAGATATCAAATTCTCTCTGTATATGGCCATTTTAATTCTCTCACCTTGTGACTTTGTCAGGTGTCAGCTGGGTACTTTCTTTCAGACCTTGGAATGATTTGCTGGTTTTACCCTTCTTTGGGTGGATTAGAGTATGTAAGTATATATTCTCCAGTGGAAAAAAAACTTCATTTAGCATAGATTTATATGTTGTATGTCAAATTTTAACTGTTGATTTTCAGGTTGTCCATCATTCTCTTTCAGCAATTGCTGTAGCATACTCCATGTACACTGGAGAAGGACAACTTTATACATTCATGGTACTCATATCTGAGGTGACGACACCCGAGATCAACATGAGATGGTAGGTGCTAAGAGGACCTGTTGGGAAAGTGCAGCAGCATTCATGTTGTAGCAACCTATGAACTTGTGTCTCTTTATGGCTTTTTTTTCAGGTTTCTTGATACAGCTGGATTGAAAAGATCTTATGCATATCTGATTAATGGCGTGGTGATATTTTTTGCATGGTTGGTAAGTGATGTCTTCAACATGAACAAACTTGTTTGCATGGTTGGTTACATGGATGTAGGAATGGGGATTATCCAGGGTACACTCGATTTTAGCAAGTTTCTTTATATGCTGAAGAATCTGAATGATGTACCTTAATCATGTCATACCTGTTTAACAGGAATATTCAAAGCAAATGAAGAGTCTATTAAACATAAGTTGCATGTCATAAAGAGAGGACCGTTACACTTTTTAGTGCATTGGTTACTCCTCTCATCTAAATTTTCTAATTCTAGACAGATTGGGGAAATGATTGCTCCTTAGAATTGATAAATGACTTGATTCCATGGTCTTTAAGACATCTAACCATTTGATCGATTCCTTATTTGTATTTGCTAAACAGAATTCTATTTACTAATTGCAGGTAGCAAGAATATTGCTGTTCATTTACATGTTTTACCACGTCTATTTGCACTATGATCAGGTGACTCTTTGTTTATTGTAACTCTCTCTCTCTGCTCAACAAACTCTTAACTTTTTCTTCTGAGGGATTAGGCTATTCTGGAATATGTTTTACTAACTCTCTGAAAATGCCCAAAGAAATTCCGATAATTTTTTACCCTAGTCAAAATCCAACCATTTTATTTGTTAGCTTCATTAGACGTAAAAACACATCAAATTCTTGATCCGAAGAATTTTTTGGCCTTCATTGTAAGACTAACAATATTATATGAGAGTGAATCTAGGACAACATATTCAAAAAATGAGTGTCGCAGAAATGCAAATGTTAGGAGTGATGTGTGATAATACAAGATTAGACATATTCGATAAGAGATGAAAGAAACATAGATAGACGATGAACTGAAAGATTGCTTGAGATGGTCGTGCCTTACATAGATGTCCAAATGCTTCGTCCACAGATGTGAAACCATGATGAAGAAAGGTGTTATAAGTTGACAGGGTAGACTAAAATCCCATGGAAGGAAGTTGTAGATTGTCTTATAAAACCTACAATCTTTTGGAATACATGCAAACTTGGGGAGAAGTAGAACATAACGGAAGCAAAAGATTCATACAGGCTATGTTCATTAGTTTGGAGGAAGTCTTAGACATGGGGGTATGCTTACATCATGTCTTCTTTTTGGTAGGTTTCTTTTAATCCTTTTACATATTTGTATGCCTGTAGTAATGTAGAGAACTTGTTAGGTTAGAAAACCTCAAATCATTGAATATTTGAATGAAACGGGTCCAAACTAATTGAAATGGATAGCTTGGATCCATACGGCTGATATCAATTAGATCGAAATTGAGGTGGAATTATTGTTAGTTTGAATTTAAATGGCCTGTTATTTTCAGTAAAGGATTTTGAAGGAAATGTTCAAAAACAAATTATATTCTTAAAAGAATTCTCTTGTGCAAGATTCTGCAGTGATTTCCCATATAACTACCAACTCATTGGTATGGATTTTGTTACAAGTATAAAGCCTCTTCCCTCTTATTCATAACTTTCACCAGAAAGTTTATTATTATCAATTAGGTATTTGAACTTAGACTTAATTAATGAAAAAAAAGAAACTTACTGATGCAAATTACAATGGAAAAGAATGAATTCGCTTCTGCTTACAAAGAAAAGAAAAAGCAACTCTAATCAGGAAATGCAGATAACCTTAGTAGTTAGTACTACTTTATCCAATAGATTCCAGAAGAGACATTCTGATCTTGAAATAACCTGACATTATACTCTAGTCATATGCAGCACAAATAAAAAGTCTCTCACCATTGTTGGAAATTTTTTCTTGTATTGCTAGAGCCTTCTTTATCCCTCCAAACGCTACAAATTTTGTGATAACAGAGTTATTGAACTTCAAGGAATAGTACATGCCTCTACAAAAACTCCATTCTGCAAAACGCAAAAACACATTGCTCGAGATTTCATTACTTCTTGTGCATAGCACCAAAAGTATGAAAAATTTCATGTAGACTGTCAATATGCAAGAGGCCATGAAATTTGAGCAAGGGAAGATTCCTCCCAGTGAGATACAACAAGTCAAAGCCCAGTGCAGAATTGTTGATACACCTTCCTGATTGTCCCAAAGAGCAATTTCTACTATTAAGACATGTATGCATCTTGTGGTCATAAAGTGGACTTATTGGGATCACAAAATAAATTAGCCTCTCTATTTTATTAATGTCAGAAAAACTGTGAAGCCGCCTTTGTGACGTGTTCCCTACCTGAGCTACAGAATGTTTAATTTGGAGCATCATAAGCCTTGAACTCTAAACTGTGATTTAAATGTTGATGGAGTGCATTATCCTTTTTGAGTGTTTCCATACCTTGCCAGTTCTAGTAAAACCAATAAAGTTGGCTCTTAGAAACTTACAAATTTTAAGGTCTGTACACTGTACTGGAAAAGTGCCCAGAAATATGAATAGTTTAAAGGTTATGCTCTTAACTAAAGATATAATTAGCATATTGTTGAATTTAGAATGCTTCGGATCCTTCAATGCCCTATTTGTTATATTACTTCTCTTTCAGCATACATGCTTTCCTTATTTTAGTTGTTGTTTAGTTATGAACAAAGTAAACAGGGGGCTGCAGTTGCACCAACTATAAATAGTAAATACATTATAATGCAAATTTGCATAGCACCTATGTTTTAAAATTGTAATTATTCAACATTATAGAAAATAATATATGCATATTTACACATTGAGATCAACCATAAGTAGCAATAGGCAATCTAATCTTTATTGACTGAGAAAATTTTAAGTAAAGATATACCTTTTAAACAGTTTATATACTAGTAAAGAGACCTATATGGATCTATAGAATATTCACATGAAGGAATTAACACTAAGCTTAACCTTGTAATTTTAAGATTGTCCGTCTCCCCTGATAAACTTTTGGCACCGTGCAAACCATTTTCTTCACATATCTTGTATAAGATTAGACAGCATATGAGACGGACCTTTTGCTGGTTAAAAGTTTCTTCTTTCTGCAAAAAAGTTAATTATTGGCTGGTGAGTAATGTTGTTCTTGAAAGTGATCAATGGTTTTTATTTCTCTATTATATATGAGACATGGATCAACATGAATATCTCTGCAAGAGTATACGAGGTTTGGAAATAGAAGAGGGGATTTGGAACTAGTATAAGAGGTTCTTTTTTTAATATTCTCTTTCTTTTCCTTTTGCGTACTTCAAGGAGTTTTAGGGTGCTTCATTTCCTTTCTTTCCAATAAGTGCAATCTATTTATCTTCTCATCAAGATGTGCTAGTATCAAATGATTTCTATCAATTACGTATTGAAACATTAACTGATTGCAGGTCATTCACATGCACATTTTCGGTATTCTTTTGGTTTTTGGAGTTCCGTCAGCTCTTGGTGTAATGAACTTAATGTGGTTTGGCAAAATTATCAAGGGGTTGAAAAAGAATCTTTCAAAAAGGTTGTGACAAGATGTCAGTTCTCAGTTTAATTCATTTTTCCCATGAACTCGTCTATACTGTACAAATGGGTAGCTAGCTGAAAGGGGAAGAGAGAACGGTTAAAGACCTCGGAAGAATAGATTGTAAAATCAACAGAAACGAATACATGCAACTGGATACTGGCAAAGCATGTTCAAGAAGCTCACATATTCTATATCTATTGTGAGAAGGAACGTACTGCAATTCAATGAGAAGCCCAATGGTAAGTAAGTAATACGAGCCCTGTATATGTGATACAGTTGTTTTCATGCGATAAACATCTCAGAGCCAGTAATGCCACTTGCATGTTAGCGTGTTCATATAATTTTGTTGTTTCCTTCAACTTTAGTTGACTCAGGTACGAGCCACCTTATTTTGCTTTTATTCTTTGTTTGATGTCACGTCTTGAAGGCGTGTATAGTTTTTGGTGTACTATCAGATTATTCATTTCCTTGTAAAGATGCAAGTGTTCAAATGTGAACTTTGTATTCTCTAGCAAGTATTTAATGTTGGGCGAAATGGTCCAATGGAACCCTTATACTTGTATGAGTTTGTATTGTGGATCCTTCCACTTAATCATTTGTCAACTAAACCCTTAAACTCAATTAAAATGAGACTTTTAAACCCTTTCACCTTTGATCGAGCTTATGTGGCATTTATTTTGCTGACTCAGTTACAGTGTGTGGTATCAAAGTGAAAGTAATGAATTTAATTTGCTTTAGCAAAAATTAAATAATAAAAAAAAGGAAAAAAAAATTAAAGTTCTCAACCCCTCTTTCATCATCGTCCCCAACCTCTCTTTCATCATCATCCCTAAACCCTAGCCGCTCCTTTCATCGTCGTCCCCAAAGCCTAGCCGCTGTCACTTCCATAGGCGCTTAGCAGCCTATCATTCTCCAAGCCATGGCGGAAGTTGAAGCTGATGTTGTTATTGATCAGCCAAGGAAGAAAATGTTTAAGAAGTTCAGCTACAGAGGAGCAGATCTGAATTCTCTTCTTGACATGTCTACTGATGATCGTCCTCGCTGAAGCTTTAAGAGGAAGCCTATGGCTTTGATCAAGAAGCTTCGCAAGGAGAAGCACGAGGCCCCACCAGGTAAGAAGCCAGAGGTTATATGAACACATTTGAGGAACATAATCATTATTCTTGAGATGATTGGAAGGTTGTTGGTATCTACAACGGAAAAGGAATTAGGTTAATGGAGGTGGTGTCATGGTGGTTGTGAGTTGAGGGAAGTGGAGGAAAGATGAGAATATAACTATTTTATTTTATTTTTAAATAGAAAACTTATTATTTTTATTTTTAATGGAGTAATATTTTTGATTAATAATTTTAAAATAGTTATGACATGGCATTAATATATATGACGTGGATATAACACGTCATTTATGTAAGGGAGAGCGAGCTACACACATGGTTGGAAGGGTTTAAAAGTCTCATTTTAATTGAATTTAAGGGTTCAGTTGGTAAATGATTAAGTAAAAGGATCCACAATACAAACTCATACAAATATAAGGATCCATCAGACCATTTCGCCTTAATGTTGCATAACATACAGATGACAAATGTGCTTGATAAAATTTATTAGTCATTCAAATGTAAAAATTAAGCTTGTGAATTTAAATTACGTAAGCGCTATAGCCTAGTTCCAATACTCAGCGACCTGATTGAACCAAACCTTTGCAATTATCGATAGTAAAATAGAAAAGAAAGGAACTATCTCATCCAAACGAACACTATTGAATTTGCAAAATGAAAATTACGCCAATGGACGTAAACATTTTCTCGTATTTAGTTAGTCAAAATGACTTAAAAGTAACGAATAACTTTCGTACCGAAGAAATAGAGAAAATAAGTTGTATATATATATATGACGTTCCAAGCTCATTATTTTTTCAATACCCCACACTCCACCTTAAATGCAATTGAGGTAGCTAAAATCCGCCGGATCTTTTCATGCTCTAATAATATTATAATTTTCAGATTAAAACAAAAAAAAAAAGTTTGTTATAGATGGTATAAAATATAATGAGTATTGAGTAGTAATAAAGAGACAAAAATGTAATTGTATTTTATATAGTTAGACAAAAACAAGTGCAGGCAGGCAGTTAGATTGTACCTTATACTAACTTTGATTCTTCAATTTCCAATAGTTTCATGTCATTTTCCAATATCCCAAGTTAACGATAAAAAGCGCAGCCACCTTTTTTATTTAACAAATATTAGCAAGTACAATTCATGGGTTGTATAAACCATATTCTTGAAAGTGACTAACTCATTATTTTAACCAAATTAGTATAAAGCAGTGAAATCACTGACATTTTTCTACAAATAGAAAAAGCTATGTTGCATAGTTTATAATATTTCCCTTTCATTCTTTTTTTTTCTTTTTTCATTTTCTTAAAAATTATTTGGAAAGTGATGTCTAACCCCTTACGTTTTCAAGTTTTTCGTGTTTCCCCCCTATATTCAGGTCAGGGTGAATTGAAAACTATATAGTGGGAATTAATTCTAAAGATCACATGGAAAAATAGAAATATGATGTCAATAAATTCAATATCGAATATTGCAGGTTGAATATTTATTTCGAGAAAATTTCTCTAATAAACCCATTTGAGTTGCCAATTGGCAAAATAGCTTTCTTTTATAACGTTTCACACAGGAGCGGCTCAAACATATCAGTGACCTAAATTCAAATTCGAACAGAGGCCTTAAATTTTTATTTTTTAAAAAAATGAAGTTTATTATAGCCAATTCATTAAAAATTTTTTTTTTTAAATAATGATATTTTAGATTTGTCAAACTTCTAATAATTTTTTCCTCTTATATGAAAAGTTTATATATTTTTTATCAATAATACTCAATATTCTATAATCTATTACTCCCTCCATTTCAAATTAATTGAATTGTTTGAGGTGTTTCACACCCTTTTAGAAAAGAAGATTAAGACATAAATTATGTATAGCTTTTCATTTTTACCTTTATTGATTATTGTCAAATTTATGATTAAAATAACTAAATATTAATTATATAACTAATTCCAATACTAATTAATGAATGGTAAAATTGGAAGAATATTCTAAAAGTAGTCTTTGAAGATTGAACAATTAAGTTAATTTGAAAAATGAAAAATATCTCAGCAATTCAATTAATTTGAAATGGAGGGAGTAATACTTTAAAAAAATGGAGCCCCTCAAATTTTTAGACCTAAAACAGTTGTCTTTTTTTAGGCTCGTAAAGCCACCACTAGTTCCACATACCAAGAAAAGATTGAACGTGTACTTAATAATAAGAATAGAACCTTCAAATTAAACATGAAATCTCAGACTAAATGCTCATTTCTTTTATGAGTAAAGAGATGGAAGTATAGTTCATCTATTATTGCTAAGATTACAATTTAGTTTTCAATCAAGTTTGTCTAAACACACACTAACATGACGGCGAAAGAACTCAATTTTGGAAG
Source organism: Solanum appendiculatum (assembly GCA_018342035.1). Classification (NCBI taxonomy): domain Eukaryota; kingdom Viridiplantae; phylum Streptophyta; class Magnoliopsida; order Solanales; family Solanaceae; genus Solanum; species Solanum appendiculatum. The sequence goes on from JAGDQO010000342.1 coordinate 1,634,946, forward strand.
GATTTTATCACTCTTTGTTAATGTGCATATTATTGTCGCTAAAAACTGTTTATATTATAGTGACTAATGTAATTAGATAGGGAGTTAGGAAGCCAATGAAGAAGAATTCGGAAGTATAGGGGTGTGAAGTGTAAAAGCAGATAAACAAAGGGGTAAAATGAAAAGAAATTAAAACAAACAAAAGAAAAAAGAGATAATGACAAGGTGGCGTAGTTTAAGGAATATAGCGTCATGTCCACATCAGATTAAACTTTGCTGCATTATGATCTGTCTCGATATTGCTGCCATCCTAATTTGATTATGATATATGGCCTCTTTGTTTTCGATGTGGTGGAATGGATGAGATTTTTTAATTTTTTATGTTTGACGTTTAAGTTCTGAGAATTGTGTTAAATGTAATAAAAAATGTTTTAACTATACGTAGTCAAAATTTGATTAATAAGTTGAGTCAGTAAATTTTAAATAAAATGATTATTTATTTATTTTAGAAAAACGAAAAATCAAAACCGGTTCTTGTTGTTAGTGACAGGGTGGCCACTATCTCAAATTATGAAGTTTCTACATTTTGTTCATAGTACATGTTTTGTTTCTTTTTCATTTGTTTGTTTAGTCTAAGATTGATTTTGATGCATGCCTCGTGTTAATGATCGTTTGTTTTGTATTAACTTATATACAAGGGTTTTTGACATCATCGGAGTAAAGAAGAATCGATTAATGGAGAATTGTATCCATCCGTAGAGGACATTAATTTCTTACTTCATTTGATATTAATTAAATTCGAAAAGATTAATTCAGTAGGTGTTTGTACATTAAAAAAACAATTCGTTGTTTTGTAGAGCCTCTTGTTCTCATCTCCATTCCTAAAGGATCCCCCGTCCTCGGATCCTGAAAAAGACACCGATCAGAGACGAAAGTTATACTGAAGTTCAGATTTTTTTTGTTAAGGAGTGAAAGTCACTTTGACTGTAATGAGAGGAACTCACAGACAAGAAATTAAAAGACAGAACATATAAAAGAGAATTCAAGGATAAGGGTGAAATGGTTTTCTTTCACAGTATCACTCACACCAAAGTTGAAAAAGAGTACATACAAAATTAGAGTTATACATGAACATACATTGAATTTATAAAAAGTTGAAATTTTATGAGCAGAAAAAAATCACTAAAAACTACTTTTCAAACTTAAAATTCATCTTCGAAAAGAACATACTCTTATGTTGGGTACGATTAGACTTGCTAGGTTGGGTAATTCCTTCTATGGCAGGTCACACATTCCTAATTTAGATTGTGACATAAGATTAATGTATATATAAATCTTTAAATAATACATGTCATTATTTGCTTTTACATTGATGATTTGTTAATGTTCTGCTCTAATGTGCATGTTATTAAAGAGATTTAGACTATGATTAGTAGTCTTTTATTTGACATGAAATTAAAGATCGTGGTGAGAAAATTTTCATTTTGGAATGCATATTAAACATAAGATAGTAATATAATTTCATTAATGGTGAACAAGTTAAGTGATAAATCCTTTTGATTCGAATATATATATGTCACGATCCAAAATCAAGAATCGTGATCAACACTAAATCAACAAGCCTAACTCATCGAGCGAACCAATTATAAACCTCTATATGTATATAATATCGTGACAAACATATATAAAGAGTGGTCCAAATCTGTGTCAGATGCGCCGCTTCTCGTCATGTCATCATCTAACTAATTAAATGAATTAGCAAAACGATTAATTTGTTCATAGTATTATTAGTATAGTGTAGCATTTTCTTGTGTGCATTTCCACGTGCAAACCACTTCTCATTTACTTCCACAAGGCAGCTTTTAAACTTAAACATGACACCCTCTTTAATTAACAATCATAATTAACAGTTAAACACTCCTTAATTATAATGCTAATATATACTTATAATAATTGATAGAAATAATTAAAATAAGAGCACGCCTAGTAGTTTTTCAACTGATTGGTACGTACGGAATCGATCTATTTTCATGTAATATGCGGCCTACTATACCTTTCTAGAATGACTGAATGAGTATAACAAAAGCCATGCAAACTCATTTTATTTTCACATCTTCAACAAAGTTGTCATCATATTCCACTTTAAATAAGTGTGCAACAAGATTCCTCTTTCTACATTTTCTTAATTGTGATGTTCGGATCAGTTTTCACGCATCTCAACTAATTTCACAAAATACGTGTAATTTCTCATCAATAATAAGTACTATTAACTCTGAATAGAAGAAATCACCTAATGTATTTTGTCTTTGAGGTTTGAACCTAAGATCTCATGATTTTCAATTCTATTTCGTTGACCACAAGGCCACATATCCTAGGTACACTTTCTTATTTCTTTCCTATACATTATTTATTTATTTATTGAAATACCCATTAACAAAAACATAACAAAGAAAAGGAAAACCTAATTAATCATTCTTAACCATGCAACATCTGTAAGCACAGAACAGCTTTAGTTAAAGTTCAAGAAACCCTAATTTCCTCCATTAACACTAGAAATTGCTATAAATACCAGCTTCCCCAGGCCTTATTTCATGTGAAGTATTTAAACATTAAGGAAAATGACAACATCTTTTAGCCTCTCAACTTACTTCTTCATCTTCTTCTTTCTTTCTAGTGCATTGCTTCATTTCAACCAATGCTATGCAAAGGAAAAACACCCTTCTTCGTCTTCCTTGGTGTTAAGTTTAACTCATACGAAAACCAGCCTTACGATACCTAAATCACCGTATAATTTAGTGAAAAAAACCTCAGAAACATTGGACATAAGGGAGCCATTGAGAGAAGTGAGAGATGGTTATTTGATATCTTTGAATATAGGGACACCCCCACAAATTATCCAAGTGTATATGGACACTGGAAGTGACCTTACTTGGGTACCTTGTGGGAACCTATCATTTGATTGTATTGATTGTGACGACTATAAAGATCACAAACTAATGTCAAGCTTTTCTCCTTCATTTTCATCTTCTTCCTATAGGGATTTATGTGCTAGTTCTTCTTGTATCGATATCCATAGCTCCGATAACCCTTTTGATCAATGCACTATTGCTGGATGCTCATTGAATAGCCTACTTAAGGGAACTTGTTCAAGGCCATGTCCTTCTTTTGCTTACACATATGGTGAAGGTATCGTATCGGGAACCCTAACTAGGGATACCCTTCGAGTCCATGGGACCAGTTCAAACCCTAATTCCATTAGGGAAGTCCCAAAGTTTGTCTTTGGATGTGTTGGAACAACTTATAGAGAGCCTATTGGGATTGTAGGGTTTGGGAAAGGGCCACTTTCTTTGCCTTCACAATTAGGGTTTCTTCAAAAGGGTTTTTCACATTGCTTCTTGCCTTTCAAGTTTGCAAATAACCCTAATATATCTAGCCCTTTAGTTGTAGGGGATCAAGCCATTTCCTCCAAAGAAAATTTCCAATTTACACCAATGTTGAAAAGCCCTATGTACCCTAATTTCTATTACATTGGCTTAGAAGCTATAACTGTGGGAAATGGTGCCACTACACAAGTTCCCTTAACCTTGAGAGAATTTGATTCTTTAGGTAATGGAGGAATGTTGATTGATTCTGGAACCACTTACACTCACCTACCTGAACCGTTCTACTCGGATCTTCTCACCGCCCTTCGATCATCCATAAATTACCCACGTGCTGAGGATATCGAGGCACGGTCAGGGTTTGACCTATGTTATAGACTCCCATGTCCTAATAACAACATTAATAATCTAGTTACCGATGATTTCCCTTCAATAACATTCCATTTCTTGAACAATGTGAGCCTTGTTTTGCCTAATGGGAATGATTTCTATGCCATGGGTGCACCACGAAACTCTACAGTGGTGAAATGCTTGTTGTTCCAAAGCATGGAAGATTCCGAAGAAGGGCCAGCTGGGATTTTCGGAAACTTCCAACAACAAAATGTGGAAGTTGTGTATGACTTGGAGAAAGAAAGGATTGGATTTCAAACTACTGATTGTGCCTCAGCTGCAACTTCTCAAGGACTTCACAAGACATAGCTACATAAATAAATATCAATGGAAGTAATTGGATTCTGCTAGCTGCTTTTGTGTCCAATAAAAACTATATATATATATATATATGGACCTCAGCTAGGAGTTGTGATTTTAAATTTTATGCTTTTGTTTTATGATGTTTTTGTGTATTGTTGAAGAAAGTTTAACCAAAAAAAAACAACAAAGATGAATATCGTTCAGTCCAAAGGATTGAGCTGGATGTATTCTAGTTGCTGGGAAATAAAGAATCATTTTGAATTGTATCTGCAAGGCCTTCAACAATATGATATATCTATCTTCTCTTTTTATTTTTTCTAAAAAAATAATATAGAGAAAACAGGACCAACTACCAACATGCATGTGCGTTACATAATAAGGATTATTGATACAACAACGTGCCCTGTGTAACCTCACAAGTGAGATCCTGAGAAATTGATATGAGTAATTAATTTTGTAGCGGTCGAGAAACAGAATGTTAAGATTTTACGTACTTCAATCTTATCTTATTACTGTAATGTATCTGCTACTTTATATAGCCAGGGACTATTTTGGGCTTTTTCTCCCAAAAAAAATAATAATAATAATCTTGTTTTAGTTTCGAACAGTAATTAAAACGAAAACCATAAAATGTGGATCTCCTAGTCTTTCACTGGAAGATGGAGAAAAAATATGTTATAGTAAAGGAATAGAACAAGATAAAAGGACACAATGATATTACTTATATTATGATAAAGAGTAACTAAAACTGAGTTCTGTGTAATTTTTCTGTATCATGTTATAATTGGAACTTCCTTTGGGTCGATTTTGAGGTCTTACTCAGATATCGTTTGAGTTTCAAATGCTTCTATTCTCTCCAAAGTTAAAAAAGATGGATGAAATTGTAAAAAATACGCATGGGAAGTACACAGGCAACCTCAAACAACGATAAAGTTATCTCCGTATGACTTACATGTCATAAATTCGAGCCGTAAAAGCAATTAATGATGCTTGCATTAGAATAAACTATTTACACACCTCTGAAGTGCAACCTTCTCCAAACACGGGATGCTTTGCGCACCAAATCATGCTTCATTCTCATACTATACTTTTTGTTCTTATATCTTTGATTAGTTTTGTTTCTTCGGCACTGTTGATTCATCTTAATATCATTTCGATTAAATTAATTGCCAAAGAGATGAGAATATTTTCCAATGGAAGTGATTGATATTTAGTAATTAGTCATATAGAACTAAAGATCATATATCTATATATATCATTAGAAAGCAGAGACATAATCTAAAACAAGTACTAGTGTTTGTCTATCCTAGACTAGAATTCAGATTGATCAACTCAACTATAGTCACACCTCTCTATAACAGCCAGGTTTCTTTTGGAACCGACTTAATTCTATATGCTCTATAACAATCTAACTATAGCAGTCAAAAATATCCAAACGAACATCATTATAGAGAAGTTTGATTGTACATGAACAGCTGATTGCTGACTGATAAGTCGCTCCGATACAACTACTATTACGGTCCCAACGAATACTAAATAGTTATATGAAGCATATATTGTTTAATAGCATACTGAAGCATGTCACAGAATCTCATTACATTAGGAGGACCCATAGAAAAGAGTTCAGCTCATTGAGGAATTGTTCAAGAAATTAATCTGTACAGTGATGGACAATGGCACAACGAACTCCAACAATCAGCGCAAATATATTAATAAGCAAAAACAACATTGAGAGGAGCAGCACCAGCAGGGATTTAAGAGCAACAAGAAGCAGTAGACGGTGCTTGAGCAGGCCTATCCATAAGAACCATCCCAGATGGATTTTGTGCTGGTTGAAGCCGAGGCAGTCTCTTCGCTGCAAGTGATCAACAGTTCAGCAGGAATTCAGGTTGATAAAAATGCTAGGTTTCCAACTATATACATCAATTAGTCAAACAAAAGAACGATAGTATTTAAGAGAAATTTAATAGGTAAGATCAACCACAACATTTGGAAGTTCCAAAAGAACCAGTTATTCACTATATGACGAGATGTTTATTCCTGAGAACGATAGTATTTAAGAGAAATTTTGCAGTCAAACGTGTTTATACATATATCCAAAGCCTGATAAGTAATAATTTCAAATGCCTTCTTGCATTTCATAGATCGAATACATGTATCACTAATACTATGTCTTATTATCCACATCAAATTCCGTTTTAAGATGACGTCAATTGCAGCATAGATAATACATGATTTATTACTAAGTGGATTGAAAATGCCAACCAAAATTTCTATTATATTTGTCGAGTACTAGTATTATTTCCAATAACACATCTAACCAATCTAAAGATCCAAAAAAAAAAAAAGAAAAATAATGGAACACCACATTTAAGAACATCAGCTGGTGACTTGTTACTCATCAAAAGTTATATCCTCCATAGCTAGTTTAATAATAACTAGTTTTATTCCTTCCTCCATTTCAATCAGTTAGACTTTCTTTTTTGGTCCGTTTCAAAAAGAATGTCTCTTTCCTTTTTTGACAACTCTTCAATTTCAACTTTCTACATGGCATGTTTAAGATTACAACATTAAAGGACATTTTGGTACATTCTACATATCTTTAATTTACTACAAGATTCAAAAGTATTCTTTAAATTCTTAAACTCTGTGTCAAGTCAAAACCAGACAGACAAATTAAAATGGAGGGAGTACTACATCTCAAATAAACTTTTTGTTCCCAGTCACAACATGTCATACAAAATGCATATAAATAGTGGTTTAAAACTGATAACACGATAGTGATATCCGTAGCGAATAAGAGCATAAACATGATTTCATATGCAGAGACCTACCACAAAAAGCAAGCTGGCAGCCCATAACACAACAAAATGAATGCAAGTATTACCTATTTCAGAGAAAACATCATTAACATTAGATGCAGTTTTTGCTGATGTCTCCATGAAGAAAAGACCATTCTCCTGTGCATATGTTTCTGCTTCCTGAAAAAGAAGTAATACCATATCAGTAATGGTGTATCTCAGTGGAAAAGCTGTTATTCAGAATACTAGTTCTGATATAATGCTAATTGAGAAAGAATTTTGAGTTCTTCTGGATGCACATTTAAGTAATTGAATAGATAACACAAAATCTCGTAGACACAAATCTATATTTGTAAAATGGATCACAGACATCAAAAATTGACTCACTAACCAACTGAATTTTAGACCATGATGTTATTTTTAACTATCCAACCCATTTTATGAGAAAAAAATCCAATGACTGTTTAATGTTATCTTCTACGGATACATCCAAAATGCCGGTTTAACAAACTCACTGATTTTCTGTCCTGTAATGACTTTTGACATAGCTAGGTTAGAGGATCTGCATAAGAGTTTACACCCCAAGGACATGGCCTAACAGTCGAAGTGTTGGAGTACAATCTTGGAAACCAATCCCAGTTGAAAGAACACTGTGAGTTCTGCCCATATGCCTAAATTTTAGTTGGTATAGTTACTCAGTACCCATACTGGTGGGAACTGGGAAGTATAGATACCCAATCATTTAGTCGAGGTGCACGATTCTCCCCAGACCACCGTTATCAACAGCATCCACCTCAATCCAAATCTAGTTGGGATTGACTATTTGAATCCTCATTATACATATTGTTCCATTTGAACACATTTCATTCCAATAACCCAATAATGTAGGTTCTCTAATACTAGAAATTCTCTAAATTTTTCTACTGACATACAAATCTCACCATAGTTATCAGAATTCAATAAGTGTATCCAAATCTATTCATTTTTTCATGATACAATTAACGATATCAAAAATACAGATCTTCAGCATTAAATATGGGAACCTACAATTAAAGCAAAATCAAGCTAGAATAGTGAGCAGGCAAAAATATTTCAGTTAAGAATAAGGAACAATGCCAAACTACAGTAAAAGAAATGAAACAGGAGGAAAAAATCTAATGAAACTACAACATGAAACATACAACGCAGAATAGGACGGGAGGCGGAATTGCTCAACTCTAGCAAACCCCTAAATTTTTCAAAAAGATCCCATAGGAAATATCAAGACGTGTTTATATTATACTGTGTGTGCCTAGTTTTACCCACTTCCACCATATTTGTTTTTCTTTTACTTTTCTCCACTTAAATACTAGGCTTTTGTCTGCAGTAAAGATTGAATCCACGACATGCGCCTAACCCATTCATCACGTGTGCACCACTTTTTTTCTTTTGGAGGTGGGGTGGGGGTAAAAAGAGTGTTCCACTATTAGATAAGAAGGGTCTCCACTCTTAGTTTTAAAAATAAAGAGAATTACTGGGTATGCTGTTGTTGTACAAACCACATTGCAAATTATACCTTAAAATCTCCTTGCGCTTACTTAACGTCCTCAATATATCTGAATTGCTCAAATTTTTTTCTAGTGATTATTGGCAACTTCTGGCCAATAAGAGATTAGTTCTTTTCTTGTGAGTTGGAGAGAGAAGTTGGAAAAGTATCCACATAGATGAATAACTTATTCGTCAATAACAACAGCCCCCTCTGCCACAACTAAACACACTATCTCCCAACAAAAGGTTTTGCAATATACCCTTCCTTTCCCCTTCGTTGTCTCAGTTTTATCAGAAGCGCTCGCTTCAGTCTTTAAGCGAGAAGCAGAAGCAATGCACATTTAGACCTTTTCTTCCATGAAGCGTGACCATGGAGAAAGTGTGCATTTCTGTTTGAGAAGCGAGAAAGGTGAGAAAAGCGAGCAGCGTGCGCTTTAGTGAGATCTACGGTTTTTTAAAAAAAAAATTGTAAAAAACATACGACTGCTGCGACTTCTTTTCCTCTGCTCTTCGACTACTGGGACATCTTTTTAAGGTAAGTTCTCTTCTCTTCTTCTTTTCATCTTCTCTGATCCTCTTTATAATTAATTTTTTTCTCCTCTTCCTCTCTTCTTCTTTTCTCCGTTTCCTCTGCTGCTATTCGACTGCATGTTGAGGTTGGGTTACTCTTTTTTCTCTTCTTTTTATTTCTGCAATTATTTTCTATTTTTTTCTCTGGTTTGTTATTTCTTTCTATGTTCTGCTCTGCTTAATTACTTTCTAATTTAAGGATTGAAAGATTAGCTTAATATGTTATCTCTATTGAGTTATTGGTTATTTAGAAACAACAACAACATACCCAATGTAATCCCACATGTCTAGGAGGGTAGTGAGTACACAAACCTTACCCCTAACTTGGGAAGTAAAGAGGTTGTTTACGATAGACCCTCGGCTCTTATTGGTTATCTATCTATGCAAATTTAATATTTTATTTTTGTATTAAATTGCGCTTCAGTTGAAAAAAGCATACGCTTTTGCTTCAGCGAGCCCTTGTCGGCTTTTTCCGCTTCTCGCTCTCCAAAACACTGCTGTCCACATATCACTACAATTGCAACTCTCTTTATTTACCGATTATGGATCTTACTCCCTCCTCTTTAGCCATTCACCACCACTTTCTCCCTGCCCCCAATATTTCCCACTTTTTCCTCTTCGCTTCCAAGAGTGCCCCTAATCCCATTTACCTATATATACATGCATCCTTTATTTACTTTAACATATCTATGTCAAAGAGGTATGGTATGAGTCCAGTACTTACAGAGGATTCTTTAAAGACACTAAAAACTGCACCACCACCCACCCCCAGTCCACCCCCCACCCCCACAAAAAAAAGAAGAGAAGAAAACAGGTACCCTCACTGAATACTTACACAGTTCCATATTGGATTACCAGGACTCAAGTCCGTGTAACGTTGGTCAACCTTCCTTCCCAGTTTTTTGGTTTTTTTCTTTATTTTATCTTTGCTTCTTTTGGTTGTTTATTTCTTATCATTTCTTTTCTTTTCAATACTTCGATTTCAGATTGAATTTCCAAAAACATTTTCTACTCATTCATATGGAATGTAGTACTTTTTTGGTGAGATTTTTGACGTTAGGTGGTTGAATCTATGAAAGGCGCAGAGTTCAATACAAGACAAAAATAAAATTACCACAAGAAACTTGCAAGTATAATTTGTGTTTACTTCAAAATTAGAAATTTAGAATCAACAATCAAGAAATGCTGACATTTTAACTTGAGACAAACAAGAAAATTATCTTCATTCCAGACTAGGATCTAAGGATAAGAATTAACTTGCTCCCTTTGAATTCAGATCAAGGGAATTCGTATTGAGGCACTTATGCATAATTAGAATTCTTATTCAAGCACTTGGGCACAATTAGCACACTTAAACTGCAACTGTATCTGGTATCCAAGCCGATTGAACAGATGAGAACCATGTAGCACTCTATTTTCATGCTCAGTGAATGAGCTTCAGATCATTGCTATACATGACATCTCTGCCACTACAATGATAAACCACGAAGAACCTAAGCTATTATAACCTTGAAAAATCAAGTATGAAATGCAATTTAGTTGTTATCCACACTATGCGTGTCAGGCGAGGATATCAATGTTTTATCCACGAAACTGAAGTAACTCTATTCAGTAAAACAAATAATTAATTAATCCTGAAATGCGAAGGCATCATTTTTGGGATATATTACACTTGTACCTTAAAATGTGATCAGATCAATCAAAATATTAAATATTAGGTCCTCATTCTTTATGCTGTGGTGCAATTAAAGATTGCACATCAATTATTTTTCATCAACTCTAACTGATAGAGAGAGTGAGTTGGGGACCAAGGACCCAATTTTCTCAAAAAGCAACCCAAAAAAAGAAAAAGGGAAGTGAGGAAAGGAAAAAAAGAAACATAAAAGAGCAGACCAACAATGAAGCTTTACGCACATGCATCTTGTTAATTTCAATGACCGGTTTACTTTTCAAGTATGGGCAGTAACAAGAGAAGGAAAACACAGTGTAGTCGGATACCTCAACCCCTTAGGGTACACCTTCTAAACCCTGAATATTATTAGATACAACTGATCATCTCAGGCTTGTAGTTGAAACTATCACTCACCCAACTCTTAGATGCCTAAATTGACAGCCTATCCTCTGACTAGGCTTTTTGTGGTGCTTCCGCACATCACTATCCATAGCATGGAAAGCTGTGATTAGTTGGAGGAATAAAATATACTAACCTCAGCAGCAACCTTTCTTGCATCTAACAAATCTGCCTTATTTCCGGCAAGTGCCATCACCATATTTGGATTACCTGGGGCCAGAATAGGTAGAAAAAAGTAAGACATATGAATAGGTAGTATGTTTCATTGAAAGAACACTGCTGTATGTACCATATATGAAAAAGGAAACAGTGCTTAGTTCCTTTGATCTGGCCAAGCATCATTGTGTAACAACATTCAAGTTCAGACTCACCCATGGGTGAAGCACGAATTCCAACCCCTCCCTAATATTACCCACCAATTGAGAGCCAAAAGTTTGAATTTTTCGCATTTTTTGGCCTTCAAATTTTATCATAATTTTAAGCAGCTGAAACCCTCCCTAACCATACATCGCCCAATATTTCGGACATTAATTGAAGTTAGGAACATTCAGATACACCCTTCCAGGAATGAAGACAGACAAGGATGGAATTTAAGATGTCAAAAGTACCTTGCGCTTGAAGCTCCTGAACCCACTTTTTTGCTCTATCGAATGATGCCTATAAATAACGAATTGAGAAACTCAGTTAGCAAGCTAACATGCTAGCAGATATTCTGAAAGCAGTATAGAGTGAACTAAAAGGATTTGATAGAATCAGGTAAGGAAATTACTTGATTTGTTATATCATAAACAATTATAGCAGCTGCAGCTCCTCTGTAATACATTGGAGCTAGACTGTGGTATCTCTCTTGGCCTGCTGTATCCCATATTTCAAATTTTACAGTTGCGTCATTTACTGCTACTGTTTGGGAGAAAAATGCAGCACCTATAGTTGATTCCTACATATAGCATAAGCAAGTTTAGTCAAGTCTCAAGGTGCAGAAACCATTCAGCTTCACATATCAAATGGTAAACTAAGCACCTGAAATTCAATAAATTGTCCTTTAACAAAACGCAGAACCAGACTAGATTTTCCAGCTCCAACATCTCCAAGGAGCACCTAAAATCAAAAGACACTTCATAAGCTTATCAGTGTAAGGGTCAAACACATCAAGTTCATAAACTTGCAGTTTAGAAAAAATTACATTCATTAGAATAATTCTTTTTTTATCAGGACCACATCATTAGAATAATTGAAACAATGATCCCCTAGTGTAAAGTGTATTTATTGAAACAAAACACCAAACATTAAAAGATGGAAGCAGTAAATGGGGAAAGGAGCACAGGAAAATTAAATTCAAGATTTGAAGTACTAAACATAGTACGAATAATATGGATTGTCATGAACAATCGGTACACTCTTGAAGAAATAAAAGAGGACTCCAAGTCATCGCAAAAGTTAAAGTATAATATATTCCAAACAAGCAACACTTCCACAACATAGCTCCACAACATAGCATCAGCAAATAATAACCAAGTGAAAGATCAAACTTAGCCTATTAGAGTACAAATAAATAAAATTTATCAACAAGGCAAAATTTTGAGAAAGAAAAATATACCCATATCTAATTTTTGTATATCAAAAACAAAACGCAATAAATCATTCAAATTTAGGAACTTTTTGTGATCGAACCAAACCCAAACCCAAAAATAAGCAAAATACTATAGGTCATAAGTGATGATTCTGCACAATTAAAGAGAACCCAGATCACAGATAGCAAAAAAGAAAGAATCTTGATGAAATTTAAGCTGAACCCATAAGCGGAATTGATAAATCAAAGATGAGAAGCACACCAATTTGGCGTTCATATTCTTGTTTCCACTGGTCGCCATAGCTGTGATTGATCAAAATTGGGAAAGGCGGAAGTGATTATTTGGAAATTTAGCGATTGTTTCGATTAGGGTTCTAATCAGAATTTAGACTTCCCAAAGAAGGAAGAGGAAGAAGAAGAAGAAGAAGAGGGGTTGACGTCAAGAAATTGCAAAAAAAAGGACACTCAACCAAAGTTTGATGAAGAAAAGATTTTTTTTATTTCATGTGGAAATTTCCTGATTTTTTTTTATTCGTTTGAATTTTTCTATAAATAAGAAAATAAAATAATGCAAATTTGCGACGTATTTTTCCACCGTCCACCCACTATTCCTCTTTTCTCATCTCATCAATAAAATGAAAAAAGTATTAAGAAGGTTTGAACCTAACGATTAATAGAAGCTTAGTAGATAGCCGTATAATTTATCTAACAATTAATAAATGAAAAAAGTATAAGAAGATTTGAACCTAAGTATCTAACGATTAATATAAGCTTAGTAGATAATCATGTGATTTACCTAACAATTTTATGTGAAAGAGACATGGAAGTCTCCTTTTCTTTTTCAATACTTATATAGTATTATTAGTTGTGTTTTTCTTGTCATTTTGTTATTGTTATTTTACTTATGAGGGTCTACTAATAATAGTGTATCTATCCCTATTAAGGTAGAAAACGAGATTTTGTTTGATATAAAAATTGGTCATACATAAAACTTGATAAATGGGGTAGAATTAAAATTACAAACTTGAAGGAGTTGTACGTAATTTACCTAATCTACTTAATGGGCCCTTTTTTTATTTTTTGGAGTAATAAGACGCCACCGCTTACCTACCACTTTGGCTTCTATTAGAAAACTTAGAATCTTCCCAGCTTAGTGTCGGCTATTGACCAAAAATTATTCATGCGGTAATTATGAAGGAAAAAAACACAAAAATGTGTAATAAAAACAATCAATAATATATCCAACATAAAGCATATCGAGTTAAACTTAAGTAAAAATTAATTTAAAAACTAATAAGTAAAGGAGAGTAATGCAGGTGGTTTAATTGTCCCTACTAATGAGGTATCTTCTGCTACTATACAAAGATAGCACAAAAGTATAGAATTTTCTCATATCTCCAGTACCAAAGGGGTTGGCTGCTAAGTGACTCGAATAAGTAATACAACCATGACAAAGACTAATGTCATGACAAAGATCAAAAGCCACTGGAAGCATGTAGTTTTGAAACTTCGAGAATAGACGTCCATGGCTCTGGAAGTTGCATGCCCTGTACTTGCCAGGCTATGCTCAACTGCTTTCTCAGTTGAATCAAGTATCTGCATATGACAAATATGAGGACAATATAAACAAAGTGACCAGTAAAACCAGAGACCGAAGGAAGAAGTTTGTAACTAGGCAAGATGAAGCAGAAATCCAGTGAATCTGAATAAATTGAATACCGCAGTAAAGAATCCTCAAACATGTAGTAATATCAGAGGTAGACTAATAAATATTGTTGTGTCAGAAAAGAAAAGATAGTTTGGGCTACCAATGGCCTCAATTGCCTCCTAACAGGCAAAATAGTTTAGATTGTAGACGGCAAGATCATTCTCAAAGCAAAAACTGTTGGAGGAAGTACCCAACAATTTAAGCAAAGTGAAACGAAACAAAAAAAAAAACTTACTTTCTCAGTATTTTTGATGGATTGATTCATCATGAGACTGCTCTCTTTGAGCTGCCGTGCCAAAACAACCATTTCATCAGTCAAATCCTCCTGAAGTTTCCTGAAAAAGATGACAACATCTTATAGTTTATCAAGTAGACTCTACCTAACAGATAACTAACCTCACCCCTCTCTGAGAAAAATAAATATTGCACAAATAAGTGATTACTTTCTCTGGTTACTTTTCTCCTACAATTAAAAAGACTGGACAAACATGTGGCAGTGGCAAAGAGTATGCCCCAGCCATGAGTCAGTCTAGGATTTATCTTACCATCTCTAAAATTAAAACAGAACTTAATTTTGAATTCTACAGATGAAGTCTAAACTATAGGAGGAAACAACAACCTTTGTGCGCTAATGTTCATCTATATACCATAATTTGCAAACAACCTTTCCTACAAAGCGTCATCTTCTTGGTTCTATCTTCAAAACCGTTTCCACATACACACACCTCTTCCTCTCTTTTTTCAGTATTAACACAACTTTTTGACTTGTGGTTGCCTTCCCACGAAATGTTCTTTCTTCTTTTGTCCAAATATTTCAAAAATTTATCAGGCACTAGAAACAAAGACATAAAGTAGGATGGACTGATATCTAATCAACTGTTTATGAGTTAATCTTCCCCACATTGACAAATATTTTTTCTTTCAATTTGCTAATCTTTTTCAAACTTTTCCTATACTTCAATAGAATTATGCTTTTCTCCTAAAGAGAGCACCGAATACATTGAATTCTCCTACTTTTTCACCCAGAAATATTTGCAAGTGTTAGCTTATAATCCATACTACTAATAGGATACATCATACGTTGCTTAGGTTTATATTCAAACCTGAAACAACTTTAATAGCCAAATCGACCACCTTAAGGAACAGCATATGTTTTTCCTTGTTTAACACATTAACAGTGCATCATTGGCGTAGAAACTATGTGAATTTTTATGTTAAGTCTTCTTATTTTCCAAAAAGACAGATTTCAAGTTATTGTCCTCTGGACTTACCTTAAATCCACTAAAACATCATTTCTCCATTGTCTAGTCCAACATTCCACCAAGACATTTCAGTAACAGGAATAGGAAGAAGATCTGCCTAGCTCAAGATAAGAAAAATCAGCATAACTCCTATTTACTAATGTAGAAAACTTAACAGAGAAACACAATAGTTTATCCAACTCCTCGATTTCTATCAAAATCCATCTCTTTAAGCAAAACCGAACTTAACATAGAAACACAATAGTTTATCCAACTCCTCGATTTCTATCAAAATCCATCTCTTTAAGCTAAACCAACCACTTCACATGGCCACTTCTCTACATCTAATTTACAACGGACACCTACTTTTCATTGTCTTCTTCTTCAGTCCAACTTCTCATTATTATCTGCCTCCGTTCACAAAAGCATATTGAGATCGAACTACTTCAGTAAATATTTACTTCGACCTTACAAATACCTTTGTTAGTATCCATGAGAATACTCCCATAAATCTTTTTGAGCTTTTTTTCCCTTTTTTTGGGTGGGGGTTAGAGTATTCCTACACTGTTCTGCTTAAATTTAACTAGATCAACTACACCATAAGAGCAGATATCCATTACACCTTTTTTTTTACGACACATATCTACTACACTTTTAGTCACACATGGCAAGCTGTACCTTCTCAGGAACAGATACACATTGGGAAAGCCTTGGTGGAACAGAAATCAACAAACAAAAAACTGTCTATAAATATTAATACAGAAAAGGAGTATAGATAGAGCACCTGTGCTTCTCAATATGTGTCCGTGCAGCATCATCCAGTTTGACTGCAGCTGATGATTGATCAGAATCAATGGTATCTCGAGATCTCTCCTCATTGTTTGAATGGACCCTGTTTCATTCAAAGAACAACGGTCAAGAGAGAGAATTATAAAATGACAAATTGCTATGGCTAAAATGACAAAAGACCCATGCAGGTACCCAAATCTTCTTCTCAATCCTTCAGAAGCAGAATTCACACTTTCTTCTGCTTTAGGAGTTCCACTGCTGGAAGTCTCAGCCACAGGTTCCTCGGGTGTATGCACATCAGACTGGACGTGGTTGAAGATAGTTTATTTGTTAATCATATAAATAGAAGCAAAAACATTTTCGAATAACTACTAGCATAAGTCTATAATAAGTTGAAAGGTGACTCCAGAAGAGAAGACTGAACCACGTTCAAAAACATCAAAAGAACAGAGGTATGGCAACAGAAGTAACAGTAAGGATAATGAAGTCTGAAATGCTGAGCACTATGGACTAAAAGCAAACAATAAGGCACTAAACTTCAAGTACAGTCTATTGATAAAAAAAATGGCAGCTCTTTCATATTCCATCAAAATCAGTAAAATACCTCAATATGATATGTTTTCATATAAGAAAGCAAGGTGAATCTGAATGGTAAATCACAAGAAATGACACTAGCACGTGCATACCATGGGCACAGCTAACTTGGCAGCAACAGCTTCAATGTTCTCAGCATATTCATTCACCTTGGCTTTTGAAACCCTATATTGGGAGACAATGTGAAAATTGAACACACATCAGGAAGAAAGCATCTAGTAAATTTTTTTTTAAAAAAAAAAGAGATCCATTAAGAACATACACCCTCAAACAAAGTGTTTCAAGCATTAAACCAATCCAAATTAGCTTTTTTAAATACAGGAAAAACTCTCATGATTAGTTTATAAAAGTTCAAAACGTTTCTCCTCATACAGTAAAGAAAAAATTTAAAGTTGTTAGAAGTATATGGCTGAAGTTCTATTCTAAACACAGGAAGACAATAATCCCTTTTATGTCATCCCTGGTCATTTCATGGATAACAAAAGCATAAAAATGCAGAAAATAACTGCTTACACACACCACCAAACGGTCTGCATAGAGCATCATGACTTCCTCATAGAAGGAGACAAAATAGACTAGTCATACTGTCAGGATGCGATTTTTTCATTATAGGCAGGATATTAGTCCACTCTATAAAAAATATAACTAAAATATGTCCAATTTGGAGGAGGGTAGACAGAGTTGAGATCAAAGGAGGGTGAGTTTCCATCTAACTGACCATTATAAGGGGTTTCCACTTTATTGCTTAGGTAGAGTGAAAAGGCTAGGAAGCATACATTTAAATTTAAATGATAATTCAAACTAAACAAACAGAAGGCACAGGACTTTATAAAAAACAATCACAGATAGTAAGGAACCCAACAGTCTGGAAATTTTTGTAGCAGAATGTAGTTTTCTTCAAATTATCTAATTGGTAAAGAACAAAGCATATAGACCTTGGTAATCCATCAGAATTCCTCTCTTCAGCCAACTGCTCCAGTAGTTCCCGCAAAGTGGCAACATACTGTGAAAGATGTAACAAAAGGAAATAGTAAATGCATATGCCCAATGAAAGAAAAATTTCACATGACAAAAATTGTACAGTTTTCTACACAAGCAATTGCCTATGCCATGATTTTCTGAAAAGCTTTTCATAGAAACAACCTATGCCGCAAGTTGCAGCTGTGTGCACAGAAAATTATCAACTTTCACATATAACAACTACATCAGAGAACATACAACGGAAAAGGAGAAGATCAGCTTCCTGAAATAGAGGCTCCACCGGAGACATAAAAAAAAAACAGTTGATGCATATCTGTTCAGAAGATTAGGGAAGACAAGGAGATATTACTATGACTCTATCTCTCATCCTACATCTGATTAAAAAAATTCAGTAGGTGGACGAGCCATCCTGAGCCCTGTTCATCCTAAATATAGTGATATTGCAGTACTACTAATCTTAATCACCATGTCGAGATCAGAAAAGTACTTTTGTTCCAAAAAATATATTTGACAGGTAAATGTGTTGAAAGCATGCAAGTGGGGTACAACATTGTATACAAAATTTGTATTGCAAAGACCAAAAAGATGTATCCTTAGAGAATGCAAGTACTCTGTATGCACTAAAGTCCCAATACTAAAGCCATAGAACACTATCATTCCATTACAGTTTTACTCAATAATAAACTAAAATAGGAGAGTACATTTAACAAGGGACAGAGTTGACCATTAGCCTCTCTGTCCATCAAGGGCACAATGGTTCATCTATTACCAAACAGTCCATATAAAATTACTTGAGGAAAGACCCACTTAATCAGCCCAAGTAGGATAAAGATGCATAGCCTTCTTTAAGGATGAACTCGTACTGGTATCAGAACTGTGGAAATCCTCGTTACTCTTCTTTCTGTTGGTGAATCAACAGAGCTACCAGTTCAGTTGAAGCTGCTCGAATATTTAAAGCTTCCAAAATAGAAAGAAGACTTTTCTTAAATGCTTACGGTCCACACAAATTATATGAGCTCCATTAAATAGCACAATTCATAAGTTCTTCAAAACCTCTAGCAAAATAATAGGCAAGAGGAAGAGAAAACAAAAAGATATCGAAAAGCATATAGCCATCAAACCACTGCTAGTCAATACCTATAAGGTTCATTTACACAGGCCTAGTGTTTGAAAGTTAGCTTCTCAAAGCATATCATGAAAGTCAAAGAAATGAGCCTCTTAAGTCTTAATACCCAGGAAATCAAAACTACCAGATGTCTTGTTTTGTGTAACTATAACATGTGATTTAGGTCGAGCACAACTTTTCCAAATTAGATAACCAGACATACCCACACTCAAAGACTGAAAAATGAAATGAAATTACAATCCAGATATACCCACACTCAAAGACAGAAAAATGAAATTAAATTACAAAAACCAATATTAGAGTGTAGGCATGTTACAGTAACAGAAAGATTAAGCCTTTAAGGACTAGAATCATGTATTCAAGAATATAATATCTTAAATTATATCTATCAAAAAAAAAAAAGCACAATCAAATCAATGAGCTGATAAGTTCACCATGTTCACGACAAGTCTCACATACATGCAAACCCAAGCCATAGGGAAGAATGAAAAGAAAAATAAACAAACACAATTATCAATTCTCTATAAAGTGTTGAACTTGAATGACCTGTGCATACATGTATAAGCTTTGCTTGATTTTGCTGCTGTGGTGCAGTTACAAGTAACCTCTTCAAGTTCACTTCAGTTTTGCTCAACACCATGACACCCTCTAGGGAACTTGCTGTCAATAGCTGATCAAGAAAATCAAATCTTTCCGAACCCATCTGTAATCTAGCAAAAAATGTAGAACAATATGCAAATTTTCTACTCATTACATCAGATTCTGTTTCTTCTTTATTT
This sequence comes from Solanum appendiculatum, assembly GCA_018342035.1. Lineage (NCBI taxonomy): Eukaryota > Viridiplantae > Streptophyta > Magnoliopsida > Solanales > Solanaceae > Solanum > Solanum appendiculatum. The sequence goes on from JAGDQO010000342.1 coordinate 1,654,755, forward strand.
TAGAATTTCCATCTGGCTCTATCATGCACTTCTAGCATATTCTTCACATCTTAAGACCACGAACTAACGAAGTGTACATAGTCCTAGTTTAAACGTTCATATTTCCTACTTCAATTGCTTAATAATCACATATTCAAAATATTTGTAATTCAAAACAAACTAATAATTGAAGCAGATTAATGGAGTAATCAACTTCACTACATAATAAATGCACCATGATCCAATCAAACAAAAAGGCCCACTTGAATGCATACTATAACCAACTCAGGAACTAGTCACTTTAACAAACAAATATCCCTTTTTGAAATAATTATAGTCGCATATGTTAATTATTCATTTCTCTAAAGCAACATGAAAACTAGTAAGATAGCACTGTCACACCCCATTTTTAACCATAAAAGATTAGTTTACGTTTTAAGTTCCAAAAGGGTTTTCAAGATTGAAAGTGACAAAAATGTGTTTCAAAAGGGATTCATTTTAAAAATCGGAGCCACCACTTTACATTGGATTTTGGTGCGCCAAGTCACTTTAATACTATGTTGCTCGGACTCTTCCAAAATGTCGATGGGTGCGTGTCGTATCCTCCAAAAATAGTGTATTTCTGAAGGATCCGACACGGGCGCCACATCATTTTTGGAGAGTTCGAGCAACTTAGCTTTAATAAACAAATATCCCTTTTTGAACAAGTTTGACTCTAATAGACTGGTCAACCACAGAGATTCTAATTATAGAATTCTATTAAACGAGAGAAAGGAGTGAGGCACTCCTCGAGTCTCGTGGTTTTAGCACGGTCATTTAAGTTGACTTGTATTGGCTCAAATAGTAACTCATTTGGAAAAACTCAAAGAGATGCAATCACGGGCACCAAAAATAGGTTCAAAACAATATCTAAATTATTACAAACCGAAATGAAAGTACGATAAAGTAAACCTATACTACCTAAACTATCCTACACTACATGTCCATGAACAGGCTTCCTCATTTACAAATATTCTTCGGGGCATTTTCCCGATAAATAAGTACATTAATTTATTGAAAGCAGATAAACACACATGCAATTAAACAGACCTAGAATTGCCTACCAACACAAACACTATCTATCATCGATAACAAGCTTACGCGTGTTCTAGTGATTCAAGTAATAAAGGAGTATAAAGAACAATAAAATTATTTAACAACATTTGAAACCCAAAACTCATTTTACTTGTTGATACCCGAATTCAATCTTTAGCAACACCCACGGTCCAATCAATTCCATAAACCTGAGCTCAACACTTTATTTAGTTTCAGATTACTTCCTACAATCCATTTACTATGTCTAACAACAAATATATTTAAAATCTTAATTCAATATGCAAACATTTCAATTCAAAACACGTAGATCAATTAAAATCCAAGCACTAATTAAATATAGGATTAGAAATGAACCTTCTGTATGGCTGAAATTCCTTTCCAAAATTGAATCGAGCCGACACAGCAAAACGAACGAAGATCCAACAACAATGAAACTCAGTATATGCAATGCCAACGACCACGACCTGGAATCTTGATCGGACGACTAAACCTCGATCGGAACTTCAAACCATACAATCGAACCAACTCCTATGTCAAAACCGATACCGTCGAGAGTTTACCCCGTCGTTAATCGGATTAACAGGGAAGAAGTTCTAATGGATGATTTCAGATGAAGCTCACGTCGTTAATCGGACTCCCAGAGAATCAAGCTTGTTCACTCTGTTTCTGTATCCGTTTTTTTTCCCCAAAAATTTGTGCTGTTCCTCCCTCCGTGTATGAATTTTTGTTGTAAAATTTAAAATGATTCACTAAGAATAGAGAAAATTTTGATAGTTTTCGTAATTTGTGGGTTTTATTTTTATGAAAAAAATAAGCTAAAGAAATCTAAATTACATGTCCAATTAAAATTTCATATCAATTTGATTTTATATCACATGTCTATTATATTTCAAAGCATAATTTCAAATCATGATAGGTTATAAGTATGATACGAGTATGGAAAACTAGAGTTTGATAATTTGATATTTAATACCATTATCACACTAATATTACTAAATTAATATTAGTGATTTTAAATATGTTAGTAATATGTATGTGGTTATTTAATTCTTTTAAATAAACTTTCCCATCACAAATTTTAATTTTTCTTTTAGTAAACTCCATCAAATTAAACAAAAACAAGTTACGTAAAATCAAACCGATCGATAAATTGAATAGAAAAAATGTTAATGATTTATTGGTATCGGCCAATTAGGTTAATGGGTTGTTAATAATTTTATTTAAAAAAAATTATCGGGTTATCAGTTCGATTTTTGATTTTTCAATATTGGGTTATTAGATAAACGATAACTCATTAAGATTATAATAATTTGCTACTTTACCCTACATAAATATTAAATATTAATCTCATGACCTTTTGTCTTTTCCCCTTAGCCTTCAATTCACATGTCACATTGACTTTGAGTTCACAACTTCACATTATACAAAACGTCAAAATCTAAAATAAGAAGGGAAAAGGGTCAAAAATACCCTTCAACTTTGTTTTATTAGTTGACTAAACCCTCGCCGTTAAAATGAAGTTGTTTTTACCCTCGCCGTTACAATACTTGTCACACATATCCCTCATTTGGATGGAAAGCCTCAAGTCAACTAAAATTACCCAATTTCAATTGAAATGACCCGATTTTCTCTTTTAATTCAAATCCGACCCACTAAACCAAATAATTTCCTATCCAAATTAAAACCCAAACCCATCTCTCTAATCTTCTTCATCTTCTTCGACATCATGGACACCCACTTCATTTCAAGCTCAAGAAAGCCTGAATCTTCCATCTCAAGCTCTAGAATCAGGTTTTGTGAATCATCGTGATGAAGAAAATAAACTTGCTTGGACATGTATCATTCCAATGCCTAAATTGGAATTACTTGCAGATTACGATGAGAATGTTGGAGCAGGAAAATTTGGGTGCTCCTGTGAAGATGCTGGTTCATTTGGATGTGTTCGGCTGCACATCATGGATGCAAAGGAGAAACTTAAGGAGGCCTTGGGTGAGGAAACATTTGTTAGGTTGGGTGTTTATGATATGGTAGAGGTAGTGGCAGAGAAATGGAGTGAAGAGGAGGAGGAATTATTTCATGAAGTTGTATTTTCCAATCCTGCAGCACTAGGCAAGAATTTCTGGAATCACCTTGCTTTTGAATTTCCTTCACGGAGCAGGAGAGATCTCGTTAGCTATTACTTCAGTGTCTTTATTTTGCGCAAGCGTGCGAAGCAAAACATATTTGACCCATCAAATATAGACAGTGATAACGATGAGTAGCAGGAGATTGATGACGATATTGTTGCTGCGGGAGCTCAAATGGCAGATGAAGATGAGGATTTTGTGGTTGAGTCACCAACATATCGAAATTATCCTGGGCAACAATGAGATATATGTGAATGAAAAACAATCTCCATCGATAAAGGGCACAAAGTTAAAAAGAGATGAAGATAAAGAGGAGTGGGTTATATTAGGTAGGTCGAATCGGGTTTAAATTGGGTAATTTAGATAAAATCGGGTTATTTTTGTTGATTTGGGGTTTTCCATCCAATTGAGGGGTACGCGTGAGAAGTTTGTAGACGGCAGGGCTAAAAATAACTTCATTTTAATGGCGAGGGCATAGTCAACCAATAATACAAAGTTTAGGGGTATTTTTGACCCTTTTCCCAAATAAGAATTATATTCCTCATAATTTCTCTTGATATTACACTTATATAGTTCTTTTCATGTTAGTTTACATTATTGTCTTATTGAGTCAAATTGTTGGAGAAGTCATATAGTTATTTTATAAGCATTTTCTTATTGATTAAACCAAAATCGATCCGTTAAAAATCAAAATTGATAAACTGAAAATTGATTAAAAAAATATCTTATTGATTTTGTTATTGGTTAGCATATTTAAAAACTAAAACCAATAAATCAAATCGATAATAAATAAAATCGAACCGAACCGACCGATGCAGACCCTTAACTCTTTCCATGTCTCCTAAAGGAAAAGAAAAAATTAAAAAAATAAAAGAGTTAATAGTTAAAAGCCCCCTTAAATTTGGTACACTTTATCAAATATACACCTGAATTATGAGAAATCTTAATTACCCCCTTAAATATAGATTTTTTGAACTGTTTACCCTCCTAAACTATGAGAAATCTCAATTACCTCCTCAAACATGGATTTTTAGAACTATTTACCCCCTAATATGCACATGACACAAAAATATTACTCCGCTAAATTATATGACTCACTTTCCTTCATTCCTAAAAGAAGTGACACATTTATGTATTTAATAAAAATTTAACTTTTAAATTTCTATTTTATCCCTAATGAAATGATTTATGGACACACAAATATTTATGACTAATTTTAGACCATGTTTTTCTTAAATTTTATGTCAAGTCAAACTACATCATATAAATTGGAACGAAAATTAAATTTTTACTAAATATAGAAATGAGTCATTTCTTTTGAAATTGACTAAAAAAAAAGCGAGTCATATAAATTAAACAGGGTAATATTTTTATGTCATCTGACATATTATAATGGGAAAAGGGTCAAAAATACCCCTCAAATTTGTTTTATTGGTTGACGAAGCCCTTGTTGTTAAAATTAAGTTATTCTTACCCCTGCCGTTACTAATTTCATCATTTGTGCCCCTGAATTGGATGGAAAGCCCCAAATCAATTAAAATTACTCAATTTTACTTAAATTACCCAATTTTAACCCGACCCGACCCGACCCACCTAATAATATAAGCCATTTTTGTTCATCTTTGACTTTAACTTAAATTATTATTATTTTTCAGATTAGTTGGTGTTATTTGGAGAAAAAAAATGAAAAGGAAGAAAAAATGAGATCTTATTTTCATGGAAATTCAGAAAATACAAGCAGGAAATGATGGATTACAAACTCTAATACTAATGAATCCTCGATATGTTGGATTTTCTGGTCATCACGCGCCGTCGTCGCTGTAGGCGGCAGGTGGAGGCAGTAGCAACATTGTTTTCTTCAACCCTAATCCTCCTGGAATATCAATAAACTTATCTCACGCGCCACCACCTCCACCGCCATAGTAGCAATTCGTCGGTATACCTCTTGCCAGCGCCGCCTTCACCGTCCCATCTCAAGACTCCAGTGGTAACAAAAACCAATCTGAAACAACCAATCAACAACCCATAAACAAAACCCAATTTGAAACAACTAAAACTCACTCTTTCGACCTCCTCCAGACCCACATCGCGAGCAGTGTCCAGCCAGCACCGCGAAATCCCAACTCCGGTAGACCAGAGGAAATCAGCAACGACGAATTAGAGCTCGAAGCTCCAGTAATTCCGACAATTTTTTAGATCTAACTGGAAAATAATGCTCTGATTACCTATATTTAATCATTGTTGCGTTCTTGTGTTTTTGGGTTCATAGTCATTGTTACATTATTTTCGATATTATTAGATTGTGTCGGATGATTTTATTGTTTTTGAAAAGGAACACAAGTTTAAAGATGAAGATGAACAAAATTGGTTATATTATTACGTGGGTCGGGTCAGGTTAAAATTGGGTAATTTTAATTGATTTGGGGCTTTCCATCCAATTGAGGGGCACATATGATGAAATTAGTAACGGCAGGGATAAGAATAACTTAATTTTAACGGCGGGGGCTTTGTCAACCAATAAAACAAAGTTGAAGGGTATTTTTGACCCTTTTCCCTATTATAATTAACTTCTCATAGCTTAGATATGCATTTAATAAAATGTATCAAGTTTAAGGGGCTTTTAACTATTAAACCAAAAATAAAATGTAGTGTGGGCAAGTTGTGTCAGGAAAACTGAAGAACACATACACATCCAGCCAATAATAATGGGAAAGTGAAAGCCCAACCTTTTCATCACTACAACCTTCCACAAAACTGACATCAATAATAGCACATAAATGGCCATTTTGCAATGCTAGTCAAGGCCATCCCACTCATTTATTGACTGGAAGCTACCTTTGACCAGTCCTTTTGTCATGCCCTACACATGTTCCTTACAATTTCTTTACTCAGTCTTGCCCATTACACTTTGAAACACAATTTATATATTATATGCATATGGTGTAGTAGAAAACAACACAACATGTGTGCAGAATCAGTAAATACAATAGTTCATCTTGACTGCTGCTTTGTCATGTATTGCCTTCAATGAACCAATTGTTTTTTTTTAGCCAGTCTCAATATGGTATTTGCTACCTCCCACCAACATATATTGCGATGTGAACTATGATCTTTTATGATTTTCACACCACTTATGTACAAAACTCGATAAACACAGTGGCTTTTGGGACAGTTCATCTTCACTGCCTTTATAAAATATCAGATACTATGTCCATTAAGACTTAGAAAGAACAAATATTTTACTTCTGTTGTAAAAAAAATTTCGTACCACTTTATTGATAGCTAAGCCACATTCTTGCGTGCTCAGAGAGCTAAATTTGAAAAGTACTTTGTATTGTCAAAAGTTGGATCATTGTGAGAATTCCAAAGGAAAAAGGAGTACAATGGAAATGACTTAAATTGCATTCATCAATGAATGTTACAATCAGCTCATCAACTTGGTATTATACAAGAAGATATAATATGAAACAACATACTTATACTATTCAAGATTGACAAAGACACATGATGATGATATTCAAATATTCATCAACAGCACTGTACAAACAATTGAAATTGGAAAATAATATGACTTTCGATAATTGGAGACACATGTCTGTAATTTTTTTCTATTTTTTCTCCAAATAAGTAGCTATTTAGGATCAGTTGATTGGTTCTTGTTACCAGCTAAAGCAAGGATGGAATTAGCAAGTTTATTGATAGAATCAACAAGTCCATTAATGCCTTCTTTGTTGATCTCAGCCTTTGACTCTTCAATTTGTAGCCTTCTCTGATGCAAGCTTAAGAGTTCTTTGTGCCTTCTATCTCCTCTTTCTTCACAAGACTGAATTGCTTCTGCTATAATAGCAGCACTTTTGGAGATGGCAGAGCCAACTTCTTGTGATGAGTTGTTAACATTACCTTTCGATGCGCCACTAGTTCCTTCACCTCCTCCTCTTGTTCTTCTTTTCTTTGCTGGTGAATCTGAACGCTCGCTGCTATGATCAGGATCTGAGCTATCACACGTCTCCAAAACATAAACAGATGGAGTATATCATAATGAAATTTTCATTAATACTAAATGGTTATGATAAAATGTTATTAGCTATAAGAAAGTTGAGTGAATGAAATAGTTCAAACTGTCAATGTATTATTAGATTGATGTGTTAGATTGAAATAGATGCAAATAAGATTCATTTTGAACCAGATAATAATCTCGGGATAAAATTTAGGATTAACTTCGTCTCATGTTTGATTTGAGTTATTAGCTAATCACACAATTTGTACTAAAATGGTGAGATTATTAATCCCATATAGAATGTGGGATAAAATAATCTCATAGAATATCTCAACGACTCATGGTATATCCTTGCTTATCTAAACCTGCATACACACCCCTATATATCCTCCCCCATTCATAGCTACCAAAAGGAAAACATACAAAGAAGGAGTCATTCACTTTTTTTCTGATTTTTTCTACGTTATTTGAAAATCAGTGTTTGACATGAAATTCCGATTTGAAAAACAACCCAAATCTGATTTTCACTTTCAAACAATCAAATATTATATGCAAAAACTATAATCAAACACAACTCATCTTCAACTCCAACTTCAAAAACTCCAAATAAAGTGAAAAAATATTTGATTTCTATGGCCAAATGCCTACTAAACAATTAAAGTTGATCACTTCATTAATAAGTATTTCTTTCAGATGAATAAGTGTATTATTTCAAGAAACAACATAAAAAACTTGTCTTAAGAATGTAGCATGAAAATATGTTGCCACTGTAGGAAGAAATAATAGAAAAGATTCAAATAATCATGGAAAAACCTAGAAAGATATCAAACAAACTAAATCAAGAATATTCAAAATGCAACACATACACAAAACAGGACAAAAGAACTTTCTCTCAACCAATTATGTCAAGTATTAAGCTTTTCCAAAGTAAACTTTATATCCAAAAGTGGGGGTTCTCTAAAAGCAAATGAGAGTGGACTTCAAAATAGTACTACCTCCTAGTTAAATAGTGATCATTCACAGTGTTTAATAAAAAAAAAAGTTGGGAGATAAGAGTACCTACTGTGGTAAAAGGAACATTAGTAGTATAATCTGTTTGTGTTACTGTTGTTGTAATTGGTGGAAGTGGCAAAGGAGTAGATTGTTGATGCAATGTGGGAGGTAAAGAAGGCAACAACATTCTTTGGCTTTTTTTGTCCATAACTTCAACTAATGCCTCATAAATCTCAGGCAACATATTAGTAGGCAAGTTCTTTTCTTTCCTTTCATTCTTCTCAATTTTCCAATAAGATCGTAAAATTTCTCCTCCACCAGTTTCAACAACTCTTCTTTCATATTCTCTTACTTTCTTGAAATCTCTCATGAGATTATCCCATTTGTCATTACACTGATTTTGGCTCCTCAAACAATCATTTCTCCAACAATAGTCCTCTACCCATTTCCATCTTAACTCTGTTGGTTTTCCCTCTTGCCTTCTCATTCTCCTTTCATCATCCATTTTTTTTGCTTCTATTAGAACCATTGTTTCTTTTACTGTCCAATTTCCTTTCCTATAGTCCCTAAACAAGTTACGACTACTCCCACCTTGATCACCCACCAACCTATCCATGCAAAATAACAATAAAGAAATTAACTTTATGCAAAAACAAGAAAAAGGGTGTTCTTTTCTTGGCTTGTTTTGCAAAGTTAAGGCAAAAATGCACACCCCACCCCCCCCAAAAAAAAAAAAACACTAAAGTATGGGCTTTTGGGGTTTATTTGTGGTTTTGAAATTTGGAAATGAAAATTATGAGAAGCAGTAAAGAGGAAACCACAGAAATAATCACCAAGCTAGTAGTTTTCCCTCAAAATCTTCAAAAAAAAAAAAATCTTGAAAAGCTTAAAGCTCAAATCAAAGACTATTCATCCACTATATACTCAAAACGTTGGATAAAATTGGAGAGGGGTTTAAGTTATCGCCAAAGGGAGAATTAGAGAGGAGTGGAACAGAACTACTGTAATAAGCAAGGAAGAAATTAAAAAGAGTTCCACTATAAGAAAAGGCCAAATAGAAATTCATTCAAACTGACATATCCACTGCACCAAAAAAAATTCACGCAGCTAGAGAGGGGTGTACTGTGGAGTGGGGTATTAAGGGGTTTGGTGTGGTTTGGTGTGGTTTGCTTGGGTGGGCCGAGGGAAAGAGGATTACATGGGGTCGTTTCATCGAGTGTATTAGTAAAAATAATGTATGAATTAATCTTGTGTATTAGTAATATTTGTATAACTCAAAAGGTATTGAGGGAGATTGATTCTGGATCATACGAATAACCACCCTCCAAACCAACTGAGTCATTCGAATGACAGTTAGCAATCATAATAACATCAAGTATTCTTTGCACCTTCTTGATCATTTGTACAATTGTACTAGGAGTACTACTTATTTCATTCCATTTTATACAGCACTGCACTAATTTGGAAGGTTAGATAGAGATGTTTTTCTAACCACAAAGTGTTCACCCGAAGGGCAGAGGCTGTGGCAAGGGTTGTAGCGATTGCGTATTATCCTGGAATTTTTTTTAAAAAAATAACTATTGAAATATTTGAAAATTTTATGTTTGAATTTACATTAAAAGGTATATGATTGATTATCGTACGACGCCATATAATGTAAAATAAATGGAGTATCGTAAAAATAGCAAATATTATTTCAGCAAATACATAAGATTGATGTTAAACTTCTGATTATCCTTTTACCCAAATAAGTAATTTTGCTCTCTTCTCTCCTTTATTATTATCTTTAAGAGTAAGTACTACTTTTGGATCAACCAACTGAATCATGGAAGAGGTGGCGGCCCAAAAGGTCCTGGAGGCCCATACATGCCCATTGGGCCCCTAAAACAGTCTTGTAATAGCCAGCAACAGCAGAAGAAGACCACGGTCCTCCTGGTCTCATATAGATTTACTTAGGCAAAATTAACCAACAACTAGAATTTTTGAATTGGTAACTTTTATTTACATTCAATTTTGAGTTGGAGCTATATATAGGAATTGATTTTACTACTAAATAAATACTACTTATTATACTGTTCTAATCTACCATTCTTCATTCTACTAGTAAAAAAATAAACCCTGACCTAATCTTCATTTCTTCTAATTACCATGCACACTTATTTAATTATATGTAAATAATAAAATGAAACAATCAAATAACATTGACATGTTTACATGTCCATTATTTTGTATATTTATTAATGTTACCGTCAGTAATCTATATATATATATATATAAAGTTGAATATAGAAAAGGTGATGTGACACTTTTCTATGGCCACCATTCATATTTATCTTTTTTCTCAATATTTTGAATTTTTTTATTCATTCCTTAATATAATAATCTACCAAATACCTCTAATGCATCTATTAAGCTACTATTAAAAAGGATAATGAAAAGTTTTAACATAAAAAATATCTTTATTGTTGCAATGAAGAATGAATAGTTGTAACGCTTGTCAAGAACTTATTACAATCAATCAATTAAAATAGTATACAAAATAGGTAGGAGAGCACACAATCTGAAAATCAACCAACAAAATCCCAAAAAAAGCTTTACTACTTCAAGTAAATGAGATTTTCGATTTTTTTATACAAATGAAATTAGGAAGGAGAGCACATAATCTGAAGGTAAATTGACAATATGAAAGAATCATTGCAAAAGAAGATTTACTATTTCAGGTAAATTAAATTTTTGAAAAGCTTTACTACCTCAGAGAAATCAAAATTTTGAGTTGTTTGTACAGAATCTGTCATGACAACCAGGACAAAGACTAATGTCATGAGTACAGATGAAATTAGGCAGGAAAGCACATAATATGAAGTAAATTGACAAAAGGGAAGAATCATTGCAAGAGAAGATTTACTACTTCAGGTAAATTGAAATTTTAATTTATTTATATAAATAAAAATTAGGCATGAGATAAAATCGAAAACTCATAGCAAAAGAAAATTTACTACCTCAAATAAATAGAAATTTTGATTTGTTTATATAAACGAATTCATTAGAATATACCTGTGCAGATTTGACTATTTTATGCCAACAAGAATTATCACAACGAATCTATAAAAATAAGAACAAAGTCCTATTTAGAAATTTAATATACCGAAAATCGAAAGACATCAAAATATCCTCTAACATTCAATTTGTGAACCATGAAAAAAACATCCATCATGAAGTATTAGTTCTCTCATTCTATTTTCTTTTTTTTTACAAATGATGAAGACTATAGAGTATTGAAATAATATGAAAAGTATAAGAAACATGAATTTTTGATTCTCTTTTCTAATAGAAAAGAATAAATTTAATGTGATATAATTAGAAAAGAATAAGGAGACAAGGTAGGAAATCACAAGATAAAAAGAAGAAGATAGCAGTGAATTGATTAAAAAGTAGAAGGAAGGAAAGGATAAAAAAGGAAAGCAAAAATTTTAAAGTAACTACAATAAAAAATAAACACAGGAAAGGAAAAGGTGTAAAAACGTTACTTTTTGTTTTATTTTTTCTTTAGTCATTTCTCTCTCTTTCTTCTTTTATATTTAGCATTTTAAATAGAAAAAAATTATATAAATATATATATTAAACTTTCAAAGAATATATAAATATATTATTATTATTAAAAATGTAATATCATATAATAAAGGTGAATGCAACTATGTTAAAAAAGTAGATTAGATAATATTTTACATATTCGTTGAATTTTTTTTAACATAGCACATAAATAAGAAAAAATATTTTAAATGTCAAGAATATGAGGGAAAAATAATTATGAATCTTGGTCAAAGAGATATTTTTTTGACAAATTTTATAGATCAAAAGAAATAAAATTAAGAAAAAATAAAAATTTCATGCATAATAATAAATTTTGTGATAATAAGGAAGAGAAATGAATATTATTATTATTATTTAGAATCTTTTTAAAAAAAGAAGGTAGAAAGAAGAATAAGAAAAAAAAGAAGAAGATAAATTGTAGTAATGTGACGAGAGAGACTAATAAGGTATTTGAAATTTTTTTTATTGATTTTATAGATCAAAAGAAAAAAAAATTGTAAAGAAGAAAATTTTCTTAAATAATAATAATAAATTATGATAATAAGGAGGAGAGATAAATAAGATTTTTCATTTTTAAAATTTATAAAAATAGAAGGCAAGAAAACTAATTTAAGAAAAAATATTAAATTATAGTAATGAAGAGGAGAGATGAAAAGCAATAAATTGTAGTAAAGGTGAGAGGAAAGATAAATAAGGTAAACATATTTATCATAATCATAAAATAAGGTGAGTACCATAACTATGTTAAGAAATATTAAATTAGATACTATTTTATAACTTCTTTTGATTTTTTTTTAACATAAAATATAAACAAGAAAAACATTTAAAAGTATGAGAAAAATGATAATTGTGATTCTTGGTCAAAGAGATATTTTATTTTTACATATTTTACAAATCAAGAGGAAAAAAATTAAAGAAAAAAAGAGAAATTTTATGAATAATAATAATAATAATAATATTTAAGATTTATATTTTTCTTCAAATTTTATAAATAAAAAAATAATTAAGGAAAAAGAGATTTTTTGTGAATAAGAATAATTAATTATGGTAATAAAGAGGAGAGATAAATAAGATTTTTATTATTTATATAAAAAGAATAGATTAAGAGATGTATAATCCCAATTACACAAAGAATATAAAGTATTTGAAGAACCTCATTATTTGAGACAATCTCTTTATACTTTATCAAAATGCATATAACAAATTTGAGAAAGACTTTGTAAACAATCTTTATCAAAATGCCATAGCAAGTTATCATGTGCCTTCAAAGCATTAAGATAATCATACTTTCTCAATTTCTTTTCTTTCAATTTATAAATCAAATATGAATTTAGCAAATCATGACTATTTTTTTGGAAGTTAGGATATCACCTTGACAAACAAAATGTGATATTACTACATTTGAATTAATATTATAACTATAAATTCTATAACGTCTTAGAGTAAAAGATAATAGTAACAAAATTATGCATAATAATCAATCATGATAATAAGGAAGAGAAATGAATAATATTATTATTATTTAGAATCTTTTAAAAATAGAAGGTTTAGAGGAATTTAAGAAAAATTGATAAATTGTAATAGTGAGAGGAGAGAGACAAATAAGGTATTTGATTTTTTTATTTTTTTTTACTGATTTTATAGATCAAAAGTAAAAGAAAATAAACTGTAAAGAAGAAAAATATCTTCCATAGGAGGAGAGATAAATAAGATTTTTCATTTTAAAAAATTATAAAAATAGAAGGTAAAAAAACTAATTTAAGAAAAAATATTAAATTATAGTAATGATGAGGAGAATGAAAAGCAATAAATTGTAGTAATCGTAACAAGAGAGATAAATAAGGTAAATATATTTATATAAATTAGATACTATTTTATAACTTCTTTTGAGCTTTTTTAATTTGCAATATAAATAAGAAAAATATTTAAAAGTCAAGAAAAGGTGAAAAAAGATAATTGTGACTCTTGATCAAAGATATATTTTATTTTTACATATTTAACAAATCAAGAAAAAAAAGGAGAAATTTTGTGAATAATAATATTACTTTAAGATCAATTTTTTTTCTTCAAATTTTATAAATCAAAAGAAAGAAAACAATTGAGGGAAAAAAGTTTTTTTTGCGAATAGAATAATTAATTATGGTAATAAAGAGGAGAGATAACTAAGATTATTATTTTTAAAAACTATAAAAATAGAAGGTAGAAAAAATAATAAATTGTAATAGTAATGATGAGGAGAGATGAAAAATATTTAATAGATTGTAATACTTGTGAGGAGAGAGATAAGTAAGATATATATATATATATAAATTTAGCAAATATTAAAATAAAGAAAAAAAATAAAAAATTGACAAAAAAGACAAATGATAATCCTGACCAAAGTGAGGTATTACATCATTCTTTTATCCGCCACCTTTATATTTTCCTAAATTGATATATCAATCTTCAACTATATATAACTCAAAAAAAATGATCAACATATACTTTATTTTATTCATATTTATGCGTAATTGCGATACAAACTTAAAATTTCTCTTTTATTTTTATGTAATTTTTCGTTTATTGTGCATTGATATGATGAGTTTGTTTGTTTTGTTGATTATATTATTTTGCTTATTTGACAAGTTTTATCTCGTGTTGCGACTTATTTCAATTTTCTACATTGAATGGATGAATTTCCAACGATTATTATGTATGAAAAATATTGAAAAACTACATTTTTTTAACAGGAAATTTTGTTCTACAACTTTTCTACAATAAACCTTTAGCTCGATGATCATTTGTGAAATTAACTCTTTTCATTTTGTTTAAAAAGTCAAACACTTCCTATAATATATTTAATATTATATTATCTACATTTTTCCAAGTGCATCAAAAATTGACCCAAACAATTATTATTCAACCAAAAGAAAATGTTTTGTTATTTTAAATTACGGCTATAATCAATAACAAAATATTCATACTACATTGAATTATTACAACTGTTATTATTACATTGTTTAAGCTGCGATTTAATAATAACTAAAACTTGAAATTTAATCTATTTGAATTTGAAAACTAAAAAGGATCCTTAAAATATTTTTGATATTCAAATATAAGAAAGATTTTTAAAAAATATTTAATTATTTTTTCTCACCCGTGAAGTGCGAACAAATTCACTAGTTTAGTTATATCCCTCGAAAAATGAAAATAAAGAAAAAAAATCAATTTTTTCCCAATTTTAAATGATCAGGAAATTTGGTAAATAAATTTGTCTAATATATTTTATTAGTAAATATTTAGGAATCATTTTGTTGGCAGGATAAGATGAAATCTGCAATTAGAAACCCAGTTTATCATTCGTTAACTTGGTTCTGAAGCTTGCTCTCTAATGGTGTCTTTGTAAGCAATCAACCCTATCACTTCTCAGTTTATCTTCTTTACACAATGAATTCTAATGATTAGATCTTCTTCATCTTCTATTTCAGGTACAACACTGGACTGGAATTGGCAAATCTATTGTTAGGATCAGACCTGTTGAATCAGTCATGGGATGCAATTTCAAACCTTCAGAAACAGAATCTTTCAAACCCATCACTTCCATTCTCTGTTAAATACCAAGTTTATGAAAACCCATCAAAGGGTTCTATTATCACTTTCGTATCTTCACCCAATTGTGCTGTCAATCATTTGCCAGAAAAGTTTAGAGAGCTGGTTTCTTCAGATGAAATTACGTCCTTTGACTTCCTTCGCACCAGAAGTAGTAATAGTTCCATCTCCATTCATAAAACTGCTTTTGCCCTTTTTTCTTCTCTTCAGAATGAGCTCTCTCTTCTCAAACAGCAGGTACATACAGTGCCTTAAATTGTTGAATTTTGCCCCTTTTTTTAATATTTACATTGAGCTTTAGCATATTGGTGTTGTTGTAATTTTATGAATATATTATTTATGTGTTGCCGAAATGACAATATTGTTCATTTGTTTGTTAATTGGAGTCAAAGATCCTTAGCTTTGAGATGTAATCTTGGGTTGATCATTTATTAAGGTATCATTCTGTATAGGGGATGGGATAAACAAAGTTATTCCGTGGATTGGGATATCCCATGGGATTAGTTATCCCACCATATATATGGGATAACTTATTTCATCAATATGGTATAAATGGTGGGATGAATAATCTTGGGACTAACTTATTACTTAGACCTCTAACCAACCGCAAGATAAAATAATCCTGTGTTTTATCCTAGGATTACCTTATCCTTCTTACCAAACAACTCCCGAGTATTGTGAATTATATAGGAAATGACAAAAAGTTATCTCAGTGTTTACTATAGTTAGGATCACTTTTTGAGTTAAGAATTATACCATATTCTTTGATTAGTTGGAATACAACATGAGTAATGATAGATAACACAACAGAAAAGAAATGATAGTTGGGGATGACCAGGGCAGGATGCAAGGAGACTGGACAAGGTCGCAATAATCTATAAGCATGGGGCCTCTGCTTGCAGAGGGATTGCTAATATCTACTTTAGACAACTGAACTAAAGTTTAATTATCCCTTCTTTAGCAGTGAGAACGATTAATAGTAGTAACCCAACACTAGATTAATGGAAGAAAGATACTAATGAGTGCTCTCCAGCTTATAATGTGCCAATGAAGTGTAAACTGTCGGCTGGATTATCTCTTATATGTGGAACTGATTTTAGCGTTATGGCTTTGTCTGCTTTGATGCAGTTCACCAGCAGCCAACCGCTAATTGTAACTGGACATTCTCTGGGAGGATCAGTTGCATCTCTCTTCACCTTGTGGCTGCTTGATAGCCTTCCCAGCTATGGTGTGCAGCGTATCCTCTGCATTACTTTTGGGGCTCCACTTCTTGGTAACAATGGCTTTCAAAAAGTCATATCAGAGGATCCGACATGGAGCTCTTGCTTCTTGCATGTGGTCTCGGATAAAGATCCAGTTCCAAGATTTCTGATCTCAGACCATAATACCTCTGCTGCTACCTTGACTACTCCAACCTGGTACATGCCATTCGGTACCTATCTCTTCGGCTCAGAATCAGGTTTCTCTTGCTTCGAGGAATCACAGTCGATTCTGGAGTTGTTGCTGATAATGAGCTCAGGATGTGCTGAAAGTGAAAATCTAAATAACTGCTCTCAGGTTATTGATTATGGACATATCTTGGAACAGTTGAAGAACAAAGCCATTTGCAGGGGAATCTCAGAGCTGCCTGACTCAATAAGTAATCCACTTCAAGCAGGTACCTATCTAATGCTAGAAGCAACTGGAGTTGGAAAGTTACAGGTAAATACACTTCCTTGCTACTTGATCAAATAGTGATATTCCCACTTTGACGGTTCATCTACTGAAACACCAAGGTAATTTTGATGAAAGATAAAACTTGAGTCGTTCAGGTGCATATACAAGTTGTAAAGTAAGAGTCTATGTTGAAACATTGAAGAACGCACAAGCCTATGTTTGTTGGTGGGATAGGAAGGGGTAGAACATGAAATTAACTTGAGGCAAAAATTTCTAGGTTAAATGGACTATAACACGCCATACAGCAGAATACTTCTTTCTTTTTCTCTTAATGTTCTTTTTTTTTATCTGTCAGCAAATTTCAGATATTTGCCTCTTGACTGCAACAGGAAAATGTTAACTTGAGCTATCTTGCAATGAATATAGCAAAAAGGGCAGAGGTTCAGGCCAAACACAAGCAGAAGGTTTTTGATCCCTCCAAAATAAGTATAACTAAAAAGTCCATGTCTTACCTTGAATGGTACATGAAAAACTCTTTGGAAGAGGCAGGGTATTATGACAAATATAAGACCAGACGTTCCAGAAGCAGAGACGAGATTGAAAGCACAGAAAACCTAATCAAGCATCACAGAACTTTGAAGCTCTTCTGGAAAAGAACAGTAACTGAAGTGGAAAATATGCCCTGGAAGGAGGGGAGAACTCGCCGAAAACGTTTGCTTTATGCTGCAACAAACTACCGAAGGTTGGTTGAACCACTCAACATAGCTGAGTATTATGGTAGGGGAAAGAAAGATTATGTAATTCACGGAAGATCTGAACATTATAAACTACTGGAGAAATGGTTAACTGGTGAAAATGCTCAAACATACCAGAGAAGCCAAGCACCTAGTCTTACAGTTGATTCTTGCTTCTGGGCTTATGTTGAGGAAGCTTTGATCTCTTGTGAAGTGTTGAAGGATGGACAAAGTAGTAGCCCACAAGACCAAGAATCAGCTAGAGAAAACCTGATCAAATTTGAGCAGTATGTAATGGACATGATTAATAACTTCTTGGTGTCTCCTGAGATTTTCTTGTCTCAAAGCAGCTTCATGCTGTGGTGGAATGAATATTCCAAAGTTGTAGGAAATTCATATACCTCACCCTTGACTAATTTTATGAACGATGGATTTCGTAGTTATGCTTAGCAAATTATATCTGTATAGGAGAATGAAATTTATAACTTATATGTCCAACTTAAAACTACTCCAGTACCTCTTTAATGTAACCTATAACTTTATATAAATTATAGGGGGATTTGGTTTTTCTTTCTTTTGGTTATTGACAAAGCTTTCTTATAGCTATAGATTGATTTGATCTAACCATTCACCACCCAACCTTTTTTATGGGTTTATCTGAGTTCCACCCATTTTAACTCATAACTAGACAATCTCTCATCCAACTAATTAGACAGAACTCTCTCATCCAAC